>JAKSZT010054079.1:4030337-4120343 GCA_026826555.1 Tolypeutes matacus
TCTTGGGGTCTGGGGTCGAGTAACCCCGCGGGCCGCGGCGCTGGCGCTGCGCTTCGACAAGCCCATCAAGCAGGCTTTCTACAACACCGGGGCCGTGCTGTTCGTGTGCCTGTGCTGCGGCGCGGCCGTGCTGGTCTACTTCATCCTGGAGGCCTTCCTGCGGCCGCTGCTGTGGGCCGTGCTGTGCGGCACCTTCCTGCACCCCTTCAAGAGCTCGCTGACGCGCCTGGGCCGCCACTGGCTGCGCCGCCTGCACCGCGCGCACACGCCCATCGTGCTGGCCGCGCTGCTGCTGCCGCTCTGCTTCGCCGACTACGGCATCGAGGCCCTGGGCGAGCAGGCGCTGCGCCGCCGCCGCCTCCTGCTGCTGCTCGGCGCCGGCGGCCCGCTCTTCTACGGCCTCTACTGCCTCGGCAGCTACCTGGGCGTGCAGGTGCTGCTGGCCCACGCCGGCGCGCTCATCTGCCGCGGGCTGGACTACTTCAGCAGCCTGTGGGTGAGTGAGCGAGCGGCCGGGCCCGCCGCCGTCCTGCCAGGCAAGCAGTAGGCTTGACCACACTCCCTGCGCGCGGGAGCGCAGCCCGGCAGACACCCTCCTTGTGCCCGGGCGACCAAAGGTTCACCCTCTCTGCACAGCAAGTTTGGTTCCTTTCTTCTCGAGGGGAGAGAGTGGTTGTAGTTTGAAACAGTCCTCACCGTCCCTCGCTCCGCCCCCATCCGAACAGGCTCTCTTAGGGGGAACGTGTCCCGGGTTGAGAATCGCTGTTCTGCTTCGCAGGAGGGACTTGCAGACCCCTGGCAGGGGAACTGGTTTTACTCTTGCAGAGGGAGGGGGCGCCCCGGCCACTCTTAGTCCTGCTCAGGTGGGACTTCTGGTTGTGAGAGCTGGAAAGGACTATTAAAGTTTCTAGGCCAACCTGCCATCTACCGACAGGAGAGGTGACTTACTAGGCTAGGGCTAGCTAGTTAGGGACAAAGAGGGGACTGGTTGATTCAGGTTTCTGACGTCCTAAAACAAAGCCTTCTAGACTGGCTGCATCTGCGTTTGGGTGATTTTAACATACTTTGTGCGAGGCACTGGACACTGAGCCATCTGGACCTCTTCCTCGTTATGCTCTACTTCTTGGGAACTACATAGTGTGTCCAGGGACTGCTGTACCCACAGTGTGTCTCCTCTGGCCTGGAATACTTCAGCAGACTGGGTGAAGGGGACGTAGATTTCTTGGGTTGATCCTGAGCTTACTCTTATATCAGGCAGCTTTAGAATAGCTATTAAATGCGATAACCTAGTGACACATTTCCCAGCTCATACTGTATCATAGCCAGTTAACTATCAAAAAAAGTGGCTATTTAATATCTAAGAATCCTATTGATCAGTAATGATTGATAAACAGTGCCACTTAAAAATATTTTCAATTCATCTCTTTTGTCACCTGACAGCATTAGGTTGCAAAATAGTCCCTTTTATCTGTCCAGCAAGGTTTTCACTTGTACAAGATTATTAGTAGTGAAGATTGATTCCAGAATTCCAGTCTTCTGCCATTACTGCCTCTGAGTCCAAGTTAAAAGTTAGTTGAGCATTCTGTTAGGTGCTGAGCTCTGTGCAGAATTAAAAAAAAAAAAAAAAAAGGGTCCTCAAGGTGCACAGAAGGACATGTGAACATATTCTAGTGGAGGTGACAGTGCAGATAAGTGTCATTACCCATCAATAAAAGGCCAGCTCTATTCTAGGCATTGGAGGCAGCCCACCCACAGGTGATGCTGGCTGGGTGTGTAGATGATAAATGATGAAAGGCCTTGGCCTCCAAGAAGCCTGAACTGTTTCAGGTATGATAGGAAAGAGGGATGTGGAACAACCATTTTTTAGTTCTGGGGTTTCTGGAGTGTCAGATGGAAATGATCCTAGAGGTCATCTGCTCTTCACTGTCTCATGCCCCTCTTTTCAGGAGAGGCTTTTGAGGTCCACAGGATGTAATTTTCTCAGTTACTCAGCCTGTGACCACTTCTGCAGTTCACATAGGTGCAGTCCCAGTCCAGTGCTCTTTCTCCTTTACCATGTTGTCTCTCAGTTCATTTAAAAAATGAAGGTAGATCACTGTACTGTTCAAGAATATAAAGACTACTGTGACATGATTCCTATCTTCAAGAAATTCAGTCTTATCAAAGTCAGGTACATTCATAGATCCTGCTGACATTTTGACTTTATGCTGCAGTTTACTGTAAATTGTTGTAGGCAGCACCATGGAGCATATCCACCAAACTGTAGGAAATTAGAAAAGAAGACCTTAGCATAAACAAATAGTATATTTTTATTCTAGAGTATGACGTTGAATACATGGATAAATTGGAATGAGAAGTGGAAAGTGAGGCATTTCTGCCAGTCATTCTCAGGCTCTCAGTAGAAAGAAAGGAGGACTTGAGCACTTGGGAAGATTTATGTCCTCCTGCTCAGTGTATATAGCTTTGAATATCTTTTTATTGAAGTTAAACCCTCCTCTTTGTATTTCACGAAAATACCTTTGCATGGCCTATGGATGAATGGAAGGGAAGGGCCAAGTTTAATTAGACCAAATGAGTGGAAGGTCAAACCAATTAGTGATTTTTTTTTTTTTTTCATGCTGAGTGCTGTTTGCACAGGTTTTTTTTTTTAAAGCAGTTTATTTTTTCTGTCAGTATAACATTTTGAAATATTATTATTTTTACATTAGAAACATTACAGGATTACAGATAATTCATGGAAAAGTACAATGTTCACATATACTGCTATTGTTGGTACTTTGTGTGGTACTTTTTTTTTTTTTTAATATTAAAAATTTTTTTTGTTTTTTTTGAGGTACCCAGGGCCAGGATTGAACTCTGTTCTAAACAGAACACCTGTCTAAAAGAGACAGTATGAGTTGGATAGAATTGAGTAGGGAGCGGTAGAAGCACTAAATCTGAGAGTAGAGCCTTGATGCTGATCTGGGCTTGAAATAAACAAGGCTTGGAGGTGTGCTTTGCTGTAGCAGCAGTTGGGGCGGGTCTGAGCTTGTGGGTGAGGTGTGCCTGGGAAGCAGAGGTAGGGAGCCTCCAGCTATCCACCCACAGTGCTGAGGAAGGTCTGACCTGAAGTGAGAGTAGAAATCCAGCAGAACTGCAGAGGAGCTGACACTTGGTCAAGTGACTGGACAGAGGCCCCATTCTGTAACTTTTGTATCTTGTAGTTCACAGCAATTTTGTTTTATGCCCAAGCAGGGCTGCTGGTTATAGAAAAGTGGCATTTTGCATTTTAGACAACTTGTAAATTGAGCCATTTAATCCCCTGCTACTGAAGAGAGGTATAGATGAGACAGAGAGAAAAACTCTAAGCAAATATGCATTTTGGTGAGCTGACAGGATTCATACATTTAAGATCTAACTTTTGTGTATGTATCATGTGCCAGGCAGTGGATGAGGTGTTTTCCCATGTATTAATTCATCCTCACAACAATCTTGAGAGACAGGAGTGAGGGATTTCATAGGTGAGAAGACTCATTAAGAGATTGATCCATTCATTCTATCAGAGGTCTGTAACCTCTTAGAAGTCCCTATGTCATCAAAACTCTCATAGTGGGAAGCGGATGTGGCTCAAGAGATTGGGAGGACCTGGGTTCTATCCCTGGGCCTCTGGTAAAAGTGAGCTAGGCCCGTGCGGCGAGCAGTGCAGCAAGGTGATGATACAACAAAAAGAGATGCAGAGGAGAGTCAAGGATAGACGTGACAGAGACCAGGAACTGAGTTGACGCAAGTGATAGTATACCTCTCTCCCACATTGGAGGTCCCCAGGATCAAATCCTGGTGAAGCCTAGAGGAGAAAAATGAGAAGAGAAGACAAAAAGAAAAAACAGACACAGAAGATCACATGGCGAATGGACACAGCAAAAACAGCAGGGTGGGGGGTGGGAGGGGGGAAAACAAAAAAACTTGTAGTAACCACTGGTAAGGATTTTTTAAACTTTCCCCCCTAGTATGCTGTCTTTAAAGTTTTTAGTTTAAATGCAAATTGATTTTAGATGTTAGAAAAAAATAATAGAAGAATATCAGAATTAGACCAACTGCAGATGTCTCCCCAAAAGACTGCTGGGTTCTCATCACCTAGAAACCTAAGTTTTTATTCTTTTTTCATCTTTTTTTTATCCTGGTATCTATTCAGTTATTTTCAAGTCCTGCGCTGTACTCCTCTGTAGTAGCTTAGGTATCTGTGTTTTTCTTTGTTGTCAGATTATCCTCCCAATTACATTCCTCTTCACTGCACTTTTGTATTATTTCAGTCTTCTAGCTCTCCCTTGACCCCAGTCTCCTCCTTACAGTCCATCCTGCTTATAAGTCAAAGACTAATAAATCATTTATGGTATGAGTAATTTTTTATTTTATTTTTTTAAGATACCGGCAGGGCTGGGCATTGAACCTGGGACCTTGTACATGGGAAGCTGGCACTCAACCACTGAGCCACATCGGCTCCGCTGAGTTGGTTTTTTCATTTGTTTGCTTGTTGTTGTTTTTTTTTGTTTGTTTTTAGGAGGCACCAGGAACCAAACCTGGGGCCTCCCATTGGGAAGCAGGCACTCAACTGCGTGAGCCACATCTGCTCCTTTAGTAATTCTTTTTTAAGCAGTTTCAGATATATTCAGATATTGTACTGACTTAATAAATGGCTTCAAACAACTTTTATTTTAAACCATCTGTTGTATCCAGCTCACCTTTGGCTCAGTCCTTGGGGTGCTTAGTCTCTTCCCATGGTATAGAGTTGTGTAAGATATATCTGAAAAGCTAATGGCCTCCCCTGTGCCACCATTTTTCTTGGCTGGGAGTGTTTTGATCTTTCTGTTCCTGTTAGATCACACTTGTTAGAAAATCCTGAAGGCCACTTAACAGTTTTGCAGTAGAAATAGATTTGTTTATGCTGTGGTCTACAACCCCACTCTTTCCATTTTCTTTATAACGAAGCACTGGGAGGAAAGAGTAGTGGCGAAAGGTCAGAAGACTTTGTTCTGGACTCTGCTCTGTCAGTACTTGTTTTGTGACCTTGGGCAGTCCGTGGTCCTTCTGGGCTATTCAACCCCAATTGTGGAAAGTGAGGGCTTTGCTTGGACGATTTCTAACGTTTCTTGATGTTGTGTTTGACAGATCACAGGAGTTTGGCAGTACTGCCTGAGAGCTCTCAAGAGGTGCACTTTAGTCAGACCGCCAGGCCTACTGCATTCTATTTCTAAACTCCTTTCTGGGTTGTGTTTGCCCAGCAACAGTAAAGAGGACATTTTCCAGTACTAAGTTTGTCCTCAAAGATTTTTTTTTTCTTTTAATTTATTTTTTATTGTGGGTAAAAATCAAAATTTTCACAATACATACCAATATTTGTAAAATGATATATAAATATATATGCATCTATGTGCATTTGCTTACAAAAATGTTATTTTCAAAGATTTTTTGATTATAAAAATTCTTAGTTCTAAGCTGCCATGTGACAAAGAGAACAGATATCAAATTAGAATAAAGCTGTTTTTAGAATGCAGTACCTGAAGCGGTCACTGATTGGGGATATTATTCCGGCAGTGGCTCTCTAACTTGGGAAAAAGTCTGTGCATTTATTCTATCTGAAGATGACTTGGGAGACTGTTCTCCAAAAATGTAAAGCAGTATCTTTTCTGGTTTTTCCAGTTAATGTCCAGATGGCAATAAATAAAACGAAGACATAGGCTAAAATGCAGTCTGTACTTAGATTTTATGCTTGTAAGATTTTATTTTAACCAGAAAAGCAAATGTGATTATGTCAAATGAAAGGAAAATGTAATTGTCTACTAGTTTTCTTTACTTGTAGTACTAAATAAATGTGGTCAAATTTTATGCAGCATGACATATGTGTCTGGTACACATTGATGCTTTAACATTTTATGTCTGTTGAATGTATATGTTGAAAGGACACATTCTTTTGAAGAACCCAAGTTTGAGAAAGTATGCATTCTTATTTATAATTTATGGCTCATTGATTTATGCCAGGAAGAAAAGCCACACTTGAATGGGCTTGTTGAGAGGGTAAACGTATCTGAAGTTCTATCTGAGGCTTCTGTGTTAGTGGAAGGCCTAAGGATTAAATAACGAAAAACAAAACAAAACAAAAAAACCCAAAAACTCTTTTAAGGGCAAACTTTTAGAGGCTCTTGCTGGAAATTATATATGAAATGTGAATGTGGTTCAAATCCCTTTTTTTCAGTAAGTGACTTTATGTAGTGATTTAAAAAAATTTACCCAAGTCGAACAAGCTTGTTATATAAAAAAACAGTTTAGAAGTCTACATGGTAAAAGTGAAAATTTGTCCCTTTTCTCTGCCACCAGTCCTACTGCACAGATGTTACTATTGTTAACATTTTGTACAATGTTCCAAATGTATTTCTGTCCATGTGAACATATAAAGTGTAGGGTTTTTTTTTTAAGATTTTATTTATTTATTCATTTATAAATAAATGAATTTATTTATAAATTCAGCCCGTGCTTGCTGGGTCAGCCAACCACGCCGTGCGGGCGGGCCCGCCCCCACCAGGAGGCCCCGGGAACCGAACCCGGGGCCTCCCATATGGTAAACGGGAGCCCTACTGATTGAGCCACAGCCGCTTCCCGGGTTTTTGTTTTTTATTTTGTATTTTAGAACAAAAATGGGATGATAACATACATATAATTCTGCACCTTGCCCTTTTATTTATGAGTGTATTGTGGACACCTTTCCTTGTTGGCACTCTTTAATAGTGCTGTAGAATAAGTACTTTTTTCTTTTTTTCTGGATGCTTTTTAAAAAGTTTTCCTACCAGATTTTCTTAGCTCTGAATTTGTATTGTATAATCTGATAAACATTTTCAACCATTGGTAATTATATGCCACAATGGTTTAATAGAAACTCTAAAATATTTTTATAAATGGCTATAGTCTTTGAACTAATATTATTTCTATGAATCTTTTCTGAGGAGATACTTCAAAATATTGGAAAAAATCCATAAGCCAAAAAGAGGTTTGCCTTTTTTTTTTTTAACTTAAAAACCTTTTTTTTTTTTTTTTTTTTTTTCTCCTGTTTATAACGTTAATACATACTCTTTGGGAAAAATTCAATACTTGAAGATAATCATAACGAAGCAAGTTACTACCTGAAATCCAACTGCTCATCCATAGTATTTTTAAAAAAAAAAACATTTTGGTAAATATATTTTCACCATTGTAATGTGCACATGTATACATTTACACTGGGTCATTGAATATAGATATTCATCACACTATTGAAAATCTTAATAATTATTCCATTTTCAGAGATACGATTATTTAAACAATCCCCTATAAAATGACATTTAGGTTGTTATCAATTTTTTGATGTTGTAAACTGCCGCAGTGAACATTTTTTGTATCTATCTGTGTCAGTGCTTCAAAAACATAAATTCCTAGAAATGGAATTGGGGCATATATTTAACAAGCAGTTACTTTAAACTGAAATGTAATAATCTGTAAGTTTCAGATTTACTAGGTGAAAATACATGCCTCTCTTTAGCCCATGAGTTTCTCTTAAAAACTTTGCAATATGCAGTCTCTTACTTATTTTTTCTTTCCTGCAAATGATACTTACTCCTTATGCACACAGATAAAAACCAAACACTTCTGGGAGACTAGTTTAAAAGTATCATAGACTTAAAATATGAAAGTATAAATCTTTTGTGATCCTCTAGTTCAGCTTCTCCCCTAAGGTAGAATTTGTTACTTTGTCACCTCTGACTCAGGGTCAGTTTTGCTGAGACACTCTGTGATGGCAGCTTATTTCATTTTTAGGTAGCTATAGTTTGTTAGAAAATTTATCTTCATACTGAGTTGAAATGTGATGCTTCCTAATTCCCACCTATTTCTGCCCTCAGACCCACAGAAAATTGTCTAAGGCCTTTGCCAGATGACCTTCTTTTCCCCCTAGCTATTTGAAACATCAAATCTTGATATTTCCTTATATTTCTATTTCCTTTCCCAGCCTACATTTTATTGCATTTGTGGTTTGATCAGTGTACAGTTCATTGAAACAGTTGCTTTCCCTGATGTGAATATCAATAGGCACTCACACCAGTCATACTCCTGACACATACTGATCTGAAAAGTAGCTTAGCTGTCTTCTTCCTGTTCTATCCTTGTGCAGTTGCTTTTTTGAACTTAAAAAACAATACTTTGCATTTTTCCCATTATTTTTTTTTTTTCTTTGCAAAATGAAAAGTCTTTCTGATTTCCTTGAATGTAGCAGAGAAAAAAGTGATGGTTCTGCCAGGCTCCATCAGCATTGGAGGAGTGGTCAAAGGCAGGAGTGTTGAGATGTTTTTCTTCCAGGGCCAGGCCTGTCCACTGTTACTTGATGAACTGGAAGTAATAGACCTCATGGTCAGAGGGAGTTTCCTCTGTCACTTGATTCTGCTGGTTGCTCCTGTCAACATTAGAAGAAAGCATGGGGGTATACTGGGAGATGTAAGCTCCTTGCTTGGCTGCAGCTGTTTCCATGTACATGCCCTTGCCACTGAGGGACAGGTGGTCCTATTGCTTGGTAAGAGGCCCCATCATGGAGTCAGGCTGGAGAGAAATGGGGTGATCCCCCCTGGTGTCAGAACGGAACCTGAAGGCTGCAGGAGGTATGACTGGTGGTATATCCAAGTCGGCTTAGGTGCTTATAGAGGAGAGATCTGAGTCACTCTCTGATAGGAAGACACAGGTGGTGGAAAATATGGGAACAGTGCACACTAAGCAAGCATCCTGTTGGGAGTGATGTTATAAGGGTTTGGGTAAAACCCATTTTGATGAGCTGTTGTGGGTTTAGAAGTCAAGGCCATACCACCTGTATCTCCATTCCTTGGCCAGGCCTGTCCATTTTGCACAAATTTTCCTTGATTTTCTTGTTTCTTCCACCCAGCAAATTGTAAAGGAAGGGATCAGATGGGGCTGGTGCTCCAGGGGATGTCTTAATATATTTTCCGTTAAATTAGGTGGTCATGGCTGCACACTTCTCTGTGGACTCCATCTTGCAAAGCTAACCCCTCTACTGGTCCCACTGGTGTCTTGGAGGATTCAGCTGGAGACACCCTGGCCAGAAGGCTTCAGTATCCCCTCCAGTTCTTGCTCAGCCATTTATGGTGGGAGGTTTGAGATGTATACATTTGGAGGATTCTGCTCCTGTTGCTTTGCCATCTGTGCCTGTACACTGCTGGCTTTTGGCGCTGTAGCAGTTTTCTGTGCTGCTGAAGGATTATCAAAGTCCATGAAGCCATAGTCTGCGTTTATTTGTGGCTTTGTTAGTATGGTCGTAGTGGAGACAGTCTTGCCTTGTGGCTAACACAGCTTGACAAGGTCCTGGTCAGTAATGCCTGGTTGCAGGCCCCAGATGTGTAGGTTGGTTTTGCTCAGCTGGTTCTTTCCATTGCTCTTATTACTGCTGCCAGGGGCACTGTTTGTTGCTTGGACTAGGTGGGGCTGGCTGCTGAGTCAGTGACACGCTTGGCTGCTTCTGTTCTTGTTTTAGCCAAAAGTCAGAATCCCAGGCCTGGAAGTCACCGACAACATTTTCTCTGTAATATTAGGGAGCTGATAGAAGAGGGAAATGGAAATTGGGAGGGAGGAGGTCTTTTGTCTTCATGCTCTGAATTATAGCTTAAAGCTTTTTTTAAAGTTTGAATTTGGCTTTTTTTTTTTTTTCAGGATCCAGGCCAAACTTGAATCTCACCTTCTTGGTATTGTTCCTTCCAACTTCTGTAAATATCCTACTAAAATATGAGGTTATTAGTTTTTGTGTAGGCTACTCTGACTTCTTTGGATGCTGCTTAAGTGCTAGAGTCAATTTTGGGTTAGTGTAGGGAAAACTGAGGTGGGGACCCCATTGTCAAGTCTTGCTGTTTTTTTCTCTAGTACTGTTTTTTTCAGGTACACTTCAACTGGGCTTGTAACTCTGGACTAGATTCTAACCATCTGTTACCTAGACTCATTCAACAGGGTCACACTTGAACGGACTACCTTTAAAAAGCTTTTAAATTCTTTTCCCAGTAGCAGATGTATTTCTTAGGCTGTAGTGGACTCTTTTAGCCCGATCCTTTTTGGAAAGCGTTTCTTTTCTTGTTTTTTCTTTTCTATTATAAACATTAATTTAAAGAGAAAACTTCAGGAATTCCATAATTATACATAATTATTTTTATGCATAAAATTCTTTTTGGACTTTAACATATCTTAAAGTATCTTTATGCATTTTTTTGTTAAAGAAAATATTTCAATCACTGAGATTTCAAATATCATTAATTTTAAATTTGCTTTCTCTAAATAGAGAGGAGAACCTTAGACATGCTCCTTTTATCCCCACCAACCTTCATCTTATCTGGGCTACATCCAGTGCTTTCTACCATACAGATGTTGCAAATTTTGTATAATTGTATGTTTATTTCCATGTGCATATATTTTACACTGTGTCTATATTTCATTTATTTAAGATCTGGACATTGGTAGTTGGCTATGTGTTGGCTGTTTCATTCAAGTGGAATGCAAGCACTCAACGCTACTTGAGAGCAGTTTCAATTCCTGTCTGGATTATATTGCTTTTTCATTTAGGTGGGTCACTTTTTTTTTTTGAGTTTAGTTTAAAGTACCTCAGCAGAGACTTACTGTGTGAATGAAAGTTAATTCTTTGTAGTGTTTTGTGTTGCATTTAGAATGCTTTAAAATAATGAAAATGTTTTGCTTTAATCTTTCATGAAAATGTTATGCTTTAAAATACCTCTCTTTTAATTATGTTAAGTGTTCATTTTCAAAAAGTCCTTTAAAAGTAATTATATTTTAAATAAATAAAAAAAAAGTAATTATATTTTAAAAGGAGAGCATACTGGATTATCATATTCATTTCTGAATGTCCTACTTAAGAAGGATACAGATAAGTAAGTGGTCAAGAAAGATAAGAGGTGCTCATTGGTTAAGGGAACTGGAGAAGACATTTACTCTGGATAAGAGAAGTGGGCTGGGGCTGCAGGGGTGAGGAGAGGGTGGAAGTGAGGAGGTATAGAATATGAAACCATGCTTGGAGGATTGTCCTGTGAAAGAGTAGTTTAAACAGATTTTTGTAACCATGAGGCACAGATGATAGAGTGGCGCTTACCTTCAGGGAGACAAATCTTTGTTCAGCATAAGAATGATTGGAGTCAGAGCTGCTCAGATGCTCCCTGACAGCTGTGTGGCTGGGAGGATGTTGTAGAGTTATAGAGTGATCTTCAGCATAATACATAAGGTTGGACTTCTTTTATCTCCAAGTCTGGGTCTATGGAAACATTAAGTTCTAATTTAAAAATAAAATTCAGTAACCCACAGCAATATATAGTGTATTGAAAGTAATTTTTAGAACTATTTATTGTTAAAAGTTTTTTTTTTTTTAATTGGAAAATGTCTGTGCTTAGAGTTTGGTGTTGAACAAAAGTTTTAATCCTCTAGCTTTGCCGATTGGACTACTAGAGGCATTGTCAGAAAGATCCCCTAAAGTCTGGTGTGACCCATCTTGAATCTGGGGAAGGCAGAGGAGGGAGGCAGGCAGGATGTTGATGAGGCTCTAGACAATCTCAGGGAAATGCAAATGGCTGTGGGTACCCCTGATCCTTGGCCACGTAGTAACAGTTTGACGCTGTGACATTGGAACTCGTTGTGCACCCTTTTGGGCTGTTCCTCTTTTTCTTGAGTTTGTACCAGTTGGTATTTTTAGGAAATCAAGCTGGGCTTCCTGATTTTTAGGAGCTATGCCTGATGCCGGTCATTCTAGGGGCATGTGGGTGGTTTGAGTTCAGGATGCTCTTAAACCCTGCGTGTAGTTTAGAATAGATTTAATTCTTCAGGTGAAACATGCCCATTACAGAGAGGTTGGCAACATACCTAATCCTTCAGACCAGGGACCACTGAGAGAGGGGATAGACTTAGTGTGAAAAGCCTAAAATTAAGGCTTAATCTGTCTGAAGTCTCCCCACCCCTTTTAAAAAATTTCCCCAGAGAAACAGTTCTATTAATATATGTACCATATTTTTCTGTCCGTCTACTGAACTGGTTATTTTAAAGAGAAGTGCTAGGTTTTTAGTTCACTAAAAATGTTAACTTTCAATAATTTCAGCATCCCTGGCTGGCTCATGGAGAATCCCAGTATTCCTCGTTATTGTTTTCCTGATGTCTGTGGGCACCTTCTATGAAAAACAGAATGGAAAAGAGTCTTCTGGTAAGAAATAAGGGCATTTTATTATTATTACTCTAAGAAACACTTTGGAAAGTAGTGTTACCAAAAGAAAAAAACAAAACAAAAACTTTGATGAATTGACTTAGAAACCTGTGGTGTTTACTGAATAGAAAATATTTCTTTAAAATATTTTAGGTTGTTAGACCGTGCTCTTTAAAAGATTATTTTTGAGGTACTCTGGCTGAAAGAGTCTATATCCAGAAATAGTTTGTTAAAGCTACAGGTTTCTAATGAGTTGTAAGGAGTGGGGTCAGGATATAGTAATGGTCCTATAATATAGTAATTGGCAGGTGGCCTTCCACTTATCCAGCCCTGTGGGAGCAGCTGTGACCAGAGAGTTTGGGCTGCACAACACGCAACTTCTACAGTGACGGTACTTTGCTCCATTGCTTATACAGATAGGAAAAGAGCAAATTACTAATTGCAGCAGGTTTTTAAAAGAAAAACAAAATTTCTCATTATCAGTTTACTATAGAAACATTAGAAAATACAGAGAAACAAAACAAAATAAAAATGATTCAAAACCCCATCATCCACAGATTATGCCAAAATGTTAACAAATGGTTTTTATGCCTTCAGCTTTTTTAAACACAAAGAATTGCGTTATTGTGAACATTCTCTACTATAACCTGCACTTCGCACTTAATTTTGTTAAGAACATCTTTCTATGTTAATGGATATACTTCTCCAGCATTACTTATAGCATCTTCATTTTATTCTGATTACCTGCTACTTGTGGCACTCAAGTGTATTTGTGCACCTACATTGTAAAAGGATTTTTTTTTTTTTTTTTTAATTAAGTAGCTTTTTTTTTTTTTTTGGTAAATGAATACTGTCTGGCAATTTAAGGTATTTTTTTATTCATAAATATGTATTTAAAGTTCTAAAATTACCTTAAGTAAAGATACCTTAATTACACATTCCTTTGACAGCAGAGAATAAGGAAGATTTTGTTTTATTTTGTATTTACTTTGTAAGTTTTCTTTGCTTAGTCCATCTTCTGGTCGTAATGTGTTAGACTCTGTGGTTACATATCAGACTAGTGGGACTAAACTTCCTGTTTGGCAACTACTATAAAAAGCTTGGTGGTTTCTACTTGTTCCTCTGGTTAGCTTTATCTCCCTTTTTTTTTTTCCTTCCCTTTTCACCTTATTAGTAAGTGATTCAAACGGTTCTGCCTAACCCCCACCCCAGTATGATTCTCCTTTTGACTGCTATTGTCCAGAGCCACAATAAGTACTTTATTACAAGTATATAAATAATGTAGATCTAAATCAGAGGTTTCAGATGGGGTATGTGTTGGGTATAAATTATAAATTCTAGTCAACTGGTGGTGGCTCTTGTCTAGATTGCTGTGAGAGAATCTAGGAATTCTTGGGTCAAGTGTTGAGTTTGTGGAAAAAGAGGACCATGGTTGATGATGATTATCGGCCATAAGCCCAGGGTGAGGGTGTGTGGTGAGTGATGGCATGCAAACCACACTTTGGGCATTTGTATTCTAGGCTATCGCAAGGAAGGAAATCAAGGGGACACAGAATAAACGTGGAGGGAAGCAGATGTGGCTCAAGCGGTTGAGCGCCGGCTTCCCTCATACGAGGTCCCGGGTTCAATCTCCAGCCCTGGTACTTCAAAAAAAAAGAAAAGGAAAATGGAGAGCAGTCTTAGAAACACTGTTGGTTTTCCTTGTTTTGGAAAAGGTTATTCTTTGCCATGTTTTTTTTTTTTTTTTTTTTTTTTTTAGCTTTTTATTTTGAAACAATTTCAAACTTATAGGAAAGTTGCAAAAATAATACAGAAACAATACATAGAACCCCAATGTCCCTCCCACCCCCTACCCAGATACCCAGATTTACCAACTGTTAGCATTTTTCCACATTTGTTATATCATTCTACCTCTGTCTGTTTATCTGTCTGTCTTCTAAACAGTTGAGAGTTCTTTTCTAACCCTAAAACATCATGCTCTTCTAATCCTTAGCTCTTCCATGTATGTTTCCTGAGAACAAGAACCAAAGTAGGTTATTCTTGACTAAGAATCCTTTTCTGAACTTCTAGACTAGATAATCTTTACCATAAGATTTAGGATTTATGATCTTTAAAAAAAATTTTTTTTCCCCTAAATTTCTGAATAGTTCTTTTTTTCTTACAGCTAGAACCTCATTTCTTTTGGGTATCAGATCCCACACCATCTAGTTCATATTGGGAACAGTGCTTGTCTCTTATTTATGCTCAGTTCCCTCCTGTAGATGTCACTGTGATATAGTCAGTTACAGGAGTGGCAGTGTCTACAGGGATTCCTTCCTAGTCGTTTCCATGGTCCCTTTGTAGGACTTGCTCTTGAAAGTCACCCACGTAGGCATCTTTCTCTGTGTCTTCGGAGCGTTAATCTTTTCCTGCCATAGAAGCTTTTATGAGCTGTGGTTCATTAGACTCATAGTTATCTGGATTTCTTCAGAATTCAAAGCATGAGTTATTTAGTCCGTAGACCCAGAAAACTCTACTGTGGATCATTTTTGAGTTAGTTTCAGTGGTTCCTTTTAAATCCGGGGACCTTACTCAGAGGTTTTTTCTTAGACCCGGCAAACTCTTACTTGGTATTTCCTGAAAGCCCAAGATAATGATAGAAAAAAAGTGTTGAGTGCCTACTATGGCCAGGGACTCTCAGGTGCTTTTAAATACACTATTTATTTTTTAATCTTTAAATAAACCAACCAAATAAAACCTTGTAAAATAGATGTCTCCATTTTGCAGATGAAGACATGTAAATCCAGAAGGTTAGCTGACTTGCCCACAGTCACTCAGGTTAAAAGGTGGAGCTAAGATTAAAGCTTTAGTCCTTGAGCCTAAGCTTGGTGATCATTCCCTAAAGCAGACTTTTTGAACAAGCATCAGCCATCCTGTTACCAAGGAGAAGTACAGCTACCAATCCCTCTCACACTCAGTTGTAGTGGTCAGCTCATTCAGTCTTCCATGTTGACCCGGTTAGTTAACCAAAACTATAGGACCTAGCTTTTTTGCCTCTTAGATCCCAGAAATCTCACTTGGTGGAAACCTGAATTCCAGTTTCAGTATGTTCCTTTGGCCTTTGAGAAAAGAGGAACACTAGCATTTATGGTGATCTTCTGTGGCTCTCTTAGGCTCTTATACATGACATCTTGTTTAATTCTCTCAGTAATCCAATGAGATTGCTTTTTTTTTTTTTTTTTTTTTTTACCGGGAGGTCCCGGGGATTGAACCTGGGTCCCTCCATATGGGAGACGGACGCCCAACCAGTTGAGCCACATCCGACCCGAGATTGCTTTTATACTCATTTTACAGATGAAGAAATTAAGGCTCAAAGAGCCTTTTACTTTGAGTATGATAAATGCTTCTTCAAAAGCTAGGGAAACAGGCATCACATGTATCTTTTTTTTTTTTAGTATAGCACTGAATGCTCCTTAGTTATTCTTTATTTTATTATTCATTACAGAAAAAACATATATTTAAATAAAACAGTCCATAAAAGAATAATCTCACTGAAATTGCCAGGAATGTAAATTTCTGTCACTCTCTGTTATACTGTATATTAAAAAGGACACTGATACACAAGTTTTTGGACTGTAGACCTAAAGCTAATGGCTTCTGAACTTTATCTTGACCAAGAAACGCACCCAACTCCACTTCTCTATTAAAACAAATATTGTACATAAGAAACATTCCCTTTTAAATCTCTCTCTCTCTATATATATATCCCCTTAATACTATCAACAACCCATAAGGTTAAATTTATGTAAATAAGAATTAAATAAACTACCCAGAATGCTGATTTTCTTATTACAAAACACAAGTATTTTAAATAACAACATCCCGGTGGTGTATTGAATACATTGGTTCCTTAAACAACACTAACAGGCATGACATGTTTTTAAGAATATATTTTCATCTATAGGTCAGGTAAAGTTCTGTTAAATGGTAAACACTTTTAACAGTGCAGAAATATAAGTTTCAAAAACAAATACAGGGAAGTGGATGTGGCTCAAGTGATTGGGCTCCTGCCTACCACATGGGAGGTCCGTGGTTCGGTTCCTGATGCCTCCTAAAGAAGACAGCGAGCTGGCGCAATGGGCAGGTGCGGCAAGCTGACACAACAAGATGATGCAACAAGAGACACAAGAAGAGAAACATAATGAGAGACACAACAAAGCAGGGAGCAGAGGTTTCCAGTACCTCCTAAAAAGGACAAGCAGTACAGTGAGCTGGCATGACGGGCAGGTGCGGTGGGCAGGCCTGGTGAGCTGACGCAACAAGAGAAACAAGAGGAAAAACATAACGAGAGACACAGCAAAGCAGGGAACGGAGGTGGCTTAAGTGATTAGGTGTCTCCTTCCCACATCAGAGGTCCCAGGTTCGGTTCCCGGTGCCTCCTAAAGAAACAGAAGACGAACAGACAAGTGCAAACTGTAAGGGAGTGGGGAGAGATAAATAAAAAAATTAAAATCTTTGAAAAAACAAATACATTCAGAAGATCTGTTGTTCAAATAATATTTTTTCAAAACCAGGTGAAGGACTATGATAAAATTCACTGAACTGGCAATCCAAAATTGCACTGTCATCAACAGAAACAACTGGATACACTGTCTCTCGTATACCTGATGCTGGACAATGCATATTTTTTTCCATTCAAATAGACATTTAGTTCTGCATGGTTACACGTAATCGCCACCACATCTTCCTCCTGGGGAAGGCTGTTTGCCGACAGCCTGTTTTTCTCCTCGTTGTTGTGGTACAACGCTCAGTCATTCCTTATCACCAGGCTGTGCACGTCTCAGCCAAGTTGCAAATCCACTACCCCAGATTCCTGTAGACTGGATTTTGAATTCAAAGTAGCTTTTGTTTTGATGTAAAGGTGCACTGGCTAAAGAGCCTCCTGTTCCACATACTCTTCTTTTGGGTTTTATAATGACAACATCTGTTCTCAGGTGCTGCGTGTCCAGCTGCACGGCCTGCATCTCCTTCAGCGGGATGTGGCCTGTCCCGCGGTCCTGGCAGCACCTCAGGCAGCACAAAAGTGACGCGGCCACAGCGCCGGGCCCACCGGCTCTGCTGCAGCCGCCCCCACATGTATGTTTAATAGCGTGGACATTCAGCCTGAGAAGTACTGACAAGTACAGATGAGTGCTCTTCCTCCTACAATTGGTAATTGTTTGCAAATGACCAGAAATTCCTTGCGGGGAAGGCTTGGTAGTTGCCTTAAATCTCTTGAGAAAGCATGTAATATGAATGAACAGGTTTGGTCCAATTTAAGCCCAAATTGGAAAAAGAAAAGGTACACACTAAATTTCTTACTGCTCATCTCTCACTCCCCCAATTCTGATACTGTTGGTTAAATAGGCCTAGGGAAACTCCTACTGGCCTATAGCCAAGCCCTTATCATCTACCAGTAGTACAGTGAGGTGGTACTAGATGCCATTGAAGGGAAGATGTATTTTCTGCATTAATAATGGAATTGAAGCTTTCTTCAAAGGGAACTCTGCATGCTGGGGAGGTTTTACTTGGTATTCAGTGCCTCCTTCTTTAGATGTATTACTGGAAACTTCGCTATCATTGTGAAGGCTAATGAAGCAGATCAAGAAGCATCTCCTTTTTTAGATTTGTTTTTCCCTCATTATTAAAGAAGTTATTTTGCCCATTGCCAAGTCAGCTGTACTAACAGGTGCTATCTGACCTTGTGATTTGTTTCTGTCCCCTGGTGCTAGGCTGCTAAAGTCAGTGGACTGCTTGCTTGGACTTCTGTACATCTCTTGCTATTTGGGCCTTGACTTATACTGGCCCTGTCCCTAGGTAGATTGACACTTGAAACCTTGGATACTCTTTCATTTTTTTGTTTATAGTTCTTGAGTCCCAAGATTATGTTCCCTTGTCTCTGTGCCTATTTTTAGCTCTGACTTTATCCAACACCATGACTTTGCCTAGAATCTTGGTCCTGGCCTTCTTCTGTCCAGTTTATCATCTCCCCAGTTAACCTTCTGGGGTTATAGAAGTGTCAAAGGATATCATTAATATAGCATCCCTAAAATGCATGTCTGTTTGATAAATAAGAGCAGTTGCCAAATCTTAGGTCTATAATTTTGAAATACTGTTTGTTGATTTTTCTCTGAGTGCTGCTCTTTTTATTCCTTTTTTGAAGTTTGATGTGCTCCAAAAATTTGCTGAATCATTTATGTGTTAACTAGAAAGATACTGCATATTTTTCTCTGATTTAGTTAAGATTTATTGAATATTTACTGTATGTTTTAGTGATATCAGCAAGTTGGAGAATTTTTCTTTTTTCTTTTCAGGGTCTCTCTTTTAAAAAGCTTTTTATTTTGAAATATTTTCAGACTTACAGGACAGTTACAAAAATAATACAAAACCCATACGGAGAACTCCATTATATCCCCCACCCAGATACCCAGATTCACCAACTTGTAACATTTTGCCACATTTGCCATATCTTTTTACCTATCTATCCATCAATCTATCTTTCTATTTAACTCTTTTCTAAACATGTGAGAGTAGGTTGTAGGGGAGTGGGTGTAGCTCAGTGGTTGAACGCCTGCTTCCTATGTTTGAGGTCTTCGGTTCATTTCCTGGTGCACCTATAAAAAAAAAGTAGGTTGTGTACATCATGCTTCTTGAACATTTAATACTTCTGTATACCTTTCTGAAGAATGATATTCACTTGTATAGCCACCTTAAGTAAAATTACCAAGTTCAAGATGTTTAACATTGATATAAAGCTTACAGTCTATACTCCACTTTTCTCATATGTCCCAATAATGTCCTTTTGGGCATTTTCACCTCAGTATTGGATCCAGTCTGGGATCTTGTGTTGGCTTTAGTTGCAATTGTCTTTATTTACTTATTTATTTATCCCCTCCTTGCTGCTTGTGCTCGCTGTGCCATTTGCTTTGCGTTTTTCTGTGTCTGCTTGTCTTCGTTTTGTTGCATCATCTTACTGTGCCACGTGGGCCATCTTGCCTTCACCAGGAGGCCCCGGGAATCGAACCTGAGGCTTCCCATATGGTAAACGGGAGCCCAACCAATTGAGCCACAGCCACTTCCCGCAATTGTCTTTTCAATTGCACACTGTCTCTTTTTTGTTTTTAAATTGTGGAAACATATACAGCATGAACTTTTCCATCTCAAACATTCCCAAGTGTACAGTTCAGTTGGATTAATGACACTCAAAACGTTGTGCTAATCTCATCACCAAAAAAGTTACCAGAGCTTTCCTATTACCCCAAATAGAAACTCTCTACCCATTATGCATTAACTCCCCCTTTTCCCTCCTCCCCTCCCCTGGTAAGCTGTATTCTACTTTCTGTCTCTATGAATTTGTATATTCTGGCTATTTCATATAAGTGAAATCATACAATATCTCTCTGTTTATGTCTGACTTACTTCACTCAACAGGATGTCTTCAGGATTCCTTCTTGTAGTAGCATGAAACAACTTCATTTCTTTTTATGGCTGAATTACATGTCGTCGTATGTATATACCGTTTGAGTATCTTATTTGGAGATGTGACTAAGTCCTTTGTCCATTTTTGTAATGAACCCTTCAGAATTCCTTCTCTTTTTTTTCTGTGCATAGTTTTCCAGTATTTTCTTTGTGGTTATCCTTTACCATGGGGCTTAAATTTAATATGTGTAATCTATAGCAATCTCATATGGTAATTTGATAGCATTCACACACTATTATTTCTATTGCCCACTGTCCCCTCACCTTTATATAGTTATTGTCACAAATTATATTTTTATATGAGTACAAAATCATTGATTTATCATTACATTTTAGGTAGTTGCCTTTTAGATCCCGTAAAAAATAAAAAGTGGAGTTATAAATAAAAAATACAAGTGTACTGGTATTTGTATTTTTTTTTTAGATTTATTTTTACCCCCCCACACTGCTTGTGCTCACTGTGTCCATTTGCTGTGCGTTTTTCTGTCTGCTTCTCTCCCTTCATTGCATCATCTTGCTGTACCAGCTCACTGCGCCACACGGGCCGTGAGCTCGCCGTCTTGCCTTCACCAGGAGGCTCCTGGTTCTAGGAGGCCCTGGGAAATGAACCTGGGGCCTCCCATATGGTATACGGGAGCCCACCCAATTCAGCCACAGCCACTTCCCTGGTATTTGTATTTACCCATGTCATTTATCTTTACTGGAGATCTTTGTTTCTTCACGTGGCTTCAGTCAATTATCTAGAGTCCTTTCCTTTGAACCTGCAGTGTTCCCTTCAGCATTTCTTATAGGGCCAGCTAGTAGTGATGAACTCCTTCAGCTTTTGTTTATCTGGGAATATCTTTACCTCTCCGTCTTTTTGAAAGACAGTTTTGCCAAATATAGAATTATTGGCTGGCAGAGTTTTGCTTTGAGCACTTTATGTCATCTCACAGCCTTCTTGCCTCCATGATTTCCTTTGAGAAAATGGCATTTAATCTTACTGAGGCTCCCTTGTACATGGCATGTTGCTTCCTTCTTGGGGCTTTCAGAATTTTCTCTTTATCTTTGGCATGTGGCAATTTGACCATAACAGAGCGCAGTTTGGGTCTCTGTGGGTTTATCTTGTTTGGAATTCCTTGAGCTTCTTGGATGAGTATATTCATGTCTTTTGTTAAATTTGGGAAGTTTCCAGCCAATAAGTCTTTGAAAGTCTTTCTGCTCCTTTCTTTCTTTTCCCTTTGGGATTCCTACAATGCTTATATTGATGGTGTCCTACAGGTGTCTCAGGCTCTGTTTACTTTTCTTCATTCCTTTTTCTTTCTGCTCCTGAGACTAAAGAATTTCAGTTATCTTCTCTTCAGGTTCGCTTAAGTCTATCTGCTGTCAGCTCCAATCTGTTGTTGAAACCCTCTAGGGAATTTTTTATTTCTGTTAATGTGGTCTTAAGCTGTTTGGATCCTTTTTATGATTTCTATATTTTTATTGGTATTTTCTTTGTGTTCATCTGTTGTTTTTCTGATTTCCTTTCATTTTTTTGTCCATGTTTTCTTTTAGTTTTTTGAGCTTATTTAGGACCATTTTTTAAAAGTCTTTGTTTGACATGTCCCAAGTTCTGTCTCATTGATGGTTTCTGATTCTTTATCCTGCTCCTTTGCTTGAGCTGCTGTTTCCTGCTGCTTTGTATATCTTGTAATCTTTTGTTACAGCCTGGACAGTTTGATATTTTAATGTGTTTTCTCTGAAATTTAAACACTGAGGGATCTTTTCCTTAAGTTTTTAACAGGCTAGTGTTATAAAAGGTTTCCTTGAATGCCAGAAGGAGTTATCAAAAAGAGAAAGAAAAGGAAACCACCTTTCTTTGTATTTGCAGATGGGCCCATGTGAATGCTCTCCTTTAGAACTTACCTGTTCTAACAATACATTTTGAAAATAGCCTGAGGCAAAAGTTTAGGGTCTACCCTGATCTTTTCTGAACACGTGTCTTGTCCTGAGCATGCACGGGTGGCTCTAGGAATTCCCCAGTTGACATGGATATGTGTGTCCCCTCTTCCCTAGGAAACGGTGTTTCCTCATGGTCTTGGATACTGCACTGTATGTCCCACAGCTGGTAAACCTTTGCCCCAAGCAGCTAGGACTTGACTGTTTTCCTGCAGTCTTCTGTAGGAAACCTTGCCTTCTACGTGCAGGCAACTTCTAGGATGGCAAGCCTGTTACAAGTGTCCTAGTTCAGTTCTTCAGGCTGCCACCAAATGGATTGGCACAGACATATATGTTCCTAGTATGTACACGAGGGTTACTGTGCTTCCCCTGGAACTGGGACGGGGGACCTGCACTGGGAGTGTGGGCTGGATCCACGCCAAGGGGTGAGGGGTTGGGGGAGGGGCCAGCAAGGGCACCATGAGGGGGATTTCCCTCTGTTTTTAAGTTGGCTTTCTTGATTTGGCACTTGCCCTGCTACTGCAACCTTTTAACTGTTTTCTGGAGCTTTGAGAAAGATGGGTCAGCCATCTCGTTTGTTGCTTGTTTCTGTGCATCTCTTGATGGCTGGAAACTGAAAGAGTTAGTCTCTAAGCCATAGTTTTGAAGGTTTAATTGATTGATCTTTCTCTAAAGCAAGGGTTCTTAACCTTTTTTGTTCCATGGACTCCTTTGCCAGTCAGGTGAAAAGCACGGACCCCTTACTAAGTCCACACTATACTGTGTATTATTTAATAAATATATCACACCCGCACCAACACGTCCCCACAAGAATGTTTTTTGAATATCAGTTCAAGCTTACAGATCCCTTGTTAATCACCCCTGCTCTAAAGTCTTTAAGTGTCTACTGTATGCAAGATAATTTTGCTTAGCTATGTGGGGAGATCTAAAAATATCTACTAAGAGGGATAAGAAATGTAAACGGATGTAATAAAAAGTAGAAAGGGGATGAACAGTATAAATACTTTAGGGGTGCTAGTGGCTTATGTGTGTCATTTATACCATCAAATCCAGTGGTTTTAATATAGGTGGTGATGATAATAGCTAACATTGATTGAGCATCTCCTACATACTAAATAATTTTAAAAGTACTTTATGTATATATTGTTTCATTTAATTCTTACACAAGATGAGAATTTATTTAAGCCCATTTTATACATGAGGAGAGTAAGGCACCTATATGTTAAATAACTTTCTTGTGGTCATGCAACTAGTAAGAGATGGACCTGGGATTTGAACCTGCAGTCTTGTCTCTTCGCCAGTGCTTCTCTTCACTGAATTGTACTGCTTTCGAGCATAGTAAATCTTAGGTCTTCCATTCTCTGGTCCCAGTCTCTCTCCACATCCTCATCTTTCCATTCTTCTTGTTGTACCCTATGTTTTGGCCTTATCGAACTTGTTAGAGTACTTTGAACAACACACACTGCTTTTTTTTGCTTCTGTGTCTTTAGACCTGCTTTTTTGTCTTCCTGGAACACTTTTCTGCCCCTGCTTTCCAAGCCTTTCACTTCCTCGCCCAGACCGACTTGTTTCTTTATTTGACCAACTTTTTTGTTTTGAAGGGTTTAAGGGATGGCATCTTTAACGTTCTGGTCAGATAGCTGCTTTGGAAACCCTTCCCTGACCTCTCAGCATGGACTGGATTTCCATCTTCGGTGCTTCCCTGACATTCTATACTTAACTTTGCGTTAGCTTTTAATACACTGAACCATAACTGGCTGTCGAAATACTAGACTGAGCTTGAGAAGAGGGTCTCTGAGTCTCATCTCTTAGCATAGAGCCTAGTCACCTATTTGGTGAATGAATGCTTAGTGGGAGTTTACAAATATATCTGCTTAGCGTCAGAGTTCAGAATTCTCTGTTGTCACATGGTGTAATGGCCTACCAAAAGTAAGGGCCAAGCTCTGTGAGTGAGGGTGTATGTTTTGGGACTGGGAACGGCTCTGTGAATGAGGGTGTATGGTTTGGGACTGGGAACGGTGCATGTTCTTAGTTGTAGATAGTAGAATCTACTCTAGCAAGTTTATTATGGGTTAGTATATAGAATATTTTAGAAGGCCAGAGGATCAAGGTTGGATCCTACACAGACAGAAAAAGCATTGCCACTGGGAGAAATGCTCAACCACACCAAAGGACAGTGCAGAAATCCCACTGCTGCTGCCACCTGGCACATAGAGATCAGGCACCAGAACCTCTGGAGCCTGGGCTGCACTTGCTGGAGAAGAAAACATAGGCCTCCATGACTGTGCTTGGCATGAGAGTTATATGGCTGCTAAGTTTACAGTGCACTGCTTTGGTGTTCCAGATTTTTCACAGATAGTGCCTGCATTGTAGAAAATGTATCACATGTGGACTTTAGCTGCAAGATGCCCAAGACATACAGTGTTTACTCTGCAGCCTCTAGTGTGCGGGAAATCATGCTAGTATCTGGTATTGTGTGAGTTAGTCTGCACTGTCTGCCATAGCAGGTTAAAGGCTGGCCATTATAGACAGAACCTTATTTGCCAATGAATGTTTTATTTGAGTCTAGTGCAAATGATTAAGCTTGGTACTACCTATTAGAATCTAAACATAGAAGCATATAATATGAAACCAAGTAGCGATAGTCTGTTGGATCTGCAAGTGGTGGATTTTGCTGTGCTGATTATATACTTTATAGAACATTAAGTATGGACTGTCTCTTACTGTATTAGGAGCTAGTAATACAAAGGGGAGAAAGGCAGCTTGCATCCAGGATCTCACAGTCTTGGTGTGCAGTGTTTCTTTGCAGCAGTGTGGATTACAGTTTCAAATTAGAGAGATACTTAAAGAGTAAAGTCAAATTTGTGAATCACATTTTTTGTAGACCCAGGAACCTGCATTTTTTGCAAGCTTTTCTGTGATTCTTAAGCATTTTCCATTGATGATGAACTTCTGGT
This sequence comes from Tolypeutes matacus, assembly GCA_026826555.1. Taxonomy (NCBI): domain Eukaryota; kingdom Metazoa; phylum Chordata; class Mammalia; order Cingulata; family Chlamyphoridae; genus Tolypeutes; species Tolypeutes matacus. The sequence continues at coordinate 4,054,959 of JAKSZT010054079.1, forward strand.
TTAGTGGGTCAGTAATAACCACTTAGAAGTTTTTAAAATGTGTGCTTATTTTCCAGGGGCAGAGTTATCAGGACAAGTCATCTCTATGGCAGCATCCACTCTAGCGACCTTGGCCATTTCTATCACCGGGTATGACTCAAGCAGCGAAGACCAGCCGGCAGCACAGCCTGCAGGTGACGGACACTGTGTGGGATGCCATCAGGGCTGTTCTGGAAAGTGAAATAGAAATAGGTTGTAAGATCAAGGAGGACACCAGCAGCACAAAATGCAAATTTACTATTGCAGGTCCTTTACTTTTTTCTCTCTGATTTCTATTTTTGCACCTTTCCCCCTCTCATCTTTGTTTTCATTTGTCACTTTTTTCATATTTTGAATTTATTTAGTTTTTGGGTTTTTTATCTTGGACCTTGTTACCTCCATTTCATCCTTCTATTTCTTTCTTTCCTTGTTTCCTTCTATTCCCCCCACCCCTTCTTCTTTCTCTTTCCTTCCTTCTCCCTTCTTGTTTCTTTTTCTTTCTTCCAGACTTTCTGAAATATGTATTTTTGTAATTTTTTATTTTATGGGAGGCAAAAGAAATTCTAGGAACTTATTCATTGCCATCGTTATGGTATATACCAAGTAATATTGTTTTAAGAGCTGTATTTCTGATGTATATGATATCTCATGATACAACCAGGAAATAAAATACAACCCTATGGTAAAATATAACATAGTATTGCATTGTTAGAAAACAGTGCCCTATGTGAAATAACTCCATATAATTTCCTTTATTTGAAAATTTCTCACCCCCAGCAGTCCGTCATTTAAAAATATCTCATTCAAAGAAAGAGTCATGTTTGAAAGTTCTGGGTTCTTTGTGTAATAGCAGTTGGAGCCATTTTAGTTGAAATGATGCAGAAAAGCCATATTGTATGTTTTTTATGTGTGTGTGTATATATTTATATAATATAAAGTTCTATTAAAAGAAGAATTTTAAACAAAAATGAAAAAAGAGGAAGATGTTTAAAATATATTCAAGAGTACGTTAATATTTCCAGCTTTATATGGTTTGGGTAATTTTTATGGGCTAATTATAATTCTCAGCTACTTTGTCATATTTTTCTTAAAATTTGTTTTCAAATAATATGTGCATACTCATCATAAAAATCTTGAATGGTATAAAGTATATGAAATAAAAAAGTGAAAAAAATTCCCTGTCTCCCAAACCTAATTTTCTCCAGATGTGAGCACTGCCATACTATGGTTTTCCATACGTTTTCCAGTGCATATGCAAACATACATGTTTTCTTTTATTTTTTAGCCCAGTGTAATCATACTAAACATACTATGAGAGTATATTTTGAAGACTTAACATAGGGTGAATTGCTCTTATTACTTAGTAAAATGTAGAGTAATAGGATGTGTGATCTTTTTTTTTCTTTCCTTCTCCAGAAACCATGGGCAGGGGAGAACCCCCTCCAGCCTTGTCCTCATCTTCTTCAGCCTCCTCCCCATCACCCACTTTGGGCAGACAAAGACCCGAAATTGGAACATTTCTAAGAAGGAAGAAAACTAGTGATATCTACTTTGTGTCTCTCGTTTGGGCCATCATTGTTGTGCAGATCTGGTTGAACCTGTGGATCATGCAGCTACTGCCAGTGCCTATTGCAGGTCCTTATCTGGTTAATTATAATCTTGTCTTGTCTTTGAATACTTTTTTTTTTTTTTAAACTCTTTTATTTTAATATTTGAGATAGTTTTACTATCTTTTAAAATAGCCTTAATGTCATTTAAATAACAAACATTTTGGAAATTTATTACTCTAATTCTTTAATATTTTACTTTTAATCTTGAAAATGTACTTGGCCTCTTATAATCTTGCATAGTAATTGAGATTGATAGCTTCATGTGGCGAATTGACTGTTCGGCCATATATGATTCTGTGGAGGGAAACATTACCAATAATCTGTGTTTGGGGAGTTATGATTGAATTTTGAGAGCTGCTTTTAGTGGCATGCATTTTACTTTGCATTTTTAATTCAAAGGAAATAGAGGTTTTTGAGAAATACATGCATGAAAAAACCTTCCCTTTTTTTTGATTGGCAGAAAATTGAATTATGTCTACATATGTGCATTATGTCATGCTGTCAAATCATGTGTCAGTTGTTGCAAGCTCCTTTTCCTTAAAGTTTGATAGCAGGAGTTACATTTGTCCTAGTTCTGTCTTTAACTTTCTGGTCATCATAGGAATTTGACCTGGCCTTGGGAAAACAGGGCATGAACAGAGTAAACCCCAAAAGGTATCCCATAGACCCCTCCCCTTAGTAGCAAGGGGAGGAATAACTAATAGCTTAAAAGGTCACTGTACAAGCCAAAGCCTGCTCTCTCTGCCTAAAGGAGCCCACATCAAATCTTGGTGCATATTTCCGTCCTTCTCAAGCTCTGTTCTTTTCTCCCATTTTCCAAGAAATTCTTTTTACTGGCCTAAGTTTAAAAAAAAAAAAAAAAAAAAAAAAAAAAATGGTATCCTATAGCCTGTTATTACCATTGTTATTTTCTAGAGAACCTAAGAGCTTACCCAGGGTCTTCCTAGGGGGTTTAAAAATGCTAATGAGGGAATTATTGAGCTGGTATGTAACAATGAGCTCCTGGTTCAAAACAGTAAATTGTGAAACTGTGAACTCTTAGGGTACAAGGCCAGATGTTCAGGAATTCCTGAACTTAGAGAACTTAGAATGGTTGGGATCAATTATCCAGGATCCAGCCTGCAAGCCAGCCTCACAGATCAGTAACACTTGCCCCTGGCCCCGCCACCTTCTCAGCTTGACCCCTGCTGGAAGGGCCACTGCACTTCCCAGCACCAGGGTTGACTCTCATATTATTGTCTGTGACTGGTGCCCCCTGAAGTTGTGCAGAGCTCATCCTGAGGGTCCATTTGAAGCAGCCCTGCTTGTACTCAGCCTGGGTCTACTGAACCTTGGCAGAAGGTTTACGCGTACAGGGCAGCATCAACAGAGCAATAGGAACACAAGTTAGATGTTACTCTGCATCGGCACACGGTTTTTATGCATGTGGAGTACCTTATGCTTTTCCTTAGCAAATAGCTAAGGAAAAGAACAGAGTTTAGCAAGGGCAGCTGCAATAGCCAAGGAGATTGGGAAATGTCAAGGGTTGGTATTCTTTACTCTGGAAGGGGGCTGCTGCGAGGGACCAAGATCGTGGCCATTGTGGTAGTCACAATAAGGGCTGTAGAATAATCCCTGATTGCTCCAGAGTCAGAGAAGACCTCACAAAGAAGAGAATGTACGAGCAGGTGGTGACTGTGTGAAAAGGTATTTGGCCCAGTTCCATCTGTTTGGAATACCTTGAACTTTCTTCCCTCTTCCCTTTTTTTGCACTATTTATTTTAATACCGACTTTACTGTTTTAGAAAGGTCACGTGAAATTAGGAGACCTTTTTATGTTATAAGTTTCTAATCTGTATTTCTTTTATATGTGTATTTTTTGTTGTCTTTATAGTCTGGGTACTCAAAAAGCTTGTTGGTCACTTTGGAGTTGTGAATTTCCTGGAGAAACGCTGTCACATGTGGTGGCAGGTTATAGAGCACTTCTTGAAGGAGCGGCAGGAAGCTCTCGCACCGTGGCCAATTGTCGGGCTGGGAAAATTCCTGTTAAAAGTTGATAGCAAGGTATTGTATTTTAAGAGCTTGGGCTGTTTTATTAGGGTTTATATATTTTCTGGTTTGAGATATTCCATTTCATGGTATATAGTATTGATATTATAGTTGTTGATAACACATTTAATATCTAACTTGGTGATAAAATTTTAAAGTTTGGAATTATGGTTTATATAAGGATAGGATGATTTGGTTTAATAAGTATTAAGTTGTTTTTTTTTCTTTTCCACTCTAAAAAAAAAAAAAAAGGGAGAAAGGGCTCTTATGGACCACCTAGTTCAACTCCCTCTTTTTATAAGGACCAAATTGAAATCCAGAGAGATTTAGTGACTTGCCTAAAGTCATATAATCAGGCAGTGGTTCAATTCAATTCAGTGAAATTTTTTTTACTTTTCCATGTGTCAGATACTGTGCTACTTCCTAGGGAAAATCAGATGTAGATGCTCAGTCTGTTTAGTGAAGCAAGAGAGCACCTGAGCAGATTTCAGAGGTAGCTAACCAGGGTACTTAGTGGTTAAGAGCATGGATCTGAATCTGGACCCTGGTTTGAGATCCCAGTTTTGCTACTTACTAGCTGTGTGACCTGGGACGAGTTTTTTAACCTTTCTGTGCATATATGTCCTTATCAATAAAATAAATATAATGGAACCTACTTCATAGACTGGTTGTGAGGGTTAAATGAGTTAATCTATGTAAAATTCCTAGATCAGTGCCTGGTACCCAGTAAGCCGTATATAAGTGCTTGCTGTAATTATAATTTGTATAGCAAAAGCACGTACAGGATATAGCAGTAGTATCGAGCAAGAAACGATTAACTGTTGATAGAAGGTAAGGTGGTGGGATAGGATGGCTTTGCAGAGGAGGAGAAGCCAGAGCAAAGTTTGAAGCACAAGCAGGAGTTTATTAGGTGACATGGCAAGAAGAGCAGGTCGATGGAAGAGTGCAGAGGCACTGAGACCACAGCAGGCCTACTTAGGGACTGCCACGTGCATGGGAATGCTTGGAAAGGGCGGCTGGTGGGAGTTAAGGCTGCTGGAGAGTTGGGAGAGTCTGCATCAAGATGGTCTTGTGTGTGTGCTGAGCAAGCTAGATTTCATCACAAAGGCTAGTAATTTCCTTGAACAGGTCCGTCTGACTGAGAAACACTGTTACAGGAAACCAGTGTCGATGTGGAATGAGAATAATAACAGTGAGGGGGAATGAAGTAAATCTTTATATTCGTCCTTAATAGAAATAATGTTGCTGTGTCAAAGGAGAGGAACATGATAAATTTTTTTACATACTACCTGTCTTCCTCAAGACATTTCCTTGAGCTCTTAACTGTTCATATTTTTCTTTTAAATGGTTGTTGGTTATTCATATTTTTCTTTCGTAAATTGCTTGTTTGTATCCTTATAGATTCTTTGAACTCTTGAAATAAGAAAGAATATGAGATTTTCACACATTTTTCAACTCATTTATTACATCACCCTGGTGCTGGGGTGAAGCTTTATCAAACTAGAGCAGATTTCTCCCTGAAACTAAAGAGGGAAACTCTTATTTCAGAAATTTTTTTTTTCTGTCTTACCATTCAGAAATGACAGAAACGAAAACCTATTTTCAGCATTCCCATGTACTTATACTTGGAATTCTTCAGTTAGGAAAACTCAACAGTTGTATCAGTTGAAATACTGGGGGCATCAAAAAATATTTGTTATGGAGACAGCTTTGTAAAAATCTGCCATTTTTATACTAATTTATAAATTAATATAAATTTATACTAATATATCCTTCATAAGGAAGACAGTAAAATGAGTAAATCTAACATTTTTTTACTATATATAACAATACATGTGAGAATGACTGTCATGTACTGAATATTTTTTTCATTATGACTGATGCCAAAATTATGTTCTCTCTAGTATAGCAATATGTTTGAACTGCTGCTTTGGGGAAGAAATCTATTCTTCATGTTTCTATTAGATTTTAATTTGTTGGACCAATGTTTCCAAAATGATCCCTCTACAGGAGATTGTTTGAAGTGTATGTCTAAATATGCATGGAGTATGTTTTAGGGGAAATCCTGCAAGAGCATTTTTATAATCACTCAGAAATTATACTTAAAATTTTATTTTTTAAATTTCTAAAAAATTATACTTTTAAAAATGCTTTTTGCATCACTAATGCCATAAATCCTATGTTTACTGAATTTTAAAGTTTTGAAATCAGAAAGATAATTAGTTATAGTGCAAAATATTTGTGAGAATCAGATGAGGTAACATTTATGTGAAAAAAGAGCAGGATATTATATACAGTAGAAAAATGCATGCATAAAAAATTGGGATAGAAGGAAATGTACTAAATATTAACAGAATGTAGGTATGTCTGCTTTTGGTCAGATGCTCACTGTTCCAAATTAGCACTGAAACGTTTCACTCTTTTAAAAAATACAAAGTAACTGATACTATGAACCTGTAACTACAAAGTTCAATGAAAATTTAGTATATGAACATGAATTAGTTCTTATAGGGACTAAAAGTCCTTTTGGTTCCTGATTTGTGAAATGATGTTAAAAGTTATTACTCAAGTATTTCAGATTTGGTGTGACTAAGCCTACAAGAATTCAGGTTGTTTTACGTATTTTAATTGTTAAATTGCCAGCAATGCTTGTGGTTACCATCATTTCAATCATTGTATATTGTAAAGAAATACTATAGTCTCTTGATTTGAAAAACTTTAGCACATTAACATTTTTTTGTAGTTTCTCTTTTGTATGGAATAATTTTCTTCTCATGCTCTCAGTGACTTTTTCTTTTCCTTTCATGCAATTATTGCATTCTCTAATGATATTCCACTGTTCTTATCTTCTCTTTCTCACCTTACCCCCATATCCTCTAGCTCTGGCACTGGTTAAATAAGAAGGTAAACGAACCCATGGATGTTGGTTTTGGCTTTGAATTCCATGACTTTTCCCCTGTATTTTTCTTCTCATCTATGTTTCTGTCTAAATGTCAAACTAAGCTGCTTTTTTTTTTTTTTTTTTTTTAAGTTCTAATGATAAGCTATGGAAGGTCATAAAGCATTAATACTATCACAGTACTGTTTTCAATCGCTAAAAACTCAACAAAGACTACTAGGAAATGGATGGTATCTCTTTGCCCAAGTGTTTGAATGAAGTTCTGTCTTTTGTCCCTTGGTCCAGTGTAAGTGATTTTATTTTCCCTTTTCAGCTCTATCATATGGCTCAGCCTGATACTCTGGACTCCTTTGATGTATGTGAGCACATTAGGCAATACTTACTGAAAAGGAAAGAGAACTCTTTATTGCTGCTTTTCCTTGAAATCATACAGGAATTTTCAAAAAGATAAATCTATGAACTTAGCTGCTAAGTTTATATGTTGTATCCTTTTATAACTAGTATTCCTAAATTTTACTTTTAACTTAAAAAGATTGTAGTCATGGCCTATAACATCTAATTTAGTATATTTCCCAAAGTATTTTTGGTAAATGTTTCACATGGTTGGCATGTAACAAGTACATTTTAAAAATAAACTTCAATAAAGGCTGATCAAGATACAGTAGGAATGCTATACCTTTGACAGAGTTCACAAGTATAGTAATTCTTGACTTAAGTTCATCCAATTCCAAGGACATTTGACAAGAGATGAGATTTATACGTATTGTTTTTAAATGCAGTAAGACTAAGAGTCCTCAGTGGAAGTATTACAGCAGGCCTTAAGAAAGATCTGGTACTTCTTAAAATAGCTCAAAATGTGACTTGTGAGCCTAAAGCTTAGGATTTCATTGTTGAAACTCGAGGAAAAGAAAGACTTGATAATGCCTCAAGTTTTAAACTTTGAATTGAAAACAGCCAATTTGTTACATACACGCATGTATGATTGTATACACCTCCATTCCCTACAAAACTAATGTTAGTAAATGAGTTCAATCCTTGGTAAATGATAGTGATGCAAACAGAAATTGTGTTTTCTTACTTTGGTCTAAGAAAAGGTGGTTTGTTTCTCTCTCAGTTTGTGCATATTGAAATGAAATTGTTTTCAAAAGATGGGAGAAAGAGCTAAATTTATTAGGTCAATTTGATTTAACCTTGTGGACTAAGTGACTGAAAGTGCCTAATTTACAAGCCTAATTCATAACTGAATAGTTGTTAGTTTTATAAGATTTCTAAGAGCTCAAGTAACTTTTTCTTTTCTTTGATGAGTCTGTGTAACATAGGTAAAGCATTGGTATAGAGTTGGAGTAATGGCTTGAAGTTCTGATAGTTTGTGTTCCAGGAGAGCAGATAAATAAGTTGAGTATTATTTTATTACAGTACCTCTAACATTAGAAAATTAAAGCATTGGTTATTTGGTATGTCAAAAACTCAAGTGGAATGAATTAGGAAAGTATTTTAAGAGAAGGAGAGAGGGTGAGAAAATACATGTTATGATAAATTGAAACGTAATCGCTTTCTGAAGGTTTGTTTTATTTCTTTTCTCCTCTTGACTTTTTCTCCCTCCCTTTATACATTAATGTGCCTTCTATGTCTTTCTTTCCTGTTCTCTCTCGTCTCTTTTGCTGTCTCCTTTCTCCACCTCTTCTTTTACCTTCCCATTTGATGTAATATGGATAGGGAAAAGCATTTTAGCTTATGAATTGAACATCTTAAATGATTTTATTTATTTAAAATCTTAAATGAAACATCTAACTCATTGTATCTCTTGAATATAGATTTTTATTTAGGTGACTTTTGGTGTAATTTTTTTCCTACCCTTTTGTATATCATTTGTAATAGGAAAACAAAGTTGCCCTACCTCTGGTTTAAAAATACAATGTTTGATTTTGTAATGCCAATGTATTATGATGTGTTTGTGAATATTCCTTGTTAAAAATACCCAAACACAAATTTAGATATTGATACTATCTTTGTAGAATATCATTCAATTTAAAAAATATATTCCATGATATAACTTCTAAAAAAATAGAAGTTATTCCCAAATTATTTTCAGAAATTGTAATTTGTGAGTATAAATCTGGTCTTCTGAAATTATTTATGCTTATTCAAGTATATAGTAACTGAGTGCCTCCCATGTGCCATTCACTATGTTATATGTTAGGTTTTGGAGATAGAAGTGATACACTGGCTCTTTCCTTAGGAAGCCGTTTCAAGAACTAGGTGTTTAGTTAATTTCTGATTATGAAATTTTAAAATCAATTTCATTGATTTAAAAACTTACCTTCAAAATTTGACATTGGACCTTCCATATCTTAGAAACCGGTTACTATGTTTTTTAATCTCTTCATTGCTTTGGACGCTTCGTAGCATGCACTGAAAATTAACTGTTCTGTTTGAAGCTGTAATTGTCAGAATTAAAGGTGAATTTTTTTATCTTTGAATTCTCTATAGCATTTATCTCTTAGAGTAATCTTCATGAAAGACCCTATAAGGAGGACACAAGTTTGTAAGCATCGAGTGGAAAATAGTTCTAGAAGTCATGTTAGAGTCATAAATATGCTTCTATTTGGTTAAAATAATAATTTATAGTACTAATTAGAAGTTGATAGACTCAGAACATTATTATTGTGATTTTAAACTCACAGATTCTCTTGGTTACTTGACATTAAGTGACCAAACTTCTAACATTTGATAACCTATGTTTAGAGAAGTCTAATATAGACTTCCTTGAATACTCTCCCTAAGAGAGGGAAAACCCCCAAAGTCATTTGTTTAAATATGCAAAGTTAATTTTAGCAGTGTAGTTTTAAAATTTACTTTGCTTTTGGATGTTTTACTCACTATATGGGAAGCATAATTCAAATTTAACTTATTCAGCAGTGCTGTAGCTCATGTTGGGATTGGGGGTAAAATGTTGTGGTTTTGAAACAATAAATGATAGCCTGGCATGGCAGGAATATTAGGAATCTATCAGAATTATTATATTTTCTGAAAACAAAACTTTAAAAAAAATAGGATTATTTGTGATTGTGAAAGGTGAGGTATGTTATCATCTATTTAGAATGTCAAATAACATTTGGGGAAAGCATAATTTTAATTAGTGATTAAAAGAATAACCACTAAATTGATGGTTATGTGTTCTTTACAATCATATTATTTCATAAAGCTTATTTTTAAAAAAGAATAAAAATTTCAAGTAGAATATCTGATTTTTAAAAACACTTTATTACAAAATATTTCAAATGTAAAAAGGTATAAAGAACATCCATGTCCTACCCTGCAGCCTGATAAACAATTGCCTACATAATTGAAGCTCATTTTACATCTCTCTCTGTTTGTGTATCTACATCCCAACTCCTTGTCCCCCTGGGTAACTATTATCCTAAATTTGTTACCTATTCCCATTAGATTTTTATTATTATTGTTTTATAACCCTGATGAAATCAAAGGGAAATACAAATATTTTGAGTGTAATTCCTATTTTAATTTGCTTCTATTTTATTTAATTTAGAACATACTTATAAGGGGCATAATTTTTCTACAGGCCATCTCTATTTAGGTATGATAATTATTTTGCTAATTGACTATGACTTTGTGAGATTTGAGGACACCTAATAAATTGCCATTTTGTTTAGAATAGTTACCAGATTATAAAGTATAATTTGAAATGTGAATATACCACAGTATGAGAATTCAAACATCAATATAGCTTATGTTCAAATTGAATGCCTTTCTTTAGATATAACAATAAACTCATCATAGTACAGCAGTAATTAATACTGATAATTTTCTAAAATTGCTTTCACATTTCATGGCTTTAAATCATTATGCCATAGTTTGTTTTGCAATGCTGACTCTCCCATTTTGTCTTCTTGATATTTGAATATATATGTGTTTTTATTCAGTTGTATTTTAAAGATAAATAATTCTCTTTTTCATTTCTGTGCAGATGATCATCTGGTTGGAAAAGATGCTAGACAAAATAATTAGCATTTTCATCATATTTTTGTTAGTGATAGGAACCCTTCTTTTAGCCCTGCTCCTGACTGCAAAGGTAGAGTACAATGATTACTTTTACTGTCAATAAACTGTTAATTGTTAGAATTGTGGTTTGGATAAGAAGCTAGCAGAAGCAGTTTGGAAAATGTTACTTGGCTCATAAATACATGAAACAGCTAAAGTATTTATGGTTTATGTATTAACTAGTATGTTTTCTTTTCAAACCTCTTTTAAATGCATTTTTATTTTATCGTCATCAAAATCCTCAAGAGTAAATGAAGATGAAAAAAATTGGATACCAAAAAACAAGCCTTCTGCTCTCAATAGAACTATGATCTGGTCCCTGTACCTGGTTCAGCATTTCATGATTAGTTCCTTCCCTTTCCGTCTTGATGGTCTTCCTACTGATCTACCATAGGTCCTATGTCTCCCTTTCCTGGTCCTTTCTGCTTAGATTTCCTTCCCCTACTCAGTCTCATCAAAGAAAGTTATTCCTCTAACCACAGCTAAAACATTTCCCCCTACAGTGATGCCTCTTACTGACTCTTTCCTTCATTTCTTTATTTTTATTTTTTTTAATTCTTTTTTTTTTTTCCCTTATTGACTCTTATAGTGCATCTTAATTTTTCTTTTCTCTGAATTCCACTGAATCTTTAGAGTTTATCCAAGATTTTGGTATTTTGTTTTCAAGGAATTGTGTTTATTTTTTTTTCCCCTGCCCCAAGGAATTGTGATGCTTGTGTGAAATTATGGATATAAAAATTGTTTGCATAGTGTTATCGATAGATCATCTAATATGCAGTAGTTTCCTAAAGAATTGCATTGTTTTTTATGTGACACCTCTACTTGGAAGTTCTATTTTCATCAATCTTAGCCTCAATATGTCCTCAAACCTATCTCCTAACATATGCTCCTAACAACCTGCATTCTGTCTTAGTACCTCTGTTTCAGTCTCTGTACAGTTCCTATCTGTTCTTTGTGTATTAAACATGTATAGTCACTTAGATAAATTGTACATACTTGTTTAGGAGCCTTTCTGTGTCTTTGTCATATTTTGGTTAAATCTGCCACTATACAATCTTCTCTTCTAGTCTTTAGATAAACCTTCACCAACATGGTCTTCCATCTTTCTTCTCTTTTTTCCTTCCTGCTCATCTTCTAATCCATTTTCCTTTCTTTCTTCTTTCATATAGGGTCGTCTTGCATGTCTGTCTCAATGATGTTCGTCTTTCAAGTCCTTTTTATTTGTTCATCCCATGCTTCAGTGAGCTTTTGCTTCCCTGAACTTTGATAACATGTATTATTGAACCACTTCTTTGTGGTCTGAGATTCATGCACACTGAGCTTTTAAAGGAACCTGGTTCTTCTCCTACCCAGTAAAGGAATGACTCCCCAAAACATCCATGATAGTATCTACTTGGATGTCTTATAGACATCTCAAAATGTAACAGTTCAGAAACTGAACTTCAGACTTTACCCCACTTCTTTGTCTTCTTATAGTTTTCCCATTTCAGTAAATAGAACTGACTCAAGAAGAAATAGAAAATTTGCATAGTCTTGTATTAAGGAAAGAAATTGAATTGATATTTGAAATTCTTCCCACTGAGAATAATATTCAAGTCCAGATGGCTTCACTGTTTAATTTTATCAAACATGTAATGAAGAAATAATACCTATTCTAGCCAACCTCTTTCAGAGAATAGAGGAGGAAGTAACACTTTCCAACTCATTTTATGAGATTATAATTGTATAGATACCAAAGTCAAAGACATCCAAGAAAAGGAAACTGCAGACCAATATTCTCAAGAATATAGACATAAAAGTCATTAACAAAACATTGTATAAGTCTGTTCTCAACACAGTATCCAAAGTGATCCTTTGAAAATTTAAGTCAGATTATGTCACTGCTAAGCTTAAAGCCCTCCATGGTTTCTCATGTTCCTCAGAATGAAAGCCAGATTCCTTACAAAAACCTATAAGACCTTATGTGATCTGTTTTTTTTTTTTCTAGTATTACCTTTGAGTTGATTCTCTCCCTACTTTGTCTGAATTCATTTTTGCCTCTTCAAGCTACAGTTTATGTTTTGTGTTCTCTCTATTTTGTGGGGGCTGGATGGAATTGAAGTGGGTGGGAATGATGCTCAGCTTATGTGGTTGTGTATGTCTTTGTTAGAATACGTGGGGTCTGCTCTCATTTGAGTTTTGTTATGTGGCCTGACCTAGTGTTATGCCACTTAGTTGAAGTCATACTCATCCCCAAGGAAGAATATCCTCAATTTTTTTATTGTTTTTGACATTCTTGGTATACTGTGGATCTTTCACTGCCTTCAGAGGAAGAAAGGGAGAGAATGAGAACCTGTTGTTCTCTTTCCTCTGATTTTTTTTTCATTTCTCCCCTACTATGGTTTCCATTCTTCTTCAGCCAGAAAAGGAAAAGGATATGGCTGTCTTCTTAATTTTCTTTTCTCCATATTTGCATATTACATGTGAATCTCAGGAATGGTCAACCCACTTGTTTGGATTTGGATGTGAGGGTCAGTTTAGGAGTGAGCCATGTTATGCTTCTCTGCTTTGCTCCACAGTATTTGTTCCTTTACTTGATTGCCATTTGACTTGGACCTTTTTTCTCTCTTATATTGTTGATTATTGGGCAGGGTAAATTCTGAGATGCAGATTAGTTGGATTTTTTTACTTAGAAACAATTAGAAACAATTCAGTTGCTTATTTGCCCTTATGTCTGACATTGCTTTTTTTTTTTTTTAAAAGATATATTTTATTAATTTATTCCCCCCACCCTTGTTATTTGCACTTGCTGTCTGCTCTCTGTGTCTGCTTGTCTTCTCTTTAGGAGGCACCGGGAACTGAACCTGGGACCTCTCATGTGGGAGAGAGCCACTCAATCACTTGAGCCACTTCAGCTCCCTAGTTTGATGTGTCTCTCATTGTCTTTCCTCTTTGTGTCTCCTTGTTGCATCATCTTGTTGCATGCGCTTGCCTCTTGCGCCAGCTCACTGTCTTACTGGTGTTCTCCAGGAGACACAGGGAACCAAACCCAGGACCTCTTGTGGTAGGCGAGAGCTCAATTGCTTGAGCCACATCCGCTTCCCTGACATTGCATTGTGATTCTGTAAGTTCATGTAGTGTTGATATTGCTTTACACACACATAAACATATTTATGTAAATAAATCTATTTGTATATTTATTTATATATATATGTTTGTGTAAGTATATCTATTTTTTTTCTTTAAGTAAATCATTGAGCTTCTTGAAGGCAGTGAGTCATGGTGTACTTTTTAATTTCCATAGTGTGCATCATCATACATCATATGTAGCAGCTGTTCAGTGCATATTTCTAAATTGAGACTGATGTATAATTATTTGAGCCTCAAAGCATTGTTATAATAATAGAGTAGGAAAATAACTGTTAAGTTGTTTTTATTTTTTATTGAGGTTCTTTTTTCTCCTTATCCCTAATACAGGTACATCAAGAGAGTGTGCACATGATTGAAGTCACAAGTAGTTTGATTAATGAAACTCTAGCAAATCACCCTGAATGGGCAAAGTAAGAACATTGTTTTGAACAAAAATAGACATAGATGATCCTAGTTCAATATCTGTTTGCATGAAACAATCTTCTTTGATGCAATCATAAAAGATGAAGTTTGCCAAAACTTCAGAAAAATGCCATGTAATTCAAGGGGAAAAAGTGTTTTAAGATTTTGGGATTGATTTATGATAAATGGTACCTTATTTTTATATTGAGATTTATAGTTTACAATGTGTTTATAAGTTATAGAGCACTTTTACCTGCCTTAAATCACTTGCTCCTCACCAGTGAGATTATTCCTCTTTCACAAATGAGGAAACAGTCCATGCATGGCAGAATCAGCACTCATACCCAGTACTTCCAACCAAGTGAAGAGAACTTTCCACTATTAATTTGTGGCCCCTCAACTTTCATATAAATGTTGACATATTCCCAAATAGTATCATTTTAGAGGAGGGCTCAGTAAATATGGCCCAGGGCCAAATCCAGCTACTTATTTTTGTAAATAACATTTTATTGGAATATAGCCATGCCTGTTTATTTACATGTTGACTATGACTGCTTGGGGGCTACAGGGGGAAAGTTGTGTAGCATGACAGATATTCTCTTAGTTTCCTCGCAGCTGTGGCACATCCCATGCAGTGGGTTGACTTAAGCAGTGGGAATTTATTGTCTCATGGTTTTGGAGGATAGACGACTTGCTTTCTCCATGGGTCAATGGTGTTCTGGTGCCGCAATCCTTGGGACTTCTTTGGCTTAAATTCCCTCCCTCGTGTCACATGGAAGTGTCATCTCTTTTCTTCAGCTCTTCTGGTTCCAGTTTCTACTGACTTCACCTTCTTCCTTTGTGGCCTCCAACTTCTGGCTGCCTTCTGTTTACATGGCCTCTAGTAGTATCGATTGAGACCCACCCTCATTCAGTTGAGCCATACCTTAATGAAAAATATTATCTTCAAGAGGTCCTATTTACAATGGGTTCACACCCATAGAAATATATCTAAATAGAGGTACATAATTCATTCTACGGCAGAGACTATAAGTCCCACAAAACCTAAAATGGACCTTTACAGAAAAAGTTTGCCTCCTCCTGTTTTAGAGAGTCTCTTTATGTTTCATTTAATTTGGCTTTTGTAAGGGAAGTTTTATGTCTTTGTGGGGTAGTGTTCAACAGCTATGCTTTTCACCTAATTGGCCTTAATGACAAATTATATGGCCTGCTTTATTTATGCTAATTCTAAAGTAGTCACTAATTTAAGCTAGGAAACACTCCTGCTAATTTTAGGGTTGTAAATATTTCAATTTATTAACTTGTTTCAATTTATTAACTTGTTTTCTTTTGATTTTACTTTATTCCTTTGTATAAAACTTTGTATAAAACTTGCTTGGGATATTTATTTACTTGAACTTAGTTTAGAACCATATTTGAATATTCTTTTTAAAAGAATATATTTTGAAACATACTTCTACCCATTTATCTCATATTGCTAGAATATGCGCAGTGTGCTTGTCCTCATTATTTCTTTTGAGTCATAATTTGGGGTATATCCATACGATGGGATTCTACCCAACATTAATAAAAGTGAACTATCAACGTGCAACAATGTGGATGAATCTCAAAATAATTATGTTTCGTGAAAGAAGTCAGGCCAAAAAAAGTATATGCTGTATGATTCCATTTATGTAAAATTCTAGAAAGTACAAACTAATCTTTAGTAACAGAAAGATCAGTGGTTGCCTGGGCAACGGGGTGGGGTGGGGTGGGGCTGAGGGAGAGTTAACAAAGGGGCATGGGGAACTTTAGGGAGTGACAGCTATGTTCAAAGGATATAAGAAGAGAAGTGGCCTTAAAAAAAGTGGCCTAATCAGATTTATTTGACATCTTATATAACTATAGTGTAATAACAAAACTAGGAAATTGACATTGGTACAATCTACAGACCTTTAAATTTCACTAGTTTTATGCACTTGCTTGCGTGTGTGTTGTGTGTAGTTCTGAATAATTTTATCATATGTGTAGTTTCATGTGAACTGTCACCCACTTAAGATGCAGAACTGTTCCATCACGAAAGGCTCCCTCATGCTACCTCTATAGCCACATCTACCACCAACTTCCCCCACCCCCGCCTCCATCCCCACTGTCCCTAACCCTTGGAGACCACTAATCTAGTCTCCATCTCTCTAATATTATTTCAAGAATTATATATAAATTGAATCATACAGTACACAGTCTGAGAGATTGGCTTTTTCCCCCACTTAGCAAATTCCTTTGCGATCCTTCCAAGTTGTTGCATGTATCATAGTTTGTTCCTCCTTGCTGCTGAGTAGTATTTCATGTAGAAAGGTTTTTAAAGTCTGCTTAGACTTTGGTGATTAATGGAAGGTATGATTTTTTTGCAAGTTAGTAGGGTTGAGGTCTGAACCAGAGGGGATAAGCATGAATTAATGGTAACATTTCCCTGTAAATCTTGGTATTCAGTGGATTCCTGTCATGTGGATGATGTTTGACCTTTTGGGAAGTTCATGTAGATATTTCTAGTGGAGATGATACACTTAAGAATAGTTCATATGTACTTTCTTCCAACCTGGTACACATTTTATATGCCCTATCTAGGTACCCTGACTTTCTGTGAATATGCTTGGTGAGCCAGTGGATGGATTAGAAAGACTTAGATTAGGATCATTCAAGCAAAGCTTTGAAGAAAATGAAGTTGAAGTCAGAGCAGATGCTAATTCTTGCCTTGGTCAGTTCTCTTAACCAGTCTCAATCAAGCCTGTTGATTCATGAGCCTCAGTACCCTCATCTCAGGAGATGACTCTGAAATGGTACTGAATACCACTTAGCCCTGCCCTTATTTGGTAGGAACCCAGTGGCTAAGCTAAGGTGTTTCTAATTGGGGCCATTCTCTTGGTAGGTCATTTCTTGATAGGGATTAACCTTTCTTTACCCAGGGAGGTGAGTGTAGGCCAGTCCAAATTGTAGGAACTTGGTTTCTGCCAGGGGGTCCCTTTTCACTGAGAATGGGAGAGTTAGTGATTGGCTGAGGTAGTGAATATCCTAATGAAGGAGCTCACTTGAGAGGCTTTGTTGGTCCAAAGGCCAAGTTGCATCCCAGTTCATCTTGCCACGGTTGCTCAGGTGTTTCTGGCCTTCTGTCTCATGGAGATCCTAGACTGAGCCTTTGGCTTGGCCTCGTGACAGTTCATCTTGTTTATTTGCTCTTAGGACCCCTGCATGAGTCCAATGGTGAAGTGTTTTCACAGCAGCAAGCAAGGCTTTTTCTCAGGCCTAGTAGACTTTTGTTAGGCATTATGGATCTACCTTTGCAAATCCTCAAATATTTGAATAACACTATAAGATACAATTTTCCTTATAAAAATGTAGTACTGTGTAATTGAAAACAATCCCCTTCAAACTGCTAATGAATCTGTAAATACTAGAGTAATTTTAAAGCTACTTAATTTCTCCCAAATCACATTTCTATTTAAAGATCCAAATTTCTGTTCCTGTCCTTATGCAGTAAGATTATTACATTTGTGTGTTTAAAGTTTTGTCATACTTGCTGAGAAATATTTGAACTGACTAAGGACTCTACCAGATTTTTTAAAAAGTAGAGGAGGAACTGGTTAATATTAATGTCAGCTGATTTGACATTCCACTTAAAAAAAACTTAATTTTGATAACATATATATAACATAAGAGTTCCTCTTTTTTTGTTAACCATTTTTAAGCATACGATTTAGTAATATTAGTTAGATTCACAATATTGTGTGATCATCACCACCACTAATTACAAAATATTTTCATCACCCTGAACTCTATACCCTTGAAGCATTAACTCCCCAATCTCCCTCCTGAAATTTCATTTTTAAATTTATCTCAATAGTCTCTTTTTCTCTTAAAGGCCATCACTTCAGCCAATAATGGCAGTTGACTTACTCTTTATGACAGTTGGCTTACTCTTTATGACTGTCTCTCACATACACAAAAGCAGGTTTATCACTTCATATTTAGTGTAGAAATGACTGCAAATATGTAAAGCTGGTGTGTGTTGAGGGTGTTTTACATTCTCCTTGACTCACTCACTCACTAGATAGTTGACTCCTTCCCATATGCCATCCTTACAGCATATTTCATATTTGGGACTCAGGAAAATGACTAATTACTGCTTGCCATGCCCTTTGGCATTACTCATAAATAGTTGAAATCAGAACTGATAAATTTGTGAATGTCAATATCTCTAGTATACAAATTGTGAGGAACAATTTAAAGAATATATGAAGACATTTTCTCTTTTGGAAAGCATTGGGCACGTACAAAGGATTATTGATTAAGGCATATTTTGCTACCAACTTAGTTAACAGGAAAATGAGGAGCCCTCCTCTTGCTGCGTGAGGAGTAAAACTTGTAGGCTACAGTTCTCGTTTAGCTGGAACTCTGCTCAGAGTTGCTCACATCTTAAAGATAGAGTGTCTCAATGGATTAATAAAGTAGAGATAAGTATTCACCCTCATAATTTTCTGTTTTCTTTCTCACATCTTTACTTCCTGAGACCAGTATTTTTCAAACTTGAGCTTGCATCAGAATCACCTGTAGGGCTTGTTTAAGACACAGAATTTCAGGCTTCTGCCCCAGAGTTTCTGGTTCAGTAGGTCTGGGACTGGGCCTGAGAATTTGCATTTCTAACAGGTTTCCCAGTAATTCTGATCCTGCTGGTCCATGGACCACGTTTTAAGTGCCACAGTCCCAAATAGTTTTCCCTGGTGCCAAATAAGACACATGACCTAGGATATGGATGGGCAGGATGAAAGTGGGTTGTGGGGGAGTGTGGGGATAAAGCTGAGGAAAGCTTGAAGAGAAACCTCAATGTTAGAATTGGGCCAGTTGGCCAGGAAATCAAGGAGTTCTGGGTGTGATTCATTTGAATTTGTTTTGATGACTGATCAATTAGTTGCTGATTGCTTAAGTACATCAAATTCAGAGTTATTGCTGCAGTACACTAAAAGTGTACTTTTTTCTTTCTTTATTTTAAATTAGTTGGCTTCCTGAGGCTCAAGTAGTCCAAAGAGCCCTCAGTTCTGCGGCTAACAATGTGTATCAGTATGGACGAGAATGGATAACCCACAAGGTAAGGGAAGAGCCTACCTTTCTGGCTTTCTCTTGCAGGGTCTTCATTGGCAGTGGCTTCTTGCTTTGATAAAGCATAAGTGGAAACTATTTAGAACAATGTCCGTGTTTGTAAGAAGCATAAGTCCATAGGTAACAGGCAATGGGAATTATATACCTGGAACTGGGTTAAGTGCCTAAATGTGGCACTTGAAACAAACCCTGAAGGAACGATAACTCTTAAATGAATAAAGAGGAAGAAAGAGTGTGTTTGAAGAAGGGGTACTTATGTGAACTAAGGTGCTCATGTAGGAATGTGTGAAGGGGGGATGAAAATAGGGAGAAAGACATCAGCTGTTGCAGAAGACTTTCAGTCATCTAAAAATATGCTGGCCGACTTGTTCTGCTGAAAGCATAGCATTTAATACATTCTTGACTTATTTGTTTGGGGAAAATTTTTATTCTGTAATTCTTTTTTGGAAAAGGACAAAAAAAGGAAGTTATGGATAGTTGGAAAAATGTGCCTTAGATTTTAAGGAAGTAGATTTCAAGTTACTCAGAGAAAAGATAGATATGAAATCTTTTGCCTAAAATTCTGAAAGGAAAGAATGGTATGAGAAATGGACATTGCTAATGATAAAAGTCATAAAAATGTATGTGATCCTGATTTAGAGGACAAAGGAATAGTATCTAAAAAGAACAATTGAATGCCCACCAGCTGATGAATGGGTAAAGAGAATGAGATATATCCATATAATGGAATATTATTTGGCCATAAAAGGTACTGAGACATGCTACAACATGGATGAAGCTTGCAAACCTTATGCTAAGTAAAAGAAGCAGTCAAAAAAGACCACATATTATATGATTCTGTTTATGTGAAATGTGCAGAATAGGCAAATCTTTAGTTACAGAAAGTAGATTAGTGGTTGCCAAGTGCTGAGGAGATTGGGGAGAAATGGAGAGTGACTGCACATGGGCATGGGGTTTCTTTTTGGGGTGAATGAAAATGTTATAAAATTGATTGTGGTGGGGTTGCATAACTCTGAATATACTAAAAACCAATGAATTGACCCTAAATGGGTGAATATGTGAATTATGGCTTAAAATTGTTTTTAAAAAAGGAACCATTGAAATTGCAATGGTGGTTCTCTGATAATCTCAGATCTTATCTAGCTAAGAATCTTGTAAAAATTAGATTCTAAGAGTTAAAGTCTGGAAAGGGCTGAAGCTAGGGAAAAAATCATCCCGGAAAAGGGAAATGAGATTTTTAGGAAATGTTTGGGTGTGAACAAGGAAGATTCTTGTCTATATGCCCCCAGCTTTCTTTGTCTGCCTTATCTCCTTCTACACATTGCTGCAGAGTTTGCTATTTTCTGAATAACCTACGTTATTTCCTCATTCAAAATGCTTGCTTGACCTATTCTTTCCGCTTGGTATGTCTTTTCTAAAATTTATAGCTGGAGGTCCTCCCCTGGGACAGCAAGAGAATAAGTAATGTGTTTCTTCTGTCCCTTCTCCCATGACTAGAAAGAAGAAAGTGACAGCCAGTCCATATACATGCCAGGCACTGTTCTAAGTGCTGGGGAGAAGGCAGTGAACCAGAAAGAGTTTCCAACCTCAGAGAGCTTACACTCTGGTGAGATGAGACAAGCAGTAAACATGTAAACAAATAAAAATTTCAGGTGCTGTAGGTGATATTACAAGTTTAAAACAGGGCAGTGTGGTAGAGAGTGACTGGGGGTGATACTTCAGCTGGAATGGCCAGAGAAGGCCTCTGAGAAGTCAGCACTTTCACTGAGACTTGAAGGATGAGAAGGAGACAGTTTGTGAAGATCTGGGAAAAGAATGTTTCAAGCTGAGGGCATAGCAAATTCAAAGGCTCTGCAATGAGAACATGCTTGTTAGAGGGACAGAACGAAGGCCGTTGTGGCTGGAATAGGAAATAAGGTGATGAGATAAGCTTTAGATCATGACAGGAAGTTGGGATTTATTCTAGTAGCAAAGGCAGACATTATATAGATTTAAAACAGAGGGGATATGCCCTGATTTAGGATGTTAAAAGCTTATTTTGGCTGCACTGTGGAGAAGGGGACTAAAGAAGAAGACTACTTAAAAATTTATTCCAATAGTCCAGGTGAGAGACAATGATGTCTTAGAGTAGGATTGTAGAAGTGGAAATCAAGAAAAATGGTAAGATTTGAGTTATATTTTTGAGATTGTATTGATAGGAATTACGCATGAATTGGACATGGAGTGTAAGGGCAGGAAGTTTTTTGACTTGTTCAGCTAGGGGGATAGCTTTGCCATTTCTTGAGGGGATAGTGGTGCCATTTCTTGAGATGGGAAAGGCTTGGAGATGGTGGCAGGGTATAGGTTTTGCAGGTAGATCAGTGATTGTATTTGGGTCATGTTAAGTTTGAGTTGCTGATTACGTATCTAAGTAGAGCTGTCAAGAAGGCAGTTGGATGTACGTAACTGGAGCTCAGAGGCGGGCATCTGGGTTGCTGATAGGGGTTTCAGTATCCTCAAATGGTACCCATAGGATTGCGTGAGATGGCCTAAGGAGAGAGTCTAGAGAGAAGAGGAGAGAAGAGGACCAGAGGTGGACCCCTGGACACTTGAGCTTTGGAGGTTGGAGAGAATTGAGTCAACAGAGGACTGAGGAAGGAATAGTCTGTAAAGTAGGAAGAAAAGCAAGAGAAAGCATCATAGGAGCTGAGAGAAGAAACTGTTTCAAAAAAGATTTGGTCAGCTTTGACAAGTGCTGCTGCGAGTCAGCCAAAATGAGCACACAGAATTGCCCGTTGGCTTTTATTATCCCCATTTACAGTTGATATTATTAGCTTTCAATTATACAGCTCTCAAATGGCATTCTGGTTGTTCTTATTGATGTATTGTCTTTCATTTGCAAAGATTGTGTCCTATACTGCGTGCTGTGGCAATCCTTCTAATAGCAGTGAAAGCTCCATTAGACCTGTGCTCTGGCACATTCTCTCTTGTGGCTGGAATTACATATTGTGACTTTGCAGGACAGTGTTCTTAGCCCGTAATTCTCTGCAATGGGTGCTAGCACCACAGTTTTTTATAACATGCTGTAAAATTGCCAGGCCTCCTTTACTTTCAGAATTGTGGTATTTTAGAGTTATTCACACTTGTGCTGGGAGTGAGACTGCTGAAGGAGATGGCAGTTTGAAATAGTGCATCATTGCAGTAAAAGCCACTGTGGTGACAACGTAGACTGGAGGCTTTCAGCTTTAGGGTTTTTCTGATTAAAGGGCTGAATTATCAGAAGCTGATAGAATGGAGGGGGAGGTGGTAATAAGAAATCAGTGAGTGACACTCAGGAGCTGTAAAGACAAATTTAAAGTAACTAAAGGAAACAGAGTACAGGTGATTGTGTTTTTTAAATTATTTTGAGTAATTTGCTCTGTTAGGTGTTCTTTGTTCCAGGTTATAAAAGCGCTGGTTGAAGGAACATTAGAGAGCATTTAATTCTGGCTCTGCCCCTTAGCTGCAATGACCTTGGGCCTGTCATAGGTCCTTGTTAAATCTGTTTTCTTATCTTAAAAGAACAAAGGTGATGACAAACCCTTTTCTGTCTAAGCCTTGGGGTTGTTGTAAAGATCACATAATGTAGGCAATAGCCACGTGTAAATTGTAAAATGCTATACAAAGATAAATGGCTTGTATATTCACTAATTTGTGTTTGGTTTATGAATAAATCAATTAAATATAAAGGAAAACATTGGGCAGATATATTTGCATCAAGTATACCACAGAACAGGTTCAAATATATAAGGTCAGCATCAAATAGACAAGAGGTATGGATAGGCCACACAAAAGGAAATATGCATTAAAAAATGTTCATTCTATTACTAAAGAAAAAAAGATTAAACAGTTGGTTACCATTTCAAACCCTTGGTTCATCCATCCATTGATGTTGGAAAGTATTAATTGGTACAGTGCTTGTGGAAGACAATTTAGCAATGCATCGCAAGAGCCATTAAAAGCTCATTTCCTTTAATTCCTGTACATTTATCTTACTATTGTAATAAGAAAAAAACTATAAGGATGTTCATTGCAGTATGACATTATGACATTAAAAATTGGGAACAATTTATATGGTCTATGATTGGTAGATTAAATAATAGTATCAGAACTCAGTGAACTTTTAAGAAAACATTAAAAATAAAGATGAAGGCTAGTACCTTGAAATAACTTATGATGCAAAAGAAAATATAGAATTTCAAATTGTGTGTTCATTAATAGGCAGAAGAAATTAAAAAATGGAAACAGTTGTCTTAAGGAAGTGGGACTACAAAATCAGTGTTTTGTGTTTTTTTTTTGGAATTGTTTTGAATATTGCAATGTGGTTTTAGTACTAAATTAAAAGGGAGAAATAAGATACTATGATAAATAGCCTTCCTCTAATTTATGATGTCTCAAGAGTGTACTTGATTTCCACAAACCCAGAAGCCATTTTGATCAGTCATAACCTTCAGAGACCTGACATCTCTTAGTAATCAAACTAAGGAGAAATATTTGTTTATTGCTAAGATCCTAAAATTTTATTTAAAGTTCTCTGGTAAGTCTTTTTTTATTAATTTTTTTAAAAATTAAAATTATATTTTAATTAAATTTTTTTTCCATTTTAACCTCTAGCCGAGGTCATTCTTGATGATAATAATGAGTGTAACATAATACTTCTTTATTATAAATGGGCACTAGGGTCACATGGAAAAGATAAGATCAGATAGGTCAGTAATCATAGCTTCATTTGCACCGTTCTCTGATAAACCTGAAGTAACTCTCTTAGAGACCTGAGAATAGAGGAAAGGAAAAAAAAACAAAAAGAGGAGAAAGGAGAGGAAACTTACTGGAAACATTAAAGAGTAGAAATTAAGGGGGAAATAAAAACAACAATGTGGTTTGAGACCATGAAATGGTCTGAAACTTTTTAGTTTGTTTTTGGGACAGATGTAAAGGCCCTACCATGTATGATACTTCACTGGATTGTTGCCTGAAATATTAAACCACATTATATCTGTATTTCTTCTAGCTCCATAAAATTCTAGGAGATAAGGTGAACAATACTGCTGTAATTGAAAAGCAAGTACTAGAACTTTGGGACAGACTGTATCATTCTTGGTTTGTAAAGGTAAGTTATTCTAACTAAGGATTTCAGTTGTAAACTAATAAACCCCTTTGACTTTATAGACTCATCGACTGCATAGGATCGTTTTAATTTGGGGATTTCGTTTATTGTTTTTTAAACAACAAGGTCTTAAATGTCCACTCACTTAAAGTCAGCTTGTCTCCTCAGCAGAACCCATGAATCCCTCTGGTGTGTAGGTTTTCTACCCGCTTTTCATTGTTATCTTGATCTCATTCTCTAGGCTGGCATTGCGCAATAGAGATGTACTGTAGGCCATAGACATGTTAATTTTTTTAGTTATCACATTAAACAAATAAAAATAGGTGAATTTAATTTTAATAATGCATTTTACTTAGCCCAGTATACCTAAAATATTACCATTTCAATATGTAATCAACAGAAAAAATTTTGATGGGATATTTTACATTCTTTTTATTCATACTAGGTCTGAAATCTATGTTTTACACTAACAGCCCATCTCAGTGTTTGGACTGGCCACATTGAAGTACTCAGCTGCTGCACATGGCTACTAGCTACTGCTTTGGCCAGCACAGCTCTAGACATTAAGAACTTTTCTCTTTGAGAAAGTGAAAATAGATACAAGAGTTTAGAAATCTTTATTTAAGTCAACCTTGTAAGCTGCTTGTGCTTGTGAAGTCATATTTCAGAATCTCTGATGGAAAATATAATTTTTCACCACGTATGAAAGCAACCGGCTTTGTTGAGCTGTGTTATGCACTGTTCGGGAGGCCCTGTGGGCCATCAGGAGCTGTATGAAGACCCCATGGGGGGACACAGATTGAGAGTGGGACAGAGTTGGGGGCTGCATTTCACCTGGTTGAACTAAAGGGAGGAGGAGCATATATATACACGCCTTAACTTGGGATGGAGGGGAAGGAGAGGTGGATTTTGAATTCAGATTTGTTGCTTCATGATCTATTTAGGATTGTGTACTCTTGTCCTGGGATGAGTTGCAGGAATAATTCATGCTGGTTGTGTAGGTTTCCAAGACTGAGAGTTAAAACGAATTGGGGAACCTCTGAAGCACCAGAAAATTAGAGATTATCTACCTCCTCTGCTAACTATGAAGTTTCTGCTTACAAACAAACTATCCCTCATTGCTTGTTTTGTGGTAGGGGGTAGTCAGTGCCTTACAAGAACACGTGTATTGCTTTCTTTATCTCTTCCACTAGGACCTAATGTCTTTCTGCATTGCATAAAGGAGATTAATATCACTATTCCATTAGCAGAAGTGGGAGAAGTGGAGACATAGGCAAAGATATAAAGAATTGACCTGTTTCTGAATTTTAACCTCAGCAGTTATTTAGTCATATCTCTTTCAGTTTTAGTTATCCCTCTGTTTTTACCACTGTAACTCTCAGAAGAGTCAGATTTTTCTCCTTGTTACTGATTCTTTTGCGTATATTTTTCTTCTCCTGCTTTCTTTATCTGATATGGAAGAAGAATACGGGAGATGAGGAACGGAGGAAATAATCAGAAATGGGAAACCAAAAGGAAAAAAAGCGATGAAAGTAAATGCTCTGTTAGTATGCTGTTGTATACCTGGAGGAATAAATTATGTTCACAGATTTAGGAGGGAAACATTTGAGCTGAGCTTAGACATGGCACCTAGAATGTAAACCAAGAAATATTGTATTTTCAGGTCTTTAGAATTCTTGGTTGATTTCTTCAGATAATACAAAGTTTTTTTTACCTTGAGTACTTGTTAAAATGTTTAAGTGTACAACAGAATACCATCAAGTCCACTCTAGTCCATAGTTCTTCCCCCAATCCTGAGGGGACTGGGATGGTGATGTTCACTCTACCTCCAAGTGAGAGACTTGATGGTATTCTGTTGTACACATATGGTGATTCTAGCAATGGAAGAAATTATAACAATGAGGTAGAGCCAGTGGCCACTTGACACTTTTGGGGCAGGGAGGGGACGAGCAGTTGAAATACAGGGGCTTCTTTGGGATTTGGAGGTTGTCCTGAGTACCGTTGTGGCAATGGATGTAGGCCATTTTAAATCAGCACACACTGCTCAGAACTGAGTGGGAGAGAGTGTGGTCTACAGTGTGAACTGTGGTCTGTGGTTGGTGGCAAGGCCCCAGGATGTGTAAGTCCATTGAGGGTGGTGGGCCACACTGTGGGAGATGTTTGTGTGGGATGTGGTGGGAGGTGTGGGAGGTGGGCAACATGGGAATCCCAGTGGGTTCCGTGTAATATTTTGGGTAGTCTGAGCACCTCTTAAAATATGTTTATGTATATATAAATAACATTTTTGTAAGCAAATGCACATATATGCATATATAGTTATATATCATTTTGCAGATAGTGGTATGTATTGTGAAAATTTTGATTTTTACCCACAATTAAAAAAAAAAAAAAAAAAAAAAGTTTAAGTGGACCTAAAACGAGATAGGACATTTACACTTTTTATTCATTGGTTAAGATTGAAATGTCATGTTAGGACTGTTTTATTCCATAGAACGTGACACACTCTGGAAGGAACAAAGGACACAAGATGCATATAAGTCGTCAGAATAGCTGGCTGGGAGACATTCTGGACTGGCAGGATGTTGCTTCCTTTGTCCACGAGAACATTGAGACGTTTCTCTCAGTAAGTATTTATAGTTAAACTGGACTTAGAAATAAAAACAGAACACTCATTCCCAGTTTTCTTTACACACTTAAAGTCTTTACTTACCCTGTTTTTAATGTCACGACATTAACAATTTTGAGAACTCTGAATGCACTAGAAAGATGTCTGAAGACCATGGTTGTTAAATGCAGCGCCCCTGGTGCCTCCTCTGGGGTTGAAGAGTAACAGAGATGCTGCATCCTGAAACCTATGAAGGGTGCTGTGGGCTCTTGGGTGGGTACCTAGGCCCTGGGGCTGCCTTCCTAGTGGGCAAGCCCTTGACAGGTGGAGGGGTGGTTCCAGCGACATTTGAGAAAGACTGGATTTTTAGAGGCTTAGTTTGGTATCTTCCCACCTTCCCTCCCACTGTGCACCTGTCCACCTCTGCCTTCTTTAACAAAGGACTGAAGGCAGCAAGGAACACTGTGCAGCATTGCTAAGTTTTTTTTTTTTTTTTTTTTTTTTAAAGATTTTATTTATTTATTCATTTATCCCCCCCTTGCTGCTTGTGCTCGCCGGGTCAGCCAACCACGCCGTGTGGGCGGGCCTGCCCTCACCAGGAGGCCCTGGGAACCGAACCCAGGGCCTCCTATATGGCAAACGGGAGCCCCACTGATTGAGCCACAGCCGCTTCCCAACATTGCTAAGTTTTATAACTACTGCTCTTCATAATCTCTTACTGTACTTTAAGATTATGTGGGGTCTCAGCATGCAGTTGTCACAGAGATGAGAAGAATTTTCTTGTGAATAAGCTTGTGACTTTCATCAGATTCACAGAAATTGAGGTTTGCAACAAGCTAGACTTTTTAAAATTTAATTTTTGTTGAAGTAGTACATGACCAGTGCTTTAAATTTTTAAATTTATAAATTTCTCCAGAAATAGCTGGCAGTTTCTTGAGCTTTTGCTGAGTATTCACCTCTGAATTTCTAAAATAATGTTTAATTTGCTTTTTGTTTTTGCAATTTTAGACAGTATCTTTTGGCTCCTAATATGGAAGACGAAGATAAAGATGTGACTTGTTGAAAAAACCCTCACTGCTTTCTTTTAACTCCCTTGGGGTTTTGTCGACCCCCCTCCCACCCCCAATTTCCCAGGCATGCGCTCTCTTCTGCCCTGCCTAATAGAGCCATAGCAGTTTGGAATTAAATCTCAAAGTTCATGTCCTTCAGTTCTAAGAATTTTTAGTATTATATAGTAGTTGTTTTTTCAAGAGGGTACCAGTGATTGAACCCAGGACCTCATACATGGGAAGCAGGTGCTCAACCTCTTGAGCTACACCTACTCCCCAATATTATATAGATTTTGATAATTTCTCCTTTCTGTTTTCTCTATTCCAATGATTCTCAGTCTTTTTGATTGGAGGACTCCAGTGAGCTTTTGTTTAGAAGGGTTGTATTGGTTGATATTTACTATATTTGCAGTTAAAACTGAGAACTTTAAAAAAAATATTTATTCAATTAAAAATAGTCGTGTTAACATAAAGAACATATTTTTGTTTGCAAAAAACTATTTTCCAACACACACAAAAAAGACTTAGAAGAGTGGCTTTTTTTAACTGAAGTTTTTGCAAATCTGTTTAATGTCTGGATTATCATATCTGCTTCTGCTTTTACTCTTTTGGAATAGTCTGTTTTGATCGAAGTTGAAGATACGTAGTTGGAAAAGGAAGGAGAATTATAACAGCCTTTCTTAGATAATTGTAACTATTCTTCTTTAATACTACACCAAAATTCAACAAATGATGTCTCTTAAAGGTTAATAGGGTGGAATTCGAAACCATATCAACAAACTTTTTATATTGTTATAATAAGGTCCATTGGCCTGACCTCACTAAGAATGGATCTTTTGCCCTTGCGTTCTTTTGTAAAATGTATTGGTTGTTGAAATATTGGTTCACTGATATCTGTACATCTTCCAAATATTGACACATTCCGTTATATAGTATTTTAAAAAAGCACATTCTTTAACATCATCACCTATCTCATCAGAAAAAAGCATTTAAATTTTAGGAAGCTGTCAAGGTCACAGTGACTGATAACATTTTTCCAAAAATTTTTTTTTCTTGAAAGCTCACCTTTTATCATTGGCAACAAATACTATTAGTTGTTGACCTTTTTCATTTCTGAGAAAATGGCTGCCAGATACCAAGTCTGTCAGTTTTTTTTTTTTTTTTTTTCTTTTTTACGTAGAAGTGGAGTTGTAAGAATCCAGTGACTAGTTCAGCTCCCAACTCAGTCACACGAGAGCTTTTTCTCCAGGCAGCATCGTACTTGGGTAACCAGCAGACATTCTTTTTGCTTACTTCTCATTTTTCATGCAGAATATTAAAAAGACGGGTGCTCAGGGTTGATATTTAATAAATTACTAATTTTTACTCTTTCATAAAGGGCATTCTTAAATAAAACTGGCCCTGAGTCTACAGTGAAGACTACAATGAATACCGCTACATTTGGGTACCACTGCCTTGATTCGTGCTCAGGCATCGGAAAATTTGAACCCACGCCCCCTGCCCCGCTTGCATTTGTACCCTCAGTGCAAATGTCTACACAGTGAGAAAGGCAAATGTTTGAGTATTACTATGAAAATAGTTTTGACGTCACAAATCCCTAAAAAGGATCTTAGAGACTCTAGTTGTCCACGGGCCACACTTTGAGAATCACTTTTCTATTCTACATTTCTGGAATGGCTTTTAATCAGATGTTGGACCTCTGAGATGGATTCCTTAAGTTTTAAAACATCTTACTTGACATGATCCTATATTTAGAAAATTCTGAAATGTTACGAGAAAGCTACTTGGGCTAATAAATGAGTTCAGCAAAGCGGCAGGATACAAGATCAATACACAAAAATCAGTAATGGTTTTGTACACTAGTACTGAACAATCTGAGGAGAAATCAGGGGAAAAAATTCCATTTACAATAGCAACAAAAAGACTCAAATACCTAGGAATCAATTTAACCAAAGAAGTACAGGACCTATATGCAGAAAACTACAAAACAATGCTAAAAAAATCAGTGAAGACCTAAACAAATTGAAAGACATTCTGTGTTCAGGGATTGGAAAACTATATATCATGAAGATGACAATCCTACCCAAACTGATTTATAGATTCAAAGCAATACCAGTCAAAATTCATACAGTCTCCTTTATAGAAATAGAATAGGCAATTACCAAATTCATTTGGAAGGGAAAGTAACCCAAATAGCCAAAAGCATTCTAAAAAAGAAGAGCGACATGGGAGGAATTTGACTGTCTGACCTTGAAACATATTACAAAGCTACAGTGGTCAAAATAGCATGGTACTGGCATAAAGATGACACATTGATCAGTGGAATAGAATTGAGAATCCAGAAATAAACCCTCACCTCTATGGCCAACTGGTTTTTGACAAACCTACCAAGTCCATGTTAATGGGACAAAACACTCTCTTCAACAAATGGTGCTGGGAGAACTGGATATCTATAACCGAAAAAATGAAAGAGGACCCTTATCTCACTCCCTGAACAAGAATCAATTCAAAATGGAACAAAGACCTAAATATAAAAGCCAGGACCATAAAACTACTAGAAGAAAATGTAGGGAAACAGCTTAAAGATCTTGTAGTAGGTGGTGGTTTCTTGGACCTCAACACCCAAAGCACTAGCAACAAAAGAAAAAAAAATAGAGAAATGGGACCTCCTCAAAATTAAACACTTTTGCACCTCACAGGACTTTGTCAAAAGGGTGAAAAGGCAGCTGACTCAATGGGAGAAAATATTTGGAAATCACATGTCTGATAAAGGTTTAATATCCAGCATATATAAAGCGATGTTACAACTTAATAAAAGACAAATGAGCCAATTAAAAAATGGGCCAAAGACTTGAATAGACATTTGTCCAAAGAAGAAATACAAATAGCAAAAAAAAAAAAAAACATATTAAAAAAATGCTCAACATCACTAATGATTAGGGAAATGCAAATCAAAACTGCGAGATATCATTTCACACCTATCAGAATGGCCACTATTAAAAAAAGACAGAGAACTTCAAGTGTTGGAAAGGATGTGGAGAGATAGGAACACTTATTTACTTTTGGTGGGAAAGTAGAATGGTACAGCCACTGTGAAGGACTGTTTGGCAGTTCCTAAGGAAGTTGAATATAGACTTGCCACGTGATCCTGCAATACCACTCCTGGGTATATACCCAGAAGAACTGAGAGCAGTGACAGGAACAGACATCTGCACACTGATTTTCCTGGCAGTGTTATTCACGATTGCCAAAAGCTGGAAACAAAACAGGTGTCTATCAACCGGTGAATGGATGAACAAACTGTGGTGCATTCACACAATGGAATATTATGCAGCTGTAAGAAGAAATGAAGTTGTAAAGCATATGGCAACATGGATGAACCTGGAGGACGTTATGTTGAGTGAAACAAGCAAGACACAAAAGGACAAATACGGGATGATTGTGTTACTATGAACTAAATATATTGTATAACATATTGTATGATTCCATTTATATTATATAAATGTAAATAAAAGGCAATTTATAAAGCTAAAATTAGATTAGTGGTTATGTAGGGCTGGGAAGGCCTGCTAAGGGGTATAAAATTTTTCTTTTTGGAGTAATGAAATGGCTTTAAAAAATTTTGTGGTGAAGAATGCATAACATTGTGATTGTACTAAAAGCTGTAATTATACACTTTGGATAGATCATATGCTATGTGACTATATCTCAATACAACTGCTAAATAAATAAATAAACAAACAAACAAACAAACAAACAAATAAATAAATAAATTAAATAAATTAAATAAATTAAATAAATTAAATAAATTAAATAAATAATTGTGTAAGAATAGCCAGAAATAGCTGTGAAGTACAGCAGGGGAAACATAGATTGAGAGGTGAAGAATTTTCCTGTTTGTTTATTATTATTCCTGAAATAATGAAAATGCTGTAATAATGATTGAAGTGATAAATATACAACTATGTGATTATACCAAATACCATTTATTGTACACTTTGGATGAATTATATGCTTTATTAATATGTACCAATAAAATTAATTTGTTTAAAAAAAAAACAACAGAAAACATCCTACCTATTTTTTTATCTCTTTGTTTTTTATCTTCTGCTTCCTAGAAGTTGTTTCAACTTTACTTTTCAATCTTGACTGAATTTTTTATTTTTGCCATATTTCTACTATTCAACAGCTCTTTCTTATTTTGTGAACCTTTATTTTTCTGAGAATATTAATAACATTTTAAAAATGTCTTCTCCATTTGCTCTGAGTTTCTTTGAAGTTTGTTTTGTTCTTTTTTTCAATTAGAGTCTATACTCAAATGTCTGGTGACCCTTGGCAGTCTGTTCAGTTTATTCACTTTCATGTATACAATCCAGTAATGTGCAGCCATCACCACTATCCATTACCAAAACATTTCATCACCCCAAACAGAAACTCTTCACCTGTTAAGCAATAATTCCTCAATACCCCCCCACTCCTACCTCCAGCCCCTGGTAACTTGTAATCTACTTTGTCTCTCTATTTGCTTATTCTAGGTATTTCATATAAGTGACATCATACAATATGTGTCTTTATGTGGATGGCATATAAACAAAAACTTAACTTTACCTACAGGGTTCAGTTAATATGCTAAAAACATCCTTTCCTCTGTTTTCCCCAACTGGTCTCCTTGGGTACATAATACAGATTACTTGATTGTTTTTGGAGGCTACCAGGCTGTAATTAATATGTTCAGTTCATTTCTTAAGCATTATCCCAAAGGATTTTCTGTCATTGTGAGCCAGAAACTATTTAAAAAAAATTTTTGATGAAAATCCCATGCCCCCAACCTACTCCCACCAAAAAGTAAAAAATCAGGATGTTTTTCACTGTCCATTGCTTTGTGTTTTAATAAACAATTTGCAGTGTCCCCCCCCCCCCCAAAAAAAAAAATCCCAAAATGACTGAAGACCCCAAAAGAATGCTTGTCAGAAATCACAAGTGAGGGCATTGTTGGCTTGTTTCTGGGAATCAGTGGCATTGTTCATTTAATCTTTATCCCACCAGGTCAAACAGTCAATTATGCATATTTTTGTAGGCATTGTGAAGCTTTTTCAAGATTTTATGTAAGGAGTTTTTGTAAATGGAACCAGCCTGCCAATGTTCCCTTGTGAAGACTGAGCTGAGGTTTGCAAAAAATGCTGAGGGCAACAAAATACCCCTTTATGAGTGGTACATTTGAGGTAGGAAAGGCATGGATAAGCCCTTCACAGAACAGCTGGTGTAACTTGAACATATGACAAGAACCAGAACTGTTGCTTTGGAAAGGGCACCAAAGTGAAAACCAGACGATGAGTTCTGGTCTGAGCTCTAGTTCCACTTATTTGTTGTTTCATTGGTGGAAGTTTTAAAAAAAAATCTCCAAGCCTCCGTTTGTGTATCTATAAAATAAAAATGATATCATCTGCATTGCTTCCCTTCCGTTGTTGGGAGGTGTATTAAGCCAGCCAAAGTGGGTGCTGATGGAAAGTACCAGAAATCTGTTGGTTTTTATAAAGAGTATTTATTTGGAGTAAAAGCTTACAGTTACAAGGTCCTAAAGAGTCCAACTCAAGGTACCATAAGAGGTACTTCCTCACCAAAATCTGTTGCCACATGTTGAAGCAAGATGATGGGCGATGTCTGCTAGGGTTTAGCTTTTCTTCCTCTTTCCTCTTAAGGCCCAGCTTCTTCCCATCTCAGCTGTAGGCTGGCATAGGGCTCAGCTGCTCTGTTCTTGTTAGCTGCAAACTATCAGATGAATGGCTCATCTCTGTTCCTAGTCCACAGGATCAAAGCTGACAAAGTTCTCTTTGGCACTTAGGGAGTGCTCTGTATTCAGTGTGTATCTTCTTCTCTCTTCTTGATTGAGTGTCCGTTTATATAGCCCACCAAGGGGTTGGGGACTCAACCCTGCAGACCCTAATGATGTAGCTGAATCAAAGCCCTAATCTTGATTTATCAAATAAAGCCTTTGAATTTAAATCAATCAAAGGCTATCAAGCCCAGAGGAACAGATCAGTTTACAGACAAAATATCTCTTTTTGGAATTCATAAATAATATCAAGCTGCCACAGGAGGTTTATGGAAGCAATTTGAAAACTGTAATGAAAGATGTTTTCTGGTCATTTTGCATCCATGTTTTTCATTAATGAAAAAAGAGTTCACTTGGGAAAACTAGATTCTTAGGGGAATTTAAGTTCATGAAGAGATAGGCAGTGAAAACATGCAGGTGTGCTGTAATATTGTACATCTTCCTTTAGTAATATTTAACATGTATTAATAATGTCCTGTATCTTAATAGCTGGTCCTAGTGAACTTGCAGGTGCTAGAGCAATGGAACTGAGTAGATCTTCATTTAAGGGTCGTTGCTTACCTTCAGAAAGAGTTCCATCTGCTGAACTCTGCCTTTGACCATTTCTGTTCATTACTTTTGTTGTGATTTTAATGAAGACATGGAGAGGATACTTTCGTACTTATAGAGGACTAAGTTGGGGATAGCTGGGGTGGGGAGGGGAGGGCGGGGGCACCTAATAAGACAGATGCTTGAATTCCATGGCCTGATTGTTGAGCTCTAAGCTTTATAAAACCTAAGGCTGTGTTCTCTCATATTTTCCTATAGGTCTTTCTTTTTATACATACGGGTTTTTTTTTTTTTTTTTTAATTTATTGTGGGTAAAAATCAAAATTTTCACAATACATACCAACATTTGCAAAATGATATATAAATATATATGCATATATGTGCATTTGCTTACAAAAATGTTATTTGTAGATATATATAAATATATTTTAAGAGGTGTTAGATTACCCAAAATATTACACAGAACCCACTGGGATTCCCATGTTGCCTACCTCCCACACCGCCCACCACGTCCCACACAAACATCTCCCACAAGTGTGGCCCACCACCCTCAATGGACTTACACATCCTGGGGCCTTGCCACCAACCATAGACCACTGTTCACATCGTAGACCACACTCTCTCCCACACAGTTCTGAGCGGTGTGTACTGATTTAAAATGGCCTACATCCGGTTTTTTTTACATAGTTATAACCATTGTCTATAAAAAGTTCACGTTCTGCTTTCTAAACATAGCATTATATCATAAATATTTTTCCGTGTTGTAATAAAAATGTTTTTAATGGCTGCTTAATATTATTTCGAGTAAATTGACCATTGTTTGCGCAACCATTTTCCTTGCTGTTGAACATTCAATGTTTTCAATTAAAAAAAAAATGTTTTAAACAATGTTCAGTTTTCATCTTTCTCTCCAGATTACTAAACCATTGTACTAAAAGCATACTAGGTAGCTGTGAAAACTTTTTCATGGGGGTCAGTTCTCATGGCCAGCTCTCCTTCCTCTGCAGATCCTAGAGTCTCTGTGGATTGTCATGAGCCGGAACGTGAGCCTGCTTTTTACCACCGTCACTACGCTCCTAACCATTCTCTTCTACAGTGGGACTGCCCTTCTCAATTTCGTGCTCTCTCTGGTATGTACATACAGTTAAAGGGACCTCACGTTTCCTTCAACAGTAAAGCATATTCTTGGTTTCATCTGCTTTTTTGGATGTCTTACCTTCCTGTAGTTCCCAAATGTGATTTTTTAGGAGGTACTGTCCTTTGTTTTGCAGATAATTTTCCTGACCACACTGTTTTATCTATTAAGTTCCAGTGATGAGTACTACAAGCCAGTGAAGTGGGTGATAAGCCTGACACCACTGTCTCAGCCAGGCCCTTCTTCTAATATTATTGGCCAGTCTGTGGAAGAAGCTATCAGGTAGGACAGAGATTTATGCTATTCTGATTTCCTTCAGAAACTGCTTTCCAAGAGAAGCTTGTTCTGTGTCTTGAGCATCCTAGTAACATTAATTGCTAAACTAGTGGAAGATACAGGTATTCTCAAGATATTTATCTCCCCTTAAGAGAATAGTATGAACAGTACAAACGTTAATAGGAAAAAAAATTCAAAGCAGTTTCAATATCTTAATCTCCAGCCTTTGATTTACAAAGATTTAATGGCCTGTCCCCATCACCCTTCTAATTAGCAGGCTTTTGTTCTAGCTCCTTTCTTCACATCATTTGCTCAGGAGACCCCATGTTTTCCACCGCACACACCTTCACCTCCTTTCATAACCTTTTTCTTGTTCTCAGGAATTCTAGCTTTGCCCAGGGAGGAGAGCAGATGGCCTTTCTGTTTCCTCCTTCTCTCTCTCTCTCTCTCTCTCTCTCACTCACTCACTCACTCAACTTACTCACCAGGCTACGCCTTCGGTAGGGGGTAAGTAGGATACTGGAAATTCAAAGGCTCTGGTTATTCTCAAGTCATAGGCTCTGAGTGCTTCACAGTTTCTGGCCAGAAACTTCCATCATACCTTCTGGGATCATGTACTGAAGGCTTGGTTTCTGAATGAGATTCTTCTTCAGTTTTACTACCTATAAGCGCTTTCCAGGCCTCTGGCTCCTGGTCCCCTCTTCCCCATTCTCTTCTTTTCCCCTTCATCATTTCTGATAGGGAGAAGCCTTTTCCAGTCTTGGCATATCTCAACTCTTCCCCCAACCCCTACCCATCGTTGCTCTTAACTCTACTATGTGTTTACTTATGGTGAATAGCTACTCAAATTAAATTCTTAAGTTATTCATTAGAGCTCCTTTTCCTAATAAGTTATTCGGCAGTCAGTCTTAAGTGTCTCTTGAACAGTGAACCTTAGACTGGCATTTCCATTCCCACATATTTTAATAAAATACCATTGATTGGAACTGGTCTTGCACAGAAATCTTCACTTGACCCATAATCCTATAACAGCTTCATTGACTATTTTTTCACTGTGTTCATGTAACAGCTATGTAGGATGCTACTTTGATCTCTGAAAAAGCTTTAGTTAAGTTCAAGTAAGATGCATGTTCCTGAAATATGTTGCCTCTGGAAATTTTTGTAGGTTTCCTCTCTTTTTCTTACTAGCAAGGCCTAAGTAAAGTTTTCGACAGTTTCTTGCTTCCTTGATGCAACATCAAATGGGATCAGAAAAATAAATGCTTTTAGCCCCTGTGGTGCACTGGGGTAACCATATGGGAGCCATCCATGTAAGGATTTCAGGTTTTGGGAGTGTATCATCTAAAGTAACAACTTTTAGGGTGAAGCTGTCTTCAGGGACATTGTCTTACTGGATTTAGTGTCTCCTCTAAGCCTATATGACTCTAGATTGTCATCCTTATTGCATAAATGAAATGATAAAAATTCCAGGAGTAGATCAACTTTTGTCTAAATGACATCTTTCTGACTCAAAAAAGTTTATGCAAATACTCTACTAAAAGGAAAAACATCCTTTTACCTTCTCAGTAGGATAAAGCGGTTGAGCTAACCATATCAGAGGCTGGCAGGAATACTTTAGTGGTGTGACTTAAACCAAACCTTACAGAAAAATATCTCCTCTCTCCATAAAGAACTTCAAAAAATATGATGTGTCTTTTTCCTAAAGTGACCTATATTGGCATGCACTCTTATGCTGACAAATGCTTTTCTATTTTCAAATCACACTTCTTGAATTTTCTCCTATTCTGTGTTCTTAGAATAAACAACCTTTTAAGCATCCTTTATGTAAATGTCTGCCATTGAGTCACCTTTTTTCCCTACCCAATATGGCACCCCCTTGCTAGGTCAATCCAGCTGATATTTCTTTCTGTGATACCATGAAGCCTTCTTCTGGGAGCCTCTGGTTGGGGAGAAGATCATGAGTTAAATTTGGAGTACTTTTAGGACCATTCAGATGGACACATGAGGCTGTCAGCTGGAAATTCAGGTCTGAAGCTCAGGAGGGAATTTGAGATACAAAGATATAAGGGAAAATATGCCTTTTTATAAACTAGATTTACCTTATCTACTTGGGATTGCACATCCCAATTATTCACTTAACAGAGCCAGTTTTCTCAGTTCCAAAGTAAACTGGGACAGAAACAACTCATTTTGTTATCAACTTAATTTTAAAACAGAAAAAAACTTTAACAACCTTCAGTATCAGAACTATAATTCTAATGGTTCTCAAAATTGATACATATTTTTGAGTCTGATACGAGAACTTGCTATGGTCTAGACAATTCTTCAAACCATAGATATATCAAATTATATAAATTAAAGATTGTAACTCAAGATAATTTTTAGTTGCCCAAGTCCTGTAGGTCTATTTCTTACTGGGTCATATTCAAGACTTAAATAAAAATATAAAGGTTTTACACAGATTCCTCTGAAGAGCCTTCTCATGTAGAAGATAGCAGTGAGTTCTATTTCTGAGAGTTCTTGTCAGAGTTTTCATTCTGAAGATTGTCTTCAAGAAGAAATATGTTCATGGAGAAAAATTTTAAGAGGAAAAATACAAATGATTATGAAAATACTGTTGTAATATCTTCAAAGTGCAATTTAATCTGTAAATTATCAGTGATATCAGATTTTATAAGCATCGATCATCAATCATCATCATTGTTGCAGTTAAGTGGAAAATCATTAAACTCATTTTATGTAATTCATTAATAAGTTAAAAGTGGAATTGAATTGGGAGT
Organism: Tolypeutes matacus; assembly: GCA_026826555.1. Lineage (NCBI taxonomy): Eukaryota > Metazoa > Chordata > Mammalia > Cingulata > Chlamyphoridae > Tolypeutes > Tolypeutes matacus. The sequence continues at coordinate 4,093,589 of JAKSZT010054079.1, forward strand.
TAAATGCATGACCAGATATTGAAAGTGTTTTTGTTCTTCAAGCTTTGCTTTTTGAAATATGTAGCTATTTTATAATCACTATTTCATTGACTATTTGAACCTTATTATTCTCTGTTCTGAATGAGTATTCTTCTAAATTTTGAATACATTTGTGATTGAGTTTTCAGTTTGTGAATTTTTGAGTTAGTGGCATGCATCCTTTATCCCCAAACCATTTTCCTCCCCTTAGCAGCATGTTGTTTCCTGAATGTATGCATCACGCCCTTCTTCCCCGATGCTCCATTCTGCTTGCTCTGGTGGAGATATTGCACATTACTAAGTTGCATGTTGTCACGGCCTCAGTGCAATTTAGTGTGTGTGATATTTTCACATGAGTGCATGCACACGGGTATAGCTCTTGCTTGCTGGGATCACAGCTTTCAGTGCTGGTGGGTGGGAGTCCCACTGATGAACTAGATAAGAGAATGTGTGTATGTGAGATTTTCATTTGGAAAGTGAACATTCTTTCCTCCATCCCTCAGTTTTGGAGAATTAAAAGTATTTTGGTTATAAAAAAAAAATCAGTGTTGATCATTTAATAAATCAGTATTTCCATTTTTGACTTTGAGCTAGTCATTGGGAAGATATTTTCCTGGTCGTAAAGTTCTAAACAATGTTTAAATTTAAATGTGTAAGGAAGGGTTTCAAGCTGTAAGAAAGTGTATTTTCATCTATTTAGACAGATACTCTTCTAACACTAAAAAAGAGAATCGGACTCTTATGTATATTTGGGAAATTAAGTTAACTATAGTTGTTAAATAGTAAATGAGTGAATATAATGGCTTTTAAACCTACCTGATTAAAGATATGTCTAATATACCTAAATTCTTTGTTTTTTTTTTAAATTCATAAGAAACATGACCTTAAAAAATCTGTCTTGTATTTTGTTTCTCATTGTGATTTTCTAAAAATTGCTGAATTCATTTTAATAGGCCTATAAATAGAACTGGTTTTGAGATACGAATGTATATTATTTGCCTATATAATTGAAACAATTCCTTTTTTAAAGATAATAAGATGGGTTAATTTTTTTTTAGTTAGCATTAGAGTTAACATTCATGATTATTAGGTATTGTCAAGGACTCCAAATCATGTATTAATGATATAAAAATATAGAATTAAAATCATTACTGCCAGGGTCTCCAGATGATCTAATGTGATACCACTGTTGTATGCTTCTGTGAGTCACGATGATTTTCAGTGGGGATGGAAGCCTTCCATTGGGGAGGGAAGGCTTCCTCCTAGTCTCCTTGGCCTGTAGGTACAACACAACCCTTCCCCTCACCCTGGAAACTTTGTATCCCCCAGGTTGGTGTACATTTTCCTGTGGAGCTGAGTCTATGGGGCAGATGAACTAGGAAAGGGAAGGAGCTGTGACTTTCATGAGGGATTAGGTAGCAGATAGGGGAGGTGAGCAATATTCTCCCACTTAATAATTTTATATGCGAATGATAGCTTTCCTACTGACCTTTAGAAAGAAAAGAGGGCAGAACCTGGTGGAAGGCAATGTTGTGGAATAGCCAGAATTTGATTTTGAACTCTTCGCTCCTCCTCTTCTTTGTTTCCCTTCTTCCTTAGTCATGGTCTTCCTCTTCTCTGCCACCTAGTGCATAGAACTCCTCTGCTGTGGTTTATCATTCTCCCTACCCCGCTCCGTCCTTCCAGTCCCATTCCATGAGAAGCAGGCCATCTGAGCAAATCGTGAGAGGTTAGTCTTCTCTCGGTTTAGACAAGTTAGAGAGCAATCCTGTTGGTCAGAAATGAGAGAGGGGTGATAGCTCAAGTGAAGTATTAGGAAACTTGTGAAAAAGTAACAGTTTAATCTGACACTTTATAAAGAATGAAGACAAAGGGCTGGTTAAGAAGAATTAAAATCCTAACCAATCATTCAAAATCAGAGAAGTTGTATTTATAGTTGTGCAAATGAAGCATGGACACACGTGCTTTTTGTGCCACTCACTATAAATATCCAGTAGGCTTTATTAGGGGAAAACTGAGAAGCAGAGAAAAAGCTGATTGGGCATGACTCTTGGAACTTTCATCCCACAGGCGCCGTGGGGCTGGATTGGATGCACAATGACCAGCCTTCCATTAGAGAGGGCTGCTGCTCCTTAGTGGTCTGAGGTGGTGTGGGGCAGGGGAACATCTGTAGACGGTGTAACCGTGGAAGTCTGAGCGAGGAAGTGGCCTTGTTAGAAAGGGGGAGCCTCCAGATCAGCCGGTTGATTTCAGGCTCTTCTTTCATTGAGCTAGATCAAACCTGCCGAGCCTGCTGGATTGAGCTACCAGAAGAGGGAAGGAAAAAGTGCCTCCAGGGTCTTCTGAATTTGATTCTTTTCAATTGCTGAGTGTTTAGAGATGTAGTTAAAGAACAATTGTCAATAATCTTTGAGGAATCACTGAAAAGAAAACTCCCAGGAGATAACAAAGGCAAACATTATTCAAAAAAGAGGGTTGAGGGAGAGGGTGAAGGGTGACTGGTGAACTTGATACGGGTTTCCTGTAAATGTCTGCTGTAGATGCCTGAGCATATGGTATGCAAGCAGGCACCAAGGAGTCACACAGAGCAAGTCTATCGTGATATTTGAAAGAGACTGATGACGTATATCATGTCTTTCCTTGATAGCAAGACAGAGAAATGTTCACTGAATTTGCATGTCCAAATAGTGTGGATTTATAGGTTGATATCAGGGAGTGAATGAAATGAGGAATGATCATCATTGTTATAATCAAAAGGGGTATTCTTGGTTGATTAAACTGTTGATTTCTGGTAGCCCATTCAAACTGTATTGTGCATGCCGTTAGTTATGTCAGATAAAGTTTTATTTGATTATGAGATTAAAATATTCTTAGCAGTCTCTGAACTTCAGATTCCAAGCAACCTGAGAGACAAGTGATTATATATTATATGCTTAGTTTTTTGGATTATTGCTCATGTAACCTGACCAGTACTTACAATTTAAAATAACAAAGCCAAAACTTCCTGATATGGTACTTGCATTCTCAGTACTGCCATACCCTCTACCTCTTCAGCAAAAGGCAAAGGTGCATATACTTCCAAAAACTGGAAGGAGGGAAGAGAAACTTGCTATGATGTGCAAAGTGCTTTACGTATTATTTTTAGCCTCACTGCAATAATAATGGTAAATTTGCATTATACCACTGAGAGATAATCGAGTGTTTACTATGCACCAGGTACAGTGCTCAGCACTTTACTTCTTAACCTTCACGATAAAGAAAATGCTGTTAGCCCTTTTTTACAATTGAGAAAACGAAGCCCAGAGAAGTCTTATGATTTTCCAAGATCATGCCACCGATAAGTGACAGAACTGGAATTCCAAAGCAGTTAGTGACAGAGCTGGACTGTGTCAGGTCTTGCAACTCCTATTTCATTAGTTTTTTCTTCTGTAGCCAATGTTCTCCTTCCTTTACATTTCTCATTCATTTACTACCTTCTTAATTTTCTTCCTCACCGCCTACTGCTTTAGTTCCCACGTTCTTTTTTTTTTCAATTGACGTTTTATTTTTTCTTTTTGTGTACAGTTGAATTGTCATCGTGTCCCCCCCATCCCCTCCCCCACCACTTGCTGTGTCCATTTGCTGGGTGATCTTCTGTGTCTGTTTCTTGCCTTCTCCTCTCATTTTTCCCCTCCAGGCTTCACTGGGATTCGATCCTGGGGACCTCCAATGTGGAAGAGAGGCACCCTGTCACTTGTGCCACCTCAGTTCCTGGTTTCTGGTGTGTCTTGCTTTGACTCTGCCCTGAGTCTCTGTTTTTGTGGCATCATCATCTTGCTTTGTGGCTCACCGTGCATCTGTGTGGGTGTGGCTTGCCTGCTCATCTTTTTACCAGGAGGTTCTGGGGATCAAATCCGGGTCCTCCTATATGGTAGATAGATAGATGCCCAACCACTTGAACCACATCCACTTCCCAGTTCCCACTGTTTTTGTATGTCTTAGTAGTCTCTTAACTATCGCCCTCTACCCCAGTCTCAACCCCTCTTTCAGTCCATTCTCTACCCTAATATTTGCTGAGTATCTACTATGTGTCAGGCACTGTGTTACATGCTTCATGTATGCTGTCTCATTGATTCCCTCTTAGGTCCCCTTGTCCATCTAGAAAAGAGACTTCTGGTCAGAAATTAAGTACGTCTGTTAAACTGGGAGTACAGTTTGTTTTAAACAAAAATAAATAAAGTTCAAAATGAGGGCCTGAGTCATTCCAGGTTAAAAGGCAGGAACACCCCTCTGGAAATTGTTAGGTCTGTGTGTAGATCACTCTGGTGTCTTGACTCCCAAACCTGGCACTCAGCTCACTGAAGATGTTGGGTGCCAGGGTGGTACTCAGGAGCTCTTATATAATGCAGCTGAGCTTGACTGTTGGCACCACACATGACTCATCCCATCTCTCATTGTGCCAGTGTTCCTCTGCACACCCTATGCTGTCCTCAGTCCTCATGCTCTACTTTTGTTTTCTAGAACACTCAAGTAGAATGATTGGAAGGCCAGTTTGTCCCATGATGGCTAACCTGGGCCCTGAGCACCTTTGGGAAGTGGTCAGCTAGGATGGCCTTTATCTAATCCGGGCCTGGGTCAGGACCAGAAGTAGGCTGTAATGCAGGTGTCCAGGTTTCTGTTGGTGGTCTCTTGGCTCTGCAGATCCTCAAGTACCTGTTTGATTTCCATAGGAATATCTTAGTAATAATACAATGGAAATCTGGATACCGAGAACATTGATCCACCCAACATTTTGGCCTTCAGTGAGTTGGGTGCCTGGATTAGGAGTTTATACCCCAGAGGATGCAGATTCAGCAGTTTCCAGAGGTGTTTTCCTGCCTTTTAACCTGGAATAACTCAGGCCCTGATTTTGAGCCCTCCCCCCAACCCCCACCATACTGCACTCTCAGATTAAAGGATTTACTTGACTTACGAGGAGTCTTTTCTAGATGGTTAAGGGGACCCAACAGTGAATCAGTGAAATAGAACATGTAAAGCATATAACACAGTGCTGGACACATAGTAGATTGTATTAGTTTCCTTTTGCTGCCGTAACAAATTACAACAAACTTAGTGGCCTAAAACAACATGGATTTTTTAGCTTGCAGTTTGGGAAGTCAAAAGTCCTCTAAAATCAGGGTGTTGGAAAGGATGCATTCCTTCTGGAGGCTTTGGGGAAAACTCACTTTCCTTCCCTTTTTCCAGCTTCTAGAGGCCACCTGCATTCTTGGCTCATGGCCCCTTCTGTCTTCAGGGCCAGCAGTGAAACATCTTCAAACTCTCTCTGACCTCTGCTTCTGTCCTCACAACGCCATCTTCAACTCTGACCTTCTTGCTGTCTCCTTTAAAAAATATATATTTTTAAAAATTATTTTACTGAGATAAGTCACATAAAACTTACCATTTTAAGCATTTTAAAGTTTATAATTTAGTGGTTTTTAGTATATCCACAGTTTGAACAACCATCACCACTAATTCCAGAATTACTGTGCTCTTATAAGGACCTCTGGGATTATATTGGGTCCTTTTGGTCCCATCTTAAAATCCTTAACTTAATCACATCTGCAAAGTCCCCTTGCCACATAAGGTAACATATTCATAATTTTTGGAGATTAGGGTGAAGACGTTTTGGGGGCCATTATTCATTCTACCACATGGATCAAGAAATGCTAGTTTTTCTTCACCTTACCTTGAGGTACTAACTCCTAGCATCTTCTTCATCATCATCAGTGTCCTCTGATCCCCAAAATTCTAACAACAAAAGCACCAGTAGTAGCTGCTGTTTATTGAACACCTACTGTGTGCTGGGCCGGTTACCAGGGGTTTTGGATACGTTATCATTTAGCTTTCCAGGAGCTGAATTGCTCTTACTGCTGGGATGAAGCATGCAGTGATTTCTGGATGTGTCCAAGGTCTATAAATTTTCTCTGAATTGTGGAATCAAAGCAATTGTTAGTGTTTCTTATAAACAGACACCTTATGTCCCGGCATCTCAGCATCTAGCTATTTATCAAAGAGCAATGAAAGCATATGTCCACATAAAGACTTGTACTCAAATGTTCATAGCAGCATTTATTCGTAATTGCCCCAAACTAGACACAACCCAAATGCCCATCAGCTGGTGAATGGGTAAATAAAGCATGGTAACATACAATGGAACACTGATCAGCAATAAGAAGGAACTACTGATAAAGTCAACAGTTTGGATGAATCTCAAAAAGCATTATGCTAGGTGGAAGAAGCCAAACACCAAAAGCAGTATATGATTCCTCTCTTATGGAACGGGAAAGGGCAAAACTATGGTGACAGAAAGCATACCCACAGGCCAGGATTCACGGGGGACTGACTATAAGTGTGCTTGAGAGAACTATGTGGGGTGATGGAAATGATCTAAATCTTGATTGTGGTGGTAGTTGTACAACCATATGCATTTGTCACAACTTAATGAATTTTATACTTAAAAGTGGTGAATTTTATTGTTTGTAAATTATATAGTTCAGGAAAGCTGATACCAAAAAAAAATAAATGAAGAAAAAATTCCTAGGGAATTTACATAAAGAGAGTTAAAAAATTCTCCTGCTTCCTAATATATCACTAGAGGATTTTTCTCTGCTGTTCCATAAAGCTTGTGTGTCAGATTGTGTCTTAGTTTGCCAAAGGCTGCCAATGCAAAATACCAGAAATGGGTTGGATTTTATAGGGAATTTATTTGGGGTCAAAGCTTACAGTTCTGAGGCTGCAAAAATGTCTAGATCAGGGCATCATCAGAGATGCTCTGTCATCATAGGTTGGCTGCTGGTCGGATCCTGGAGTCTGCCATGTGGCAAGGCAAGATGGTGGCCTGTCTCCCATGGCAAGGTCAAATGGCACCTGTCTTTCTCTGTTTCTGCTTCCGGTTCTCAGTTTATAGAAGACCCTGGCAAGAGGGCAGAGACCGAACCTGGGTTGTGCCTCACTGATGTCCAATCAGAGGCCCTAAAGTGATTCAGTTGCAGTAATCTTTTGTACCTTTGATGTTAATTTTTTTGTTTGTTTGTTTGTTTTGCCTTTAAAAACTTTAATATAGCATTAAGTTAATGAAAATACCACATCTATATCTTTTCTCACTGACTCTCCCAGCCCCCGAGTTCTAGTCAGATTTAGTACTTTGCTTTTCGTAGTCTTTTTTTCCTCACTTATCCCTCTGTGGTATTTGATATTATTATTATTCCCTCCTTCTCAAAAGCTTCCTTTTCCCTTGGTCTCTGAGAATACTACACTCTAGTGAGTCTCCTCCCACTAGAGAAATGATTTCATTATCTCTTTGGCTGGCGTATCTTTATGCTTTGGTCCCTTATGAGAGTGCAGCCCATTGCCCCGTTTCTCTTGGCTTGCCCCTTAGGATATCTTATCCTTTCCCAGGACTCATCTCTTCTGTTGCTTCATGAATCTCTTGTACACAGCTCTCTGTTAAGCCTTGTTTCTTATTTCCAACTACCTCCAGGGTATTTTCATCATCCTTTTTTGGCTTCCCACAGCTCAAACTAGACTTACTCCCTATTCTTCTATGCCCTCTCTCATCCTGGACTTCTCCATTTCTTTGGGACAATTGAGACCCTTCAGGTTCAAACCCTGCAGCTCCATCATTTTCTCTTTTTTTCTATCTTTATTTTCCCCCTCTACTCAGTTAGTGTAGGCCCTTTTACATTTCCTGTAGGCCAGCTCCCTTCCTTTCAGTATTATTGATACCAGTTTAATCTGGTTCCTTATTGTCAGAGGTCACATAGCACCTTTAAGACATTCTTTTTTTTTTTTTAAAGATTTTATTTATTTATTCATTTATCCCCACCTTGCTGCTTGTGCTTGCTGGGTCAGCTAACCACGCCGTGCGGGCGGGCTTGCCTTCACCAGGAGGCCCCGGGAACCGAACCCGGGGCCTCCCATATGGTAAACGGGAGCCCTACTGATTGAGCCACAGCCGCTTCCCTTAAGACATTCTTAAGTGAAAGCTTTTATCAGGATGGCAAAGAAGGTTTCACAGTTTAGAGCGCGACTCTGTCAGCACATCCATCTTAGAACCCTGTTAAGCGACTGGTCAGTAGGTTCTAGAGCTTGACTTTGCTCTTATAGTACCCCTCTTGGAATGCTTTGGAAAAGATCGATGTTTCCTTTTGTGTGTGCAGTGTTGACTTTGCTCCCATGGTCTCCACTTGCTGGATTACAGACAACTTCTCTTTCTCTGGGAAATGTGTGAGAGTGCCTCCCCTGCCCTTGGCAGAAGCCTGGTTTCTGTAATTTTATGTCTTGGGATTGCTTATGGTTTGCTGCTCTTCTGAACATCTCCTTATTTTTCCCTCTTACATAGTCCTACTGTCTTAGTTTATCAGGGCCGCTGTGACAAATACCACACAATGGTTTGGCTTAAACAACAGGAATTTATTGTCTCACAGTTTCAGAGCGTAGAAGGCTCACCTCCTCCTGGGCCCAGGAGCTTTCTGGCTGGCTGGCAGTCGCTGGGTCCCTTGGCTGTCCTGCCCCTTGGTGATGTTCTCTGCTTGCTTTTCTGGCTACCAATTGACCTCTAGCTTCTGACTCTTCCCCATGGCTTTCTCTCTATAGAGCCTCCAGTAATAGGATTTAGACCTGTCCTGATTCTGTTGGTCACATCTTAACTAAAAATATCTTCCAGAGATCCCATTTACAGTGGGTCACCCCACAGAAATGGAATTAAGGTTGAGAAGTTTCTTTCCTGGGGCATATAACTCAATCTGCCACAATGTATTTTCAGGGTTCAGGATTTAAAAAATACGACTTAGGTCTTTATGTCTCTTTGACATAAAATGAAAGCAGTGTTCTTGGGCAGTAGTAAAACTGAAGCCATTATCAGATTTGGTGTGAAAAAGCCAGAAGCCTAGAAATGATGATTTTTCTGAATCACAATATATTTATTTCTCTTTCATCTTTGGGTATTCTAGAGGGGTGTTTGATGCTTCCCTCAAAATGGCTGGCTTCTATGGATTGTACACTTGGCTGACTCATACTATATTTGGCATCAATATTGTCTTCATACCATCAGGTAACAACCAGTCATAACTTCCATTGTGGTCTTTTTAAAGAAAGTTAAGCAATTTTACATGCATTGGGAAATGCTTTCTTCTTTAAGGTTGAAATATTACATTTTGTGGCTATTTTGATGATGTTAAGTTGCTTTTTTCCTTTTCCTTTTTTATTAGCTTTGGCAGCAATCCTTGGAGCAGTGCCATTTCTGGGGACATACTGGGCAGCGATACCTGCAGTTCTAGACCTGTGGCTTACACAAGGGTTGGGATGCAAAGCTATCTTACTGCTGGTTTTTCATCTTTTGCCAACATATTTTGTAGACACTGCAATCTATTCTGATATATCAGGGTAAGTATTCCACAGAACTTCTGAAGTTGCTGGTAAAGCATATATAGGGATTTTCATTGCTTTTTTAAGGAGGTTTTATTTTTCCAGGGGGATGGGGCCAGTGATGGTGTTTTTCTGTGATGGTGTTTTCCTTTTGTGTTCTTACTGATAAATAAAAGTTTAATTTAATAATAAGTAGCATCACTAATAAGGCATGATAATTTGCTGTTAAAGTGTGATTTACAATATATGAAATCATGGGTTAAAACAAAAGTGAACAGTCTTCTCCTAATTTAGTGGCATTTAACCTAAGAAAGAAATATTACTAGATGTACATAAAATATTTTAATTATAGTAAAGAGTTAGTGGTGATTTTCAGAACTTCTTTACTTTTGGGGGAAAAAAAATTAGATTGTGTGCCTAAGAATTTCCTTGTGAAATCAATTCTCAGCCAGTTAATGTCTGACAAACAGAAATCTCTTATTTAAGATACAATATATTGTATGATTCAAAAAAAAATTTTTTTATATGTATCCAGTACATTTAATTGAGAAATGGATTTTTTTTTTTTTTTTTAAGAGATATAATAGTATGGTTCTAAGATGACATGTTAAATTTATGTCAGAATAAAAACTTTGGCCATATATTATAATAAATATCTGGCTGTCTTTGTAGGTTTTGGTATCTTTCTTAGAAATTGGATTAAATAAATCAAGCCAGTTCTCATTTAGTCATGATAGTAAATACTTTTAGTATCCAGATTCACATTGCTTATTAGAATCTAGGCTGTGACCAAATGCTGAATTTTGGTCAACTACTCAAAGTCAGAGTATGGCCTACTGAAACTATCATAATAGTTAATATATTAAATTTTCTTTAAGGAAAACCATTATAATAAGGGGAGACAGGGTCTAGAGCTGGGGTTCTTAACCTTTTTTGTCCGCGGACCTCTTTGCCAGTCAGGTGAAAACCACGGACCCCTTACTAAGCCCACACTATACTGTGTATTATTTAATAAATAAATCACACTCTCACCATCACATCCCCACAAGAATAATGTTTTGTTTTGTTTTCTAAATTTAAATTCAAGCTCATTGACCCCTTAAGAACCTCTGGTCTAGAGTTATAGAAAGAACCTTTCAATTAATTTGAAATTATATAGAGGAAAATTATATGCCACCTTGTTTTCTCTCTAGTAAGTTAAAGTAGAAAATAACTTGATGTAGAAAAATCTCTGAAGCCCAAAATTCTGTTTCAAAAAGAAATAAGCAACTCCACCAGCAAGCCTAAGGGGAACATTTATGCCTAAAATTGGAGAGAGAAAATTAAAAGAACATCAGTGTGTAGTTAACTAGTGTTTAACAGTTGAAATTTTATTATCCTTGATGGAGGAAGATCTAAGAGGTAACTGGTAACTAGTCCTAAGTCAACATTAACCTTCCCCAGGCAGCTACGTGTAATAGGTGCCGAATAATCTGTTAAAGTGCCGACTTCCATTTTCGACTTCATTTGCTCGACCTATAAAGAGGCAAATGTGGCACACATGCCGCATAGGCAGGGAAATTCTTGCATCTAAATACTGTTCTAATCAGTGTTCAGATATCTGTGTTGAGATTATCTAAAAGCAATCTCTAATGCAATGAAAAGGATGGTGTATTACATCATTAGCATTGTGTTAGAGAATGTATTTCAGATTTACCTCCAGGTTTATGTTTGTTAAAAACGCATGGACTAATCGATGTGCCCTTTCATTCCAGAGGTGGCCACCCATACCTGACAGGCTTGGCAGTGGCTGGTGGAGCATACTACCTCGGCCTGGAGGGTGCAATCATTGGGCCCATACTTCTCTGTATACTGGTGGTTGCTTCCAATATCTACCGTGCCATGCTGCTTAGTCCCACGAATTCAGTGCCCACACCAAACCAGACCCTGTGGCCTGCACAGACTCAGCGGTGAGTTAAAGCCGAATGACTGCAAACCATGTGTGGAAATTTGAACTACTCTGCCTATTTCTCATCTGACTCGTGTGTCAGATACAGGAATTTCAGTAGAAGACACTAAGTAAATATATGTCATTTGTTTGCAGACTTTTGGGTTTCATATATCAGGAAAATTAAAAAACTTAATTATGACATAGTTAATGTCACAAAAGACCAAAAAATAACTAAATAAGTAAAAGGCAGTTATGGAACGTGATGTGTTGGTTTAAAAGAGACTCAAGCAATTGGATAACCAAATGCAATGGATGATAGTCTCCTGGATTGCAAGTGGGGAGAATCTATAAAGAACATTTCTGGGACAATTGAGGAAATTTGAATATGGACCATATGTTAAATAATAATATATCAGTGTTTTAGTTCTTGGGTATGATAATGGTACTTTGGCTATGTAGGAAAATGTCCTTTAGGAGGTGACATGTCATGATGTCTACAACTTATTTTCAAATAGTTCAGCCAAAACTGAGGGGGCAGGGTTGGAGAAAACATGACTATAGCAAAATGTTGACAGTTGGTGATTCTAAAGTAGGGGTTCTTAACCTTTTTTGTTCCATGGACCCCTTTGCCAGTCTGGTGAAAACCACGGACCCTGTACTAAGTCCACACTATACTGTGTATTATTTAATAAACATATCACAACCACATCAATGCATCCCCACAAGAATAATGTTTTTGTTTTTGTTTTTAACTGAAAATAACTTTAATAAAGTCATCCACAGGAAAACATGGGGTTTCCTTTTTAATCCCCCATAATGAAGAATAATGTTTTTTTGAATTTCAATTCAAGCTCACAGAACCTTTGTTTAGAATCCCTGATCTATATGAAGGGCATATAGTTGTTAATTTTACTAATATTTCAATTTTTCTGTAGATTTATACTTTTTAAAAATAAAAGGTTGGGAAAAAATTATCTGGGGAGCACTAAATTGGATACGTTTTTAATATCCAGAATATGTTAAGAATTCCTACAACTCAACAACAAAAACATAACCCAGTTAAAAAATGGGCAAAGGACTTGAATAGACATTTCTCCAAAGATGATACACAAATGGCTAATAAGCTCATGAAAAGATTGCTGAACATCATTAGTCATTAAGGAAATGCAAATCAAAGTCACAATGAGATACCACTTCCCACTCACTAGGATGGCTTTTGTTAAAAAATGGAAAATAACACGTGTTGGAGAGGATGTAGAGAAATGGGAACACTTGTGTATTTCTTGTGGAAATGTAAAATGGTGCAGCCACTGTGGAAAACAGTTTGGCAGTTCTTCCAAAAGTTAAGCATAAAATTACCATATGTCTTGGCAAGTCCACTCTTAGGTATATATGCAAAAGAATTGAAATCAGGGACTCAAATGGGTATTTGTACACCATTGTCCATAACAGCATTATTCATAGTAGCGAAAAGGTGGAAACAACCCTTGTGTCCATTAATATATAATAGAGACACAAAATGTGATATAGACACACGATGGAATATTAGCCATAAAAGAATGAAGTATTGATCCATGCTACAACATGGATGAACTTTGAAAACATTATGTTAAGTGAAAGAAACCAGTCACAAAAGGACAAATATTGTATGATTCCATTTGTGTGTAATAACTAGAATAAGCAAATTCATGGTGACAATAAGATTAGAAGTTACCAGGGGCTTTGGAGAGGGGGAGGGAGAAGGGATAGTTATTGCTTAATAGGTACAGAGTTTCAGTTTTGGATGATGAAAAAAAGCATTGATAATAGATGATCACGATAGTAGTACAACATTATAATTAATACCACTAAAGTGTATACTTAAAAATGATTGAAAAGGAAAATTTTACGTTATACTGTATATATGTTAACACACACACACAGTCTCAAAATAGAGTCAGAGGTATTACTTTTTTTGTTTGTTTGTTTTTTTGTTTGTTTTTGAGGTACTGGGGATTGAACCTGGGACCTTGTATGTGGAAAGCCGGTACTCAACCACTGAGCTACACCGGCTCCCCAAAGTTGGTTTTTTCATTTGTTTGTTTTATTTTAGGAAATACAAGGGATCAAACCCAGGACCTCATGTATGGAAAGCGGGCGCTGCACTTGAGCTACATCAGCTCTCCTCTTAGATGGTTTTGATAAAAGTTCACCATTTTGGGGGGGTGGTGCTCTGCTATCTCGGGTAGATAGGTCCCTGAGAAGTCAGTGCACAGTTAGACAAAGCAGCAGAGAGCTCTTGTTAACTTGGTACCCTAGCCTTTGAGCTCCCCAAACAAAATGCACAGAGAAACAGAGAAAATTGGTTGATCAGTATTTTGCTGTTATTTAGGAAGAACTTTCAACTAATCTAGATTAGTAAAGCAGGAGTTAGTTTTGAAGGTGAACCCAAAGAAATGGCTATGAATTCTTCTAGAGGCAAATGCTGTCCTTTCCCTTTTCCCCTTCTGAAGGTAGAATGTGATTAATTTGGTGGATGGAGGAGTTGAAAAAAAAACGTGCGGGCCAATATATCATTAGTGTTTTTTCTTTCTTTCTTTCTTTTTTTTTTTTTTTTTTGTCTTCAGAGTTTAATCATGCATGGAGTTTAAAGAGTCCAGAGCTTGTTGTGAAAAAAATAGCAGTTCTTTGCCCTCTCCTGAGGGGAACCACTTTCAACTCTTAATTCTTTTGATATTTACCTCCATATCTTGAATATGTAACTTGTTTATTACTTGATTTTATTTTTCATGTATAGACTTTATCTATTAACTTTTTTTATATAGACTTTATCTATTAACTTTTTTTAAAAAAAGATTTATTTTATTTATCTCCCCCTCCATTGTTTGCACTCCGTGTTGATTTGCTGTGTGCTTTCCATGTCTGCTTATCTTCTCTTTAGGAGGCACCAGGAACCAAACCTGGGACCTCCCATGTGGGAGAGAGAGACTTAATTGCTTGAGTCACCTCAGCTCCCTACTTTTGTTGTCTCTAATTGTCTTTCCTCTTTGTGTCTACTTTGTTGCATCATCTTATTGCATCAGCTCACCATTCCTGCCTGTTGTGCCAGCTCACTGTCTCGCTCATCTTCTCCAGGAGGCACCGGGAACCGAACCCGGGACCACCCATGTGATAGGCAGGAGCTCAGTCACTTGAGCCACATCCGCTTCCCTCTATTGACTTCTCATGTGGACGGTGAGCATTTTGCTCTTTCACTAACCTCCTCCCAATACAGTTATACTGTAATATTGGTTAGATCAATATCCAGTGTTTACATTATTATGATTCTGTAAATTATATTTGTATTTGAACCTTATATCCTGTTTATATTTCCTTACCCATATGGCTTTTTGTTTTTCCTGACTTAGTAAAGATAGTTTTTTTTTTTTTATTGCTTTGTTTTCTGTAAACTCATAGCTAGTCCAACCCCCAACCTTGTAGCAGGTGATTCGTCTCCTCTCAGCGTGCTCAGTTGTATCGCGTATGCTGCCAGGGTCGCATTCCTGAAGGAGCCTCTCCTGCAGGCTTCTGACCTGCTCAGAGGAGTGCTATCCTCTTTGCCTAGCGTACAGCTGCTACCCTGGGGATTCCCTCAACACTCCCCTCTGCTGGAACCCTTATTTCTTATGCCCCATAAAATTTTCTTTCTTGATTCCTCCTCCCTCCCATTTTGGTGGAGCTTTTTGGGAAAGAGTGCACAGGAGATAAATTTTGGGGGATGAATCATGTCTTAAAGACTTTTTCTAACTTCGTACTTGATTGATAGCTTGACTGGGTTGAGAATTCTCTGTTTGAAAAAATTTTCCTTCATCATTTCTTCATTTCTTCATTGTCTTCTCTCTCTCAGGGTTGTTGTTAGGACTTCTGAAGCCATTCTGATTCCTTATTCTTTGTAATTTTACTTTTTGTCAATCTGAAAACCTCTAGGATCTTTATTTATTTATTTTGTCTGATGAGCACTTGATAGGACCTTTAAGATTGGACACTTAACATCTTGCAGTTCTGAAAATTTTCTTGAATTATATTATTAATAATTTCCTATTATCCCTTTCAGAAACTTATTTTGATGTTGACCCTCATAGAGTGGCCAACTTTTCTTACCTTTTCTCTGCTGTTTTCCATCTGTCTTTTTGACTCCATTGTCTGGGTGATTTCTACAACTTTATCTTCCAGCCCTTCTACAGAGGATTCCATTTCTGCTGTCATGTTTTGTTTTGTTTTGTTTTGTCACATTTATTGAGATATTATTCACATAAAGTAAAATTCACCCTTTTTATTTAGCATATAGTCTGTATTAGTTTTTTATGATGTGTCACAAATTGCACATGTGGCTTAAAACAACATACATTACCTTACAGTTTGCGTGGATCAGGAGTCCAGGCATGGCTTAGCTGGTTCCTCTGCTCAGGATTTCACAAGGCTGCAGTCCAGGTGTTGGCCAGGGTCCTGGTGTCCTCTTCCCAGTTCCTGTGATTCATGCCCTTGAGGCTGTTAGGGCTGAGGCTCGCTCAGCTCCTTGAGGCTCTGCCTCCCCACAGGCACTTCCCAGTATGGCTGCTGCTTCAGGGCCAGCAGGAGTTCATTTTTCTGACTTCTGACCAACTCTAGACCCTCTTTTAAAGGGCTCACATGATTTGGCCTGGCCCACCCAGTATATCTCTTTTTCAGTTAACTCAAAGTTAACTGACTGGGGACCTTAATTACATTTGCAAAATCATTTCGCCTTTGCCATATAACATAAGCATGCTGTCAGGTATCAAAGATTTTTGGCTGCTGACTCGTATTTCAGTGAGGGGTTTACTTCCAAGCTGTTGGTGGGCTTGTTACCATGTGTGTTGCCATAATGTAATGTGGCAGGACCGTTGCCTTGTGGAAGCCTTTCAGTCTTTGAATTTTGGTGTCTTTTTTTTGGGCTGGTCAGTTCCTCAGAGAAAGAGCTTCTAAACTTCTGCCTAGAGGGTTGAAGGCCTGGCTGGGTGCCAGCATTTGGGAGCCAAGCGGGGGGAAGGGGCTAGACAGATTCAAGATGGAAATAGTCACTTAATCTCCCAGTTGTCAGTATGTACCCCCACGATCATCTCTGCCTCCTCTAGTCCAGAGACTTTTTGTTTACCTTCTGAGGGGGAAGAAAAAACTCTGGTTTTCTGCGACAAAAGGGAGAGAGATGGAATCGGTTACGCATTTTGGCTAGAGAGGGGGGTGTCTTACTCTTTTCCAAGCAGACTTTAAAGCATTCCTTCTATTTCCAGAGTTACTTGATGCCACCAATTCCTGAGCCTTTTGGGAATTTTGCTGGATAAATCAGATTGTTTCTCGGCTTAGGACTCAGCTTTTTAGGTTATGCTAAGTCCGTTACCAGTTGTCCATCTCTGTTCTATTTTCTAAATGTTTATTGCTCTTGCCTCTTCTCACCTTCTTTTTAAAATTTTCTTTTGGTGGGTTTATGCCTTTAAAAACATCTTTTACTGGCATGATATTGGAGTTTGGGGAAGGCCTGAAGAAAATGTGTGTTCAATACATCACTCTTTAGTGTGAATTTTAAATAATAATAGTAACAAAAACAACCACTGTTAACATTTTTGGGACTTACTGTGGGTTGAGTTCTGTGATAAAAGCTTTAAACATATTTAATTTTACTTTGTTCATTGTTGTCATATGAGAGTAGGTACTCTTGTTTTCCTTGATTTTTAGATGAGGAAATCAAGGCTTAGAGAGGTTAAATTGCTTACAGTCGCTTAGCTAATAATTAGCATGTGAGCTGTTGTGTTTCAACTAATGAATTTTCTCTGCCTTTATCTTCCCTAACCCAGAAAACAAGACTCTCCTGTTTCCTAGTTCAGCAAATGTCACCTCCAGTTACATATGACAGTGTTGTCATCCTTACTACTCTTGCTGTCCTCATTCACCACCTTTGCCAAGTCCTGTCAGTTTTGCCTCAAAATCTATCCTTGTCTCTCTATATCCACTTCCCTTCCCTGGTCTAAGGCTGACACAGGCTCCTGGCAGTTCTCACCTGGAGTGCTGCAAAAGTCTTAGCATCCTAGCTAGACTTTCAGGATCTTGCTGTTTCCAGTCCATTCTTTATACTGCAGCTAAAAATAGCTTCCCACCGGTTTTAGGAGAAAGATCAAAATCCTTGACGTGGCTAGCAAGATCCTATGTGATCTGCTCTGTGCCTGCCTCGCTAAACTGGAAACACTCTCCCCCTTGCTGTCTGAGCAGTAGCTGTCAGGGCCTTAGATACCCCAGGCTCCTTTGTAACTCTGGGCCTTTGTGTATGCTGCTTTCAGTGTCTGGACAGCCTTACTCTTCCCCTCTCCCCACCCCCCATGTTTTCTTGCCTACTTAACTCCTAATCATTCTTCAGGTCTCATCTCAAATGGCAGTTCATCCGAGAGGCTCTCCCTACTCCCAAGACTGGGTTAGGTCCTTACTGCTAGTTTAATGCTTTTATAGCACCTTGTACTTTTCCTTTATAGTATAATTTTCATTTATACATTTGCTCATTTATCTTCTCTTTGTCCACTTGACTGTAATTACTGTGTCTGCTGGGGCCATGTCTGTTTTAGTAACTGGTGTAACTAAAGCACCTGTCCACAGGTCTTTGTACTTAGAATGTACTCAATTCCTAGTAGAAAAATGAGTGAGGGAGTAGTTTCTACAGAGGCGTGAGCTGTGAAAGGGCTTGGCTAATATTTTAGGAACTCGTGTATTGTTACAGTGTGAAGAAGAAAGTGGATAGTTGTGTTTCATTAAGCAGACACCGTTTTAATTGATGTTGCAGGAACTGGTGGCTGAAAGACACACTTGCACGACTATTTCTATGTGCTATCATCTATTTTCATATAGACGAAGAGCTCTTTGGCTAAGGAAGATCTGGTGGAGGGAAGACCTCTTCTCTCTGCCTCTCACTGTTGATAGTGGCAGATGCAGTATTTTGATAGAAGTGAGTGTAATAGGTACAGCACAGCCCTGGGCTGGTGAAGGGCTTGGGAAACAAACACTCAGTAACTTTTCTCAGCTTGCATCACTTTCCTTCTTCTGAGTCCTTTTGGAGGCTTTCTTGGCCTGGAGACAGAAATGAATAGTAGGTGTAAATTTCAAGGTAACAGCTAAGCTTACTTGTCAACAGAAAGCAGTCACTAGGCCAACCACAGTCTTAATCTTAGTTCATGTATCTATGCCCTGAGGCAGAAACTTTCATTCATAATTTAGAGGCACTGAATAGTTATAGAGTCAAACATGCAGGTATCTTTGAAATTTGAAAAGATGTCAAAGGATGAATTTAAAAACCTGTTGGGTTTTGGGAAATTCTTTGTAGTATTGGTCAGTTTTTGGTTATTGGTTGTAAAGATTTTCCAGGGCATTTTGGAGTAATGCTTCCATAACTTGTTAAGCTGCCTTTTGTCTGTTATTTTATTTTTTGAATTTGAAATAAAGTTTGAATAAAATAAAAAGATTTTCCGGGGCTTCTCAGAATTGAGTGCTACTTGAAATTCATATTGTTTGAGACAGCTTTGTAGACAACTGTGCCTGTTGCTTTTTATTTAATTTTACTTAACCTCCTTTTTAAAATTTATTTATTTATTTATTTGAGGTACTGGGACCCAGGGATTGAACCTGGGACCTCGCGTGCGGGAAGCCGGTGCTCGGTTACTGAGCCCATCGGCTTCCCTGAGTTGGTTTTCTTGTTCGTTTAGCCAGTTGTTAGTTTTTTTTTTTCAGGAGGCACTGGGAACCGAACCCGGGACCTCCCATATGGGAGGTAGGTGCCTAACTGCTTGAGCCACATCTGCACCCGAGACATTTTTGATTGCTACGACTTGGGGAGTGCTGCTGATATCTAGTAGGATGAGGTCAGGGATGCTGCTATATATCTTGTAATACACAGGAGAGCACCTTGTCACCCCCTCCCCAAAGAATTATCTGGTCCACAATGTCAATAGTGCCGCTGTTGAGAAACTATGATCTATATATAGATATATAGGTATAGGTATAGAGATAGATAGAGGTTGATGTTAATACATATAAACTTTTGTCTGTATAAATCTTAGTTTTTTGGAAATTTTTTTTAGGGCACACAAATATTTAAGGAAACAAAATTCATGCTAATTCTTAGACCTGTGAGCATATTTGAAACATGATGGGTTTAGTCGTGTCAGACTTAAACCCTTTCAGAGCCACCGGAGTCATAGTCAGGCAGCCTATCCATTCCTTAGAGCTGTTCCTTTGGAAGTAGAGCTGTGCTAGAGAGAGGCATGCTTCAGAGAGGTCCGAGAGGCTTGAGGCAGCATCCTTTGGAAGAGCCTTGAAATAATCGAACATCCTTGAATGTACTATCTTTTGTGTAACATTTTACCTGTGCTAAGAGGTTGGTCTTTAATTTATCTTTACCCTGCTTATCTAGCCCTCCTAAATATTTGGATGAACTGAAAATTGAGAAGCTAAGGTAAGAGAGGCATCATGAGTATGGAATTGCATTTACAATTCAGATTATTTACTTTATGAATTTTTAGAGTCTGGGAAAACAGTCTTTTGGATGGGAGATAATGGTACCATTATTACTAAGGAAAGAGAAACTCACAGACTTTGAGACAATATATAGTGAAAATATTAAGGAAAAATAGTGACTATATAACCTCATTCAGGCTCTCAGAGATTATGAAAGTAAGTTACTGTCTTATGGTAATTAATTACTAGATAGGCCCTTGTTTTCCTTTTTTAAAATTTTATTTAGTATCTGTATGGTTTGATTCCTATCCCCACCCCACCCCTTCCAAAAGTAAAACTGATCATTTCATCTTTTCTTCTTACAGGACTTTCCATGACATTTCTGAAGATCTGAAATCTTCAGTGGACTGACATGGCTTCCACTGCGATTTCTCTAGGAAGTTCAGCCGACAGTGAGTTTAGCTCAGCTGTGGCTTTCTGTCCTTTCGGTGGTGACTAGCACGCAGAGTCCAGGAAAGCAGCAGAAGTCTCCTGGCCTTACATACAGAATGCCTGGACAAGAGAGAACTTACTGTGGGCTGATTTGCATTTTAAAACACAGCTTTAGAGCTCAGAAATGTGGTTTTCTCACTTAACTGTTATTAAGATGGCTTGAAAAGTTTCAATTTATTCACTGGTACCGTGGCTTGAAATCTTTCCACTCTGGTTATCTATATTATTATATGTATTTATAAAGTTATTTTAAGAACTCTACCTGCTATTAAAAGTGTATACAATATAATTTTCTCCAGTTTAAGATATCTGTTCTTAAAGCGTTCTCTGACTGTCACTTTTCAGTGAAGAGGACTTTGCCCTTCTAGTATGTAGCTGTGTGAACAGGAAAAATGAATTTTCTACCCTCTCCCATTCTGTATCTTCCCCTCCTTAAGAAAAAAGTCTTGTTGGGGTTAGATAGCTTATTGGAGGTTCATTTGTAACCATAGAAGGCACAGAGCCTGAAGCTCTTCTTCCTTTCCCTTCTCCCTCCATCCCCATTACACCATTGCCAAATTCCTATAACTTGGCTACCTACACTGAAGCAAAGTGCTTATTAAGCTACTATTAATGGTAACAATATGATAGAATTCAGGCTGTGATTATAATTTTTTTTTCTCCCCAAATATTTTAAGTGAAAAACCTCAGGTGTAGCAGTACTCTGATTCATTAAATGTATCCCTGTTTCATTATTTGGAATTCTGCCAATTACTTATTAGCAGTAGAATTTTATATTTATGTTGTATTTTCCCATCACGCAGCACAGTGCCTTGCACATAGGACACTAAATGAGTGCTTGTTGAATTAAATTATAACTTTTCAAATATCTTAGGTATTATAATAACCAGCATAGTGTTTACATTTTACTAAGCCCTTTCGCATGTTTTTTCACGACCACTTCCTATCAGGTTTCATATAGTTTCTTATTATTTTAAAACACTTTTACACAAATGGGGAAGCTAAGGTTCAGGAAAGTTAAAGTCATAAAGTTAGTAAGACTTGACCTCAGGTCTTTCTGACTCCCTAGTCTGCAAACTCTGCTGCACTATAGAGACTTCCTTCTACTATCTTATGCTATTTTTCCAAAGCTGTTGCTATACATTTATTATGAATGAATTTAAGACACGTCCTACAGTTAATGACAGGGCTGGGACTCAAAACCAATTTTTGGCTTTGTATCCTTTCCACTGGGTGAAACAATCACTAGGTCCTTCCTCCACCCCAAGGGAATATGGAGAAGGGGTTCCTAAGTCTCAAAGATTTCCTTTTGGGAAAACTTTTTAAAGTAGAATTTTTTTTTTTTCTAAAACACCTTCTGACTAAGAAGCATAGTTAATAATAACGAACTTAAATGTATCCTGATATTACTGAAGAAAAATGCTCCCATCTGGGAAATAGCTCTTGACAGTTTATATAGTAGACCACATGTAGGCCTCTTATTTTTATTATGAATCCTTTGACAATTATCTGATATTCCACCATGTGTTAGATTTGGCCACTAAGTAACTCATTCTGTTCTTTAGTCAGTTGTATAGTCATTCATTCAGTAAGCCATTTGCTGAGTGTTAGCTCAGCTCTAGGCTCCAGGCCAAGCACTGTGCAGAGGAATAAATCATGAGAAGCCCTTTTCTGATCTTAAATTTTAGCCAGATCATGTGTAATGCTAAATTTAAATTAATTTTGTGTCATTGGAAAGGTTGAAAAAGAAATCAGGTTTGTTTTTGTTAATTGTGTATGGATAAATTGTAGCTGTACTTAGCACGTGTTAATAAGAGGCAAATATTGTACACAATGAATTAGTGTGCACACCCAAACTATGTTCCTCTAAAGTGCTTTTAGCTGTACAAAGTGATATTGCAAGAAACTAAACTTGAGCTAATGTATAACTGTTGCTGGGCACAATTATTAGATGAATACTGGGTTCTTAGAGGGGAACTCCAAGCCCTAAGAGAATAGTTTAGAGCTGCCAAAATTAGCCACACTGATGCAATATCACCCAGAAATATTAGGACCGGAAGTGCCCCAGAGTGCCACAAAGTCCTGGTCAGGAAACTTGAACTGCCCCAGTACTCCAGTGACAGTGCAAGGAACAGGATTGTTGACTAGCCTAGGGGAGGTCTCCTTGAGATCTGTCTGAAAGACAGCAGGGCATGGGATTTTCAGCACAGTCTCCATGTCATATAAGTCTTGCTTGAGTTCTAAAATTCCTGACATACTCTTAGTTATGAAAGTGATCTCTGTCAGACTGGCTTAAATGCTAGTCTTAGTTATTTTTTAAAATTGCAAGGGTTACTGGCACCCTCTTTCATGAGAGTTGATTAGCTGGCATGGGTTGACCTTTGACAGTGAGAGGATACTGAGAAGTGTTACGTAGACCTTGTATTTTAAAACTCTGTCCTTAGGAAATGGCAGCTGCTTATTCTAGTTACAGGATTGCTCAACGGCTTGCAAATGAGGTCTTCTGTAACCTGGTCTTAACTTGAACTCATTGTGACCTATCAGGGTTACCTGTTTCTTCTAGTCCCACATGGTTGTATTAGTGCCTCAAGAATTTTACAGTGCTGGGAAAGAAATACTCAAAAATTCAGGCCATGGGGGTTAGGGGAAAGTGGTTTGAGGTGAGCTATCTTAGAGCTTGCAAACTCAGGCTTTCCAGGAAGGAGTTCCTGTACTCTAGTCTTGACCTTGCAGTCCCTGTGAAAGGTCACCCAAGACCCTTACAAGAGTATTAGGTGGGATTTGGAGAGCACATTTCTCAGTGGAAATAGCCTCTGACAACAAACTTCCAAATGCTAGTTCCATTTAAGAACGTACCTTTTAAAAATCAATTCTTTGTCTTTATACTTATTCCCATCAAAATATATTAATTTCATTAGCATGTTGAGGACCTGCAAGAAATACAATATTTGAAACCACTAAGCAGTTATTTTTTGGTAGTTTAAAAATCAGCAAGAGAATTGTAGTTCAAGATGATCCATCTGCCTCCTGGAGCCAGAAATTCTGAGCCAGAATGAACCTTTTATAATTAAGTGATACTGTCATTTTCTAGAGAAGGAAACAAATGCATAGGTTGAAGTGACTTGTCTAACACACACAGCCAGTTAGTAACAGAATTCTAAACAGAATGCAGTTCTTTTTCTCTCAGTCCATTGTTCTGCTTCTCTTCCCTTTTCCTGGTAGTTGAGCAGCATTTGGAAATTGTGTCCTTATAGCAGTAGTTCCAAGGGATTCTTATAAATGTTGTAAGAGGAAAAAAGTATGTGTGGGGGTGGGATGGG
Source organism: Tolypeutes matacus (assembly GCA_026826555.1). Lineage (NCBI taxonomy): Eukaryota > Metazoa > Chordata > Mammalia > Cingulata > Chlamyphoridae > Tolypeutes > Tolypeutes matacus. The sequence continues at coordinate 4,117,205 of JAKSZT010054079.1, forward strand.
AAGACGGACTCCATGGTCAATTAAATTTGAGGAATGCTGAGTTTGTTTTCTTTCTGTAGGACTTCTAAGGGTTTTTAACATGTTACTGTGAATTTATAAGAGGGTACAAACTTATAAATAAATACTAAACTTATTTGACCTCAGACTGTGCCCCTCCTTTTCTCTAAGCATTTCAAATGACTGCTGATCCTTTGGGAAACATGGCTCTAGAGTAGGTTTACACAGTCCTTTTAGAAGCATCCCTAATGGAAATACTGAATAGAAAATCTGTTACTATGGTACTAGGTAATCTTTAATAAATCTCAAAGTTTAGTGAGACAATAGAAAGCATATTTACAGTTCAGAGCTATACTTTTACAGTATAGAGATTTTTTTCCACCTATGGTGTGTAAAATCAGTGTTTGTGTTTAGTTTTGTAAGTTTTTCAAGGATCAGTTAATTTGCAAATACGGTGGTGGTACATTGATATTACATTCTTAATAATGCTTTTGTATGGTCCTTTATAGTTTTCAGACTGCTTTCATAACAATCCTGTGAGGCAGGCAGGCGTTCAGTATTATCCTCATTGTACAGATGAAGCACTGGAAGCTTTCAGGTTGTTTTTTTGTATGTGTGATACATGCTACCGACCCTCCCTCCAAGTATATACCGTAAAATGGTGGAGCCAGAATTCATTTGCAGGACTTCTGACTCCAAGTCCAGAATTCTCTTTTTCCATATCTTTCCTCCCCACCCCCTCCAACTTTATATTTTACAATAAAAGGTATGGAAGTAAATTTTAAAGTAACATCAGTTTTGGCTTAATATCAAATACCATTTTTTTTTTCTATTGCCACGACCCAGAAAGTGTTAACTCCTATTGTAGCTAACCCAAAGAAAACCCTTCTATTGTCCTTTGCAGTGGCACTTGTTTAGATAACTGGAGTGTATTTGCAAATACCATTTGATTTTGAAATCAAGATGGGGATATATAGTTTTAATTGTTTATGTAACTTTTGGAAAATGTATCAATTCAGCATTCTCAGGCAAAGTGGAAATGGTTTGAAAGTAAAAAGAATATTCAAATGCAACAATAAATATTCTCTATTCTCACACAAATGCTGTTTCTTAGCTTTAACTTGCATTGACAACCTACTGATGTAATTTCTTTGTAAATGTAAAATATTTATATTTTGAAATAAAATTACTAGTGTTGAATGAATCAGGTGGTAAACAGTCTCATTTCTGTTGGGAAACTTATTTTTAGTAAAGCTGAACTTTCATGAATTTGTCCATCTGTCCTAGGCCTTATGTGTTGTCCTTTTCTTTAGCACCAGTGCCCACACTGAAGATTTTTGAAATCTGCTCAACTTATGTTAGGGAAGGTGTGTCTTGGGAGTGGATGCTGGACACCTTACAGAACTTAACGGGGGTCCAAAGTTCTTAGTACACAACAGAATGCGGCCTTTGGGTAGTTTAGGAAGTGGCAAGGTAGGTGGCTGAGGAGTAAGAATCAGAGGAGAAGACAGTTGGGTAAAGGCACTGCACTTAAAAGTTTTATTTTGAAATAATTTCAAACTTACAGGACAGTTGCAAAAGTGATACAACCCCCATACAGAAAACTCCAACATACTCCCCACCCAGATACCCAGATCCATCAACTTTTAACAGTTTGTGACATTTGCTGTAACATTTGATCTATCCATCTGTCTGTCCATCTATCAAGAAACTGGTTTTTTGAATGAAGAAAAGCCTAAGTTATGACTATCTTCATCATCAAAAATAACTGTAGCCCAGGTAGACAAAGCCGAAACAAGTGGAAATATTGTGATTCAACATTTCAACGGAGCATTTTCCATCTCCAGTTGGTGGTATCCAGCCCAACAATGTGGCATTACATGGATGCAGAAATGATCCTGGCCAAAGCGTAAGGGTGGACTGGCCAGCCTCAGATTCTTTTCTATTCTGATATTTTCTCATTGGTAGATATGGTAGTTCACAAAATTTTTTTTCAAACTTCTGCATGGATCGCTTAAATCTAGGACCCCTTCAAAGGATGCTTGGTTTTGACAACCTCCAATTGCCTGTCCTGCTGGGAACGTTAGAGTAAGGGGTATTCAGCTCTTCCACCCTGTAAGCTCAGGGTGATAGAGAACTGACTTCATATTTCCCAGGCCTTACCCTTTGGTGAGGTTGGAATTATACACTATGATCTTTTCATCCTATTAATAGCTATTAGGAAACTGCTCTATGCTATGCACCAGGGGAAAAGTAATTTGAAAAGTAGTTTTAAAAAGCAATCGTGTTGAGGAGCAGCTTTTCCATATGCTTTACTTTCCTTTGGAAGAATAATTCTAAACCGGAGTCTGAAAGACTCGAATCACTATTTTCTTGCATAGTACCCAGATACTTTTAAATTATCAAATGTTTATCTTCAACCCAAATCTAAGCATTTGTGAGGAAGCTACGGTCAGAAGGTATGATTTGTTATCTGCAGCCTTCAAAATGAGAAGCATGGATTGGGAAATGGGACCTTGAGGATTGAAGCCACAGGACTATTTGGGGAAGAATTCCCGTTCCAGGGTACAGGCCCCTCGGGATAGACTTAACTCTGGTTCTGCTCTGCCAGTTTCAACCCTGCCGCGGCTTCTAGAATTTGCTTGAATTTGGAATTGACTTGGGATGAGTCACCTATCACCCGAGGACCGGAAGCTTTGCTGGGGACAGATCCTTGGCCGGGTGCACAACTGGGTGCCGAGCCCGGTTGGGGGCGGAGCCTCGGGGAGGGGCACACGGCTGGGGGGACCGAGCCTGCTTGGGGGCGGTGGGTCCCGGCTGGGGGCGGGGCCTAGAGGGCAGCGCGCGGTACACTGCTGGGGGGCCGAGCCCGATTGGGGGCGGGACCGGGCGGACGGTGCCTCGGGGCGGGGCCTCGAGGGCAGCGCGAGGTACACTGCTGGGGGGCCCGAGCCCGATCGGGGGCGGGGCAGGGGTGGGCGGGGCCTCGGGGCGGGGCACACGGTTGGGGGCGGGGCTTCGGGGGCAGCGCGAGGTACACTGCTGGGGGGCCCGAGCCCGATTGGGGGCGGGGCAGGGGTGGGCGGAGGCGCGGAGCGGGGCGGGGCACATGGCTGGGGGCGAGCCCGGCTGGGGGCGGGGC
>JAKSZT010054079.1:4120743-4354189 GCA_026826555.1 Tolypeutes matacus
GCTGCGGGCTGCGGGCTGCTGGCCGCGGGCCCGCGGTGGAGCGGAGTCCGGGCTGCGCGCCGCGCGGAGCGCCATGGCCGCCTCGCCCGCTGCCGCCGGCGGAGCCGGGGCGTTCCACAGCGCGGGGCCGTCGGGCTTCGCCTTCGGCTCGGGGCTGGAGATCAAAACGCGCTCGGTGGAGCAGACGCTGCTCCCGCTGGTTTCTCAGGTACAGCGCGATGGCGGCGGCGGCTCGCGCGGGCGGGTCGGGGCCGGCCGGGGGCAGCCGCTGCCGCACGTTCCGCGCCCGGAGAGGGGCTGAGCAGCGGGCGAGGCTGCGGGCCGGGGGCGCGGAGCCCACTGGCACCCGGTGCCCGGCCCTGCGGGGGCGCTGCCGGCCTCCTCCGGGCCCGCTTGGGGCTGCGGCTCGGCGCGGTCCCGCCACGCGAGCGCGGGGGAGGCAGAGCGGCCCGCGCAGGGACCCGCCGCCCCCGGCCCCGAGCTGTCCCTCCCGCCCCCAGCCCGGATCCCGCGCCGCCCGCCGCCCTGCCCGGGGCTCGCCCCGAGGCCTTTGTCCCCGCCGCCCGGGCTCGGCGGGCTCTGCGCGCCTTCACCTGCCAGCTCCCCTTGGCCGCCTTTGTCCGGCCCGGGGGGCGTGCGGTGCGGGCCGCCTCGGCGTCGGTGCGGCTGCACAGCCTCTGGCCCAGTCCCATTCGGGCTGGGAGTCGAGTCTCGGCGTAGTTTGAGAAAAGTTTTTGTTGCTCTGAGCTGGTTCTCCGCAGCCCGAGGGCTGGAATTCCTCCCCGCGCTCCGGTGCGACGTGCCAAGCGCTGCGGGGAGCGAAGACTCAGGTACCTGCCGGTGCGCGTTGGCGACGTGTGATTCACAGCTAGATTAAAAACACCTTTATTACTCACACTGCTCTTGTCGAGATTTTAGAGGTAGGAGGAATTTTAGATTACCTGACTCTAAATAACAGTATTCTTTCTTACAGCATCCTGGTCACCTGGACACCAGTCCCCTGCGTAAACACGCTGTCCAGTGATGGGGAGCCCGTAGCTTTGAGAGGCGGCCTGTTCTGTAGAATTTCAAATGCTACCTCTTCTCCATCACAGCCCTGCAAATATTTGGAAACAGCTGACACACGTCTCTAGACTCCTGTCATTTCTTCACCTGTGCTCATTTTAGACGGGCTACAGAACAGCGAATTGACTGTACCTGAGAGCCCCACCTCCGTGTTTGATAGAGGCCCTGATCAGTGGGAAAAAGTGCTGGGATCATTTAGGAATGTTATGCAGCCTAGCAACCTCCCACTTCTCCTCCCTTCCCCGCCCCCTCCCCCCCAAAAAAACCCCACCTTTACCAACAACACAGTCATAACCAAAAATCAGAAATAATGGAGCAGTTTTTTAAGAGACAGAGAAGAGAATGGCAGAGTGCAAGTGGACAGTATTTTTTTGCATTTATTTAACAGTTCATATTTAGTACTTGTTATGTGTCACCATGTTCTAAGCACTTTATAAATATTAGCACATTTAATCCTCATAGCAATCCTATGTGGTAGGTGGATATTTATTCTCATGATATGGATGAGGAAACTGAAGAATAGTGAGGCTAAGTAACTTGCCATAGGTCTTCAACTAGTGTCAAACTGGGTGAACCCAGTCAGCCTGCCTCTAGAGTCAGTGCTTCTACTACACTATATGCTGTGTGCCCCCTAGAAATTAGAAGCACAGATGAGGTCAGAGAGTACAGAGGAGGAGAGAGTTGGCAACGGAAAAACAAGCTGGAAGGTTGTTGTAATCTGGAGAAATAGCAACCTTTCATAGCATCACTGCAAAAATGTATCAGTCCAGCAGCTCTGCATTGTGTAATTCTGGGGTAAAAAGTGTGGGGAGAGTAGGAGAGTGGAGGAGGAAGAGTATGCCTCTCTGCTGAGAGGTAACTAGAGGTCAATGCCAAAGGAGGAAAATGTCAGCTTTTTTTTTTTCCCCCACAATTATATATCCACAGCTGTATCTCCAGCACAGTATGACAACTGAAATTTCTAATGGTTGACTGTGCTCAGCAAGAATTGATAAAAAGCATGGTCTGAATACTCTGTTATCAAAGTAGGAAAGTGTGGAGTACAATTTAAAATGATTTTAAAATTTCAGTAGTGCTTAGGGAATTAAAACTGTAGCTCTCTAGAAAATTCCTATGTGCAGAAGTCTTAATTTCTAAGCATGCTTCATTATCACCCAAACCATGTTTCACCATCTTATCCACAAGGATATTATGGTGTGCTGCTCTTTGAGGGACTTGTATTCTAGTTGGGAGACGGGACATGCACAGAAGAGCACATGCCAAGTGTCAAATGGGTGCCATTTCAAATGAGTGCTCTAAGAGCTCATGGAAGGCATGGAAGAGGCGGGAACAATGTCGTGGTGGTAATAGGGTTTTAGGGAAAACAAGTAGGACTAGCATTGTGCAATTTAGTAAATTTTAAACAGATGGTTTCTACTCTGATATCATTCAACCCCTTCTGATTCTCCAAATGAAAAGTCTTGAGTTACTGGCCTTGTTCTTGGAATACAAGGTTGGGTCAATAAAAGGAAAACATACAATATTCTGAATTCACAGATTAGAAAATAAAAGATGTTCACATCAATAGATGCAGAAAAAGCATAAGATTAAATTCAGCTTATGATAGAGAGCATGTAATAAACTAGCAATAGAAGGAAATTTCCTTAACCTGATAAAAGAGTACTTGCAGTTAAAACTATCATAGCAATGGCCAAATTTAAAATAAGCATTTCTTTTAAAACCAGGAACAAGAGGAATGATGCCTGCTATCACAGCTTTAATTCAGTACTGTACTGGAAATCCTAACCAGTGCATGAAGACAAGGAGAAGAAAGGAGAGGTGTAAAGATAGGAAAGGAAAATTCAAAACTCATTGTGGTAGAATTATCTACATAGAAAACCTAAAAGAGTCTACAAATAAATTATCAAATTTAGGAGTGTTTAGCAAGTTTGTTGAATTTAGGGTACTAAAGTCAACTGCATTTCTATATATTAATGACAAGCAAAAATAATTCTAAAGAATACCAATTACAACAACACAACAGAAAGTATGGTTCCTAGGAATATATGTATATACACATCAAAAGAAAGTCCAAACTTCTTGAAGAAAATTTAATTTTTTATTCAAAGCCATAGTATACCTAAGTAAGTGGAAAAAAATATTGTGTTCATGGATAAATTAACTCTATTATAGATATATCAGTTTTCCCCCATTGATACATACATTTAAAGTATTTCCAGTGAGAATTTCAATGGGGCTTTACTGTAGAATTTTATAAAAGTAATTCTGAAATTTACATCAAAGCTCAGAGAATCAGATATAGCCAGAAGAAAAACAAGGTAGGTGGACTTGCCCTACTAGATTTCGAGATAAAGTTATAGTAGCTAAGGGATGGACAAATCGACAAGTAAAATGGAATAGAGCACCCAGAAGCAGATCACACAGATATACAAACTTGATAGATGACAGAATTGGCACTGCAGGTCAGTGGAGAAAGGAAGATCTTTTTAGGAAATGGAGCAGAGACAATTAATTAGTTATCTAAAAAGAAATACATGAAATTGTATCCCTGTCTCCATACACAAAAATTGATTCCAGGTGAATTAAGGACATGAATATGAAAGTACAACACATTTTGGGGGAAAAAAATGGGGCAATAGCTTCATGACCTCATAGTGATAGCGGGAAAGAATTTAATGTACAAAATGTATGAACTCTAAAGAAAGATTGATACATTTGACTCCATTAAAATGAAGAACTTCTATTCATCAAAAGACACTATAAGAGTGAAAAGATAAGCCATATACTGGGAGAATGTAATTGCAATACAACCAACAAAAGATTAGTAGCCTCAGGATAAAGGACTCCTGTGAAATAAAAAGATTACTCATTAAAAATTGATTAAAAAAAATAGTCATCTCACAGAGGAGGAAAGAGATGGCCGAAAGCTATTTGAAAAGAAAACTAGAAAGCAAGGAAGTGCAAGTTAAAGCCAAAAAGAAAACAAAGCTTGGTGAGGAATGTGCTGGTGGGGGTGTCAGTGGTACAGCCACCTGGAAAACAGTTTGGTGTATCTTTTAAAGTTGAAAGTGGGCATATCCTGTGGTCCAGCAATTCCTCTCGTTAACCCCCAGAGAAACTCCTGCATATGTATTGGAGACTGGATTGGAATGTTCGTAGCATTTTTACTTTTAATGGCCCCAAACTGAAAATTACCCAAATGCCTTTTAACAACAGGATATTTAAATAAATTGTGCTGTGTTCATGCAGCAGTGAAATGAATGACCTGCAGTGATAATTATCAATAAGAATGAATCTCAAAAACAATACTGAGTCAAAAAAAAAAAAAAAAAGGTTCAAAACCAGGCAAAACTAAACCATATATCATTTAGGGATATAACGTGAAATAGTTATAACAAGGGAGCAATGCACACAAAATTCAGGACAGAGATTTCTGGGGCAAGAGGGAGATGGTGTAGCAGGGAGAGGTCACAGTGGACATGGGTTGTCAGAAGTCCTGGCAATGGTCTCTTGAGCTTGGTGGCGGGTGCATGGAGCTTCCTTTCATTTCTGTAAGTTGTACAGATATATGTAGTCAAATGCTGTATATTTTATAATTTGTTAAAAGTCTCAGGCCAAGTCCAAAACATATTTTCCAGAGAGCAACTCCCCCCCCGTCACTTTAGTAATCACTTTATCCTTCCTGTCAGAGCTCCCTCCTCCAGTCTTACAATGCCTTACCCAGGAAGGGAAGAGGCATATCTGCTGTGCAACTCCACCCAGGGTGGAATATTATTCCACAGCTCATTAGTCTTTTCCTGTCTATGATAGATGTCCTTCATTTGCCATTGCCCAGACCCTTTTAACTTCTAAGGGAGCTTACCCTATCTCCCCAACTCCTCTCTGCGCTGCCCTGGAAGCTCCTCAGGATCTTGTTTCAGTATTTGGGGATGAGTAGCGGAGACTCGGGGCTCTCTCTGCTCTTGGCCGAGTGTGTGCTTTTAAGTACAAAGATAAAACATAAAATTCAGACAGTGCAGTGCCCCCTTTCTGCCTCCTTGAAAGCACACTCCTGTGATTTGATATGCTTTCTTCCATATTATTTCCTATAGATGAGTAGCTGATTTTTAAAGAACGTCCGGATGCTTTAAGCTCTGGAGATAAACCTCTTTGTCCCATGCGGAATCCCTTATTCTTCATATCTCAGGGAATTAAGCTTTGCTCCTTTTTCTAGGCTCTCACTATTTTTTTTTTTTCTGGTCTCCTTCACTTATTTCCTCCTCACAAAATAAGTGAATAAACCAAGAAAATCCATTTCAACTAAGGATTTTCTCTGTTATTCTAGAAAATAATATCACAAACACAAGGAAAGATCAGATTTTAGAAATCTAACCGGGTTACTGTCTAACAATTACTATGTATCAGGTACTCTTCTAAGTACTTTGCATTTACTAATTTATTTACTCCCCGTGGTAACCTTGTGAGATGGGTACTATCCCTGTGTCTACACATGAGAACACTGGGTCACAGGCTAGATAACTACCAGAGCCAGAATTCAAACCCAGGCAGACTGATGGCAGAGTCTACCTTCTCACCTGCTGGGATATACTTTGTGTGGTACATAGTTCTTGACACTCTTTTGTTAGAAGGTATCAAGTAAGCCCTAGTTATTCTTTGATTCCACAACTGAGTTCTTCAGCACATCAGCTCCTCTTTCATCCCATGGGCTGCTTTCTCTGCCCTTGTTTCCATTGCATTCTGACAATTTCCAGACTCCAGTGTCAGGGCAACCCCAGGTTGTGGCTCCCAATTGAATATGCCTCCTACTTTTTTTTTTTTTTTTTTTAGGAGGTCGTACATGGGAAGCAGGCACTCAACCACTGAGCTACATCCACTCCCCGAATTTGCCTCCTGTTTTTGCAGAATAGTAACTAAAGTTTTATTTGGCACGTTATAATTTACAAAGCACTTACAAAGCACTTGCACCTGCGGTCTTTCCCCTGCTCCTTTAACCTAAGCCTGGGAGGTAAAAGAGGCAGTACAATGATTGAGAGTGTAGGCAACTTCCTGGCTTTGTGACCTCGGGCAAATTCTAACCTATTTAAATGTCAGGTTATCTGTAAAATGAGACTAATAATAGTATCTGCCTCATAGAGATGTAAGCTTTAAGTGAATTAATGCATGTGAAACACATAGAATAAGGTCTGGTATTGTGCTCAATGAATGTTAGCTAGTTTTATTTTTGTCACCTTTTTTGTGTGGTAAAGAAATTGAAGTTTGGTTTCAATTTTGTAAAGCTGTGTGTCAAAATAAATATATGTATAAACAAGACTGGAAAGAATTATGCCAAGATGTTCATGGGGTAATGGGTGATGGATGATTTTTATTTCTTTTGTTTTCATTTCTTTTGGCTTTCTTATATTGCCCATCTTTTTTTTTTTTTTTTTAAATAATCAACATGTATAACTTTTGGACCTCCCTTTGAAAAGTTTGAAAATAATTTTTGAACACCATTAGATCTTTTAATAAGGAATTTTATAAATGGACTTAACACCTCTAAGTATCCATTTTAAAGGCATAACTCATTTGGATTGAACATTTTCTAGACTGCTTTGAGCAAGAGGAAGACAGCCATGTCCAGTTTCACACTAGGCAGGATGCTTGTTGTGAAAGCAAAATGGGTATGTTTGGGAGCTGAACAATAGTTAATATTTTAGCCTAATTTTCAGTATCTTTTGTTTATAATGGAAATTTTAAAACTTTATGTCAGTAAACAATTTAATAAACACGACTTAAAAACTCCTTTTATTCCAGAGTTGTTTCCAGGGGGGCAGCTTGGAATAGTCCGTGGTGGTTAAGGCCCCTGTTGTCTAACTGGTTCTCAGAGCTCCTTAGGGTCTATGAGGAGTGGGGAAGGATGGAGATGGTGCTAACAGAATTTGCTCCCCTGCTTCCCAGCAGCATGATCCAGAGTCACCCTCCAAATTCAACCCTAGTATCTTTTCTGACCTGATTATATAATGGACTTTTAGATAACCTTTTATTTTGAAGGAAGGGCTCTGCTACCCACTGCTTAAAAAAAATTCAAACAGATTGAAAATCTCCAGTAAAGGAAAGAGTATGGGTGGGTTTGGTGTCAGAGAGAGCTGAGTTCAAATTCTGGAGTAGGCCACTTATCTGTCAGCCTAGTTTTCTCATCTTTAATAATACCTAAGTGCTGATTCTAATACACCATTGAGTCCTTACCATAAAATGGGTATCATGTTAAACAGACTACTTGCATGATTTCATTTAATCCTCATCAATATTATGAGGCAGGGCAGGCAGTATGGTTAGGGGGTTAAACACTAGACTCTGGAGTCAGAATATCTGGGTTTAAATCCTAACTCTCCTACTAATTAAATGTATGGGTTAGGGCAGTTTACTTACACTCTTTGTTGTCCTGTTTCCTCATCTGTAAAATGGGATGATGCTAGTGCCTCTTTCCCTGCATTGTGAGGCCTTAGGGTAGTGTTTAAGAGAATGGTCTCTGCAGTCAAATGGTCTGACTCTGAATCCTGGCTCTACTATGTAATAGCTGTGTGGCCTTAAGTAAGCATCTTTTACATCAATTTCCTCCTCTGTAAAAAAGGAATAAAATAGTGCCTACTTTCTCAGATTCTTGTGAGGATTAAATGAGGTTATGCACAGCAGCACTTTTAGCCATGCTGGCCACCAGGGATGTTAGTGTGATCCCAGTCCAACCTGTTTCTCATGCCACAAATTTAGGTGTAATCTCTACAGTACCAATTTAATCCAACAAGCAAGTAATATTCAGGACATTCTCTAATTTGTTCGTTTTCCTCCATCTTGACTATTGCCACCCTATTTCAAGCCAACATCATCCTTTGCCTCAACTACTGCAACAGCTTCCTAATTGGTCTCCCTGCTTCTACTTTTGCCACTCTTAACAGTCTACAAAAAGCTAAAAGTGTTCTTTTTTAAAACATAAATTTGAGGTTGCATTAGTATTTTTTCTTTTTTTTTTACTGCTGCATAACAAATCACCCCAAAACTTAGTGGTTTAACAGCAAGAGACATTTACTATCTCACAGTTTCTGTGGGTCAGGAATTTGGGGGCAGCTTGCTTGGGTGGTTCTGGATCACTTGTGTCTTTTGGCAGGAGGCCTCTGAGCCTTGCTAGTTGTTGGCCAAAAGCCTCAGTCCCTCGCATGTGCGTGCGCCTTTCAGTCAGGTTGACAAGTGTCTTCGTGACCAACACGGTAGCTGACTTCCCCCAGAGCAAGTGACCTGAAAGAGCAGGATGGAAACCTTAATATGTCTTTTATGACCTGCCCTGTTACATCCACTTTATTCTATTTGTTAATAAGTCTAGTCCAGCTCATAGGGAGAGAAATGAGGCGCTACCTCTTGAAGGGAGGAGTATCAAAGAATTTGTGGACATATCTTAAAACCACTATTGAGATGCTTAAAGTCCTGCAGTGGCTTCCTGTCACACTTAGAACAAAGCACAAACTCTTTAATTCTCAGCCTTACATGGCTGGTCCCTGCCCATCTCTCGGGGATTAGCTTTGTACTTGCCCTCTTACCCACTGTGCTTTAACCACTCTGGCTTACCTCATTTCCTTGAACAGGGCAGGCTCATTTCTGAGGGCCTTTTTACCAGCAGGTTTCCTCTCCCTAGAATGCTTTATCCCCTGATGTTTGCCTGCCTGGCTACTTGATGTCATTTAGATCTCAGCTTAAATGTCACTTCCTCATAGAATGAAGATCAACCAATCTCAGGTAGCTACAGGCACTTCCTATCCCATTATCTAATTTTAATATTTTGCGGATTCTTTTTTTTTTTTTTTTTTTACCGGGAGGTCCCGGGGATCGAACCCGGGTCCCTCCATATGGGAGACAGACGCCCAACCAGTTGAGCCACATCCGACCCATTTTGCGGATTCTTTACATTAATTTTCCCCCCTATCTGTGTGATTATTGTGAGCTCTATGGGATTGTGGGTGTTTTCTTTCTTGTTCATTGCTGTTTCATCATTGCCCAGTGTATCAGTGAGCCAAAGGGGTGCTGATGCAAAGTACCACAGATCTGTTGGCTTTTATAAAGGGAATTTATTTGGGGTAAAAGCTTACAGTTACCAGGCCCTAAAGAGTCCAACTCAGGGTTACTTCTTTACCAAATTCTGATGCCACGTGTTGAAGCAAGATGGCGGGCGATGTCTGTGAGGGTTGAGCCTTCTCCCTCTCAAGGCTCGGTGGTCCCAGCTTCTTCTGATCTCAGCTGTAGGCTGGCATAGGGCTCGTTTCTTTCCAGGCTCAACTGCTCTGGTCTCCTCACAAAGGCAGCTGTAAACTGACCATTCACGCGAATGGCTCATCTTTCTTCCCAAAGCCTCTGCCGTGTCTATGGAGCTGTGTCTCCTCCTCTGTGTATCTTTGTGTATCTACTTCTGTGTGAGTGTTCATTTATATAGCCACCAAGGGGGCGGGGACTCAACCCTGCACACCCTGATGATGTAGTCGAATCAAAACCCTAATATTGATTTAATCAAGTAAACATAAAGCCTTTGAATTTAAATCAGTCAAAGGGTATCATGCCCAGAGGAACAGACCAGTTTACAAAAAAAAAAAAATCTAGATCTCTTTTTGGAGTTCATAAATAATATCAAACTGCCACATCTAGAATTTTATTTGGCACTTGGTAGATGATCAACAAATATATTTTGATGATTGAATTCTTTTGTTATCCTACTAGACTGTAAACCTGTGAAGAGAGAATTGGGTCAGTCTTGCTCATTGATGCATCCCCCAGACCTGGGACGCAGGAGATGGTCGGAATTTGGTGAACAACAATTTTACAGATGAGGAAATTTAGAGAGATTGAATAAATTTCCTGAGGTCACAATAATGGCAGAGTCAAGACTCAAACCCAGGCCTTCCTGATTCTAAACCTTAATGCCATACCATATAAAGTGCTTGGCATATGATAGTTTCTCACTAAACAGTGATTATGTTCCTCTTCTCTTAATTCTCTATTCTGGTCTTTGTTAATATACCTTTATAAAGTATTTCAACTGTTATACTCCTTATACATGTACTATTTGGAATCTACTTTTCCATGTAACATTCTTTATTAAATATTTGTGTATGTTGTCCTAGTCTGCTTACTAATTTTCTAAGACCTTTTGAAGATTTGTATTTTTTTCAAGAAACTTGTCACCTTTTGTGTTTTATTTCAGGGCCTGGAACCAAATGTTGAAAACTCTTGGCGTTTCATTTATTTTGAGCCTGGTGCACCAAAATTTAGAGTTTTAGTGGTCGTTCTATTGTAGCTCCTTAATTCAGTAAATGTGTATGGCACACATGCTATTTTGTCCAAACCACGCACTGTGCTAGGGCAATGGAGTGGAAAGTCAAAGTGAAGAAAATGCTGTCTCTGCTCTCACTGTAGCACAGAGTCATAATAGCGGAAGCTATTATGAAGTGCTTTGGTTTACTATGGTTTCTTCGAATGTAAAGATGCATCTTCTTCCTACTTTCCCCCTAAGATTTGTTAAAATATCCGGAGGGCCTCTGGAACTGTATCACCCCAGCTAACTGCCCTCAGGTGACTTAGAATTTTAATTAATGGAAAAATTGTCCTAAGGAATGATGCAGGATACTTTGCTGGTTGCCTCTGGGTTAAAATATCTAAAACTATCAATTTAGTCTGTTAGGCTAATCCAGTATGCCGTGCTTGATTTCCTTGGCCTTTGTGATACAGTTTGTTTTTTTTTAAAATCTATTTTTAAATTTTAAAATAAGCTTTAGATTATATAATTGTTACATAAAAAATATAGGGGATTCCCTTATACCCCCCCCACTCTCCCCATTAACAACATCTTTCATTAGTGTGGTACATTTGTTGCAATTGATAAACACTTATTGAAGCATTGCTACCAACCATGGGCTTCAGTTCACATTATAGTTTACACTTTGCACCACACAATTTTATAGGTTTTGACAAAATGTATAATGGCCTGTATCTGTCATTGCAGTGTCATGCAGGACAATTTCAATGTCCCTAAAATGTCCCATGTTATACCCATGCTTCCTTTTCCCTCCCCTCAGAACCTCTGGTGGCCACTGTCTTTATATCAGTGTTAACAAGTTCTTCCATTACTAGAATAATAATAAGTCTACTTTAGTGCATAGTTGCACTCCCCGCTCATGTTTGTTCATTCCTCAATCTTGAGGATTTGGGGATGGCGATATCCAGTCTGTTTCTGATCAAGTGAGGGTTTAGATCCCATGGGGCAGATGGCTGGTACTGTCTTGCCTACAGTTGTAGATACTCTCTGTTTTTCGGGATGGGTGTTGTGATACAGGTTTTTTTTTTTTTTTTTTTTTTTTTTTTTTTTAAGTATTGAGGTAAAGTTTAAGCAAGTTGTTTTTATCTTTTACTTTTAGATCACCACGCTTATTAATCATAAAGATAATACCAAAAAGTCTGATAAAACTCTGCAAGCAATTCAGCGTGTAGGACAAGCCGTCAACTTGGCAGTTGGAAGATTTGTTAAAGTAGGGGAAGCTATAGCCAATGAAAACTGGGATTTGAAAGAAGAAATAAATATTGCCTGCATTGAAGCGAAGCAAGCAGGTACGTGGATACTGATTTTGAAGGCTATTCATACCAATTTTATTGCTGTGGATTTGATGACAAATAATTTTTTTATTTTGAGTAAAGACATATATACTGTGTTTAGTTCTCTGATTACAGATGCCTGGAACAGAAAAGGCCTGGATTAGCTTCCAGGAATATTGGACTTCTGTTGGCTCATGTTCCAGATCTGAAACCTAGTACTCTTTCACTGGACAGGGTAGTGGTCTGCCATCCTTGCATTGACGTGTGAGAGAGAGAGAAGTATGAGGCATGGACTCTGCCCTAAAAGATCATTTTAGCCTTCTTGCCATCTTGTAGGAAATGGAAATAAAAATTAGTACATGTCGGGAGCAGATGTGGCTCGAGCAATTGAGCTCCTGCCTCCCACATGGGAGGTCCTGGGTTCAGTTCCCTGTGCCTCCTGAAAAATCAGAAACAACAAGCAAAATAGATGAGAGAACCAACTCAGGGGAGCTGATGTGGCTCAGTGCTTGAGCCACGCCGGCTTCCCACATATGACGTCCCTGGTACCTCAAAAAAAAAATTAGAATTAGTACATGTCAATCACTCTGTAGCAGGCAAATCATAGTAACTTTCCCACAATTCACTGCAGCTGGTGGCACAGAAGCCTGAGAGAACCTGGGGTGTTTTGAGGGATATAAAGAGTTAAGCTTTGTTTAAGTATACTTTACCCATTTATTCTTTCATTAAATACTTACTTTCAGGTATAGAGCTGTATACAAATCAGTCAGAAGTCTCTCCCCTCCTGGACCTTGCATATAGTGAGGGAGACAGACCATAAATGAACAAATATAAAATGTCAGATGGTGATAGTTATGAAGAAAAATATAAAGCAGGGTAAGGGCTAGGAGAGCAGTGGAGGTGCTGTTTGCAGGGCAGGCTTTCTCAACTTCGACACTGTTGGCATTTCGGGTATGGTGATTCTCTATCGTGAGAGCATGTCCCATGCCCTGGAGGTTGCTCAGTGGCATCCTCGACCTCTGCCTACTAGATGCCAGTGGGTCCTCCTCATCCCCACTGTGACGACCAAAAATGTTCCCAAGACATTGCCAAATGCCCTGTGGGGGTCAGAATCGCCCCCAGTGGAGGACTGCTGAGATAGGGGGTCAGGAAGACCCTCTAAGGGTGTAACAGTGGAGCAGGGACTACAGTGGACTGAGGGCCCCAGCTGTGTGCTGCCTGGGGAAAGGGCTTTCCTGGCAAGAAGAGCAACAAGAGGTAAGGCCTTCTAGGCAATGACAGGAACTTTGGACTATATCCTAAGTGCAATAGGGGGACTAGGGGAAGGTTTGTGCAGGGGAGTAACATAATGTCATTTATATTTTTTAAAAAAAGATCACTGATAGCTCCTGTATGGAGAATTGGAGGGTGAGGGTAAAATCAGAGAGACCAGTTAGGAGGCTGTTGGCAGTGGTCCAAGTGATAGATGAAGGTGACTTAGGCCAGGTAACAGCATTTGAGATCATGAGAATTGGTTGTATCTGGGTATATTGTGAAAGTGGAGCTGATAGGATTTGCAGGTAGGTTGGATGTGGGACATGACGGAAGAGTCATGGGTAACTCCAAGGTTAGAGGTGTGAACAGCTGGGTAAACTTTGGTGCCATTTATTGAGATGGGCAACCCTGAAGGAGGAGCAGGTGTTTTTAGAGGGTCATTCTGGGGGGAAGGGAGGGGGAGGAAAGCTGAGCCAGTGTGGTTCTGCTGGTTGCACAGAGCGGCCAGGTGTAACTCTGCAGGTGGAGGAGGTCACTGAGGGGTTTTGAGCCAGAGGAAGGACATAAGGTTTTGTGTTAGAATCTTCCTGGCAGTGTAGAGGGAACAAACACATGAGAGTTGATTGAGAGAGGGTTGAGACTAAAGTCGGGGAGATTAAAATGGAAACTTTTACAAGAATCCAGGCTAAACTGAGGCAGTGTCAACAGGGCTGTACAAAACAGGAAGCGTGCACAGAATACTCTTTAAGGTGGTGGACTAGGTAGGACTTGGTTATTGATTAAAGGAAAGGAGGGAGGGCTCTCGGTGGACTCCTGAATTTCTAGTCATTCACTGGGACAGAGAGGGTCGGTTTTTATGCAGGGGACAGGAGGGTGTCCTTATTCTATTTGTAATTTCTACTTTGACTACTTTTAAAAAGGGCTTGAAATAGCTTTCAATTAAAGAGACAGGTACAGTAAAACCATTAAAATAGGAGGGGAAAATAAGTATACTAGAAACTTCAGCCAATTTGGTAATTAAGCATGAAAGTTATCTTTGCACTTCCCGGCAGCCAAGACAAAAATGTGGGAAGCAAGGCTTATATAATTCTCATTGTTTGTTGAAAGGAAACCAACCAGCTTGTCAAGAGGAGAGAGAGACTTTTTTCCTGGCTCTAAATTATTGTGTGGGCACTTATACACCAGATATTACATAATGTAATGGACAACTCAACAGAAAATGTGGGGATGTTCTTCATATTACTATTTATTACAACAACCCTTGATTCAAACTAAGAGTAGGTTTTTTGTGTGTTTCTTCCCCCAGTTGTTTCTCCAGTGTTCAGAAAGACATATCAATGAGCACAGATTGGTTAAATGACATGATCAAGGTCTCCTTGTTAATGGAGCAAATGAAGAAAAAAAATGCTTGATCATATTCATATCTCATATAACTAAGTCCCTAAATCCCATATTCTTTTTTTTTTTTTTTTTCCTTTTAACATGAAAGAGCAACCTGAGCTCCACTCACCTATTGGCTTTGTAGTATGTCACTGTGCTCGGTGTGCTACACTGACCCGAGCTCCGTAAGCCCAGAGACGAGTCTTACGGAGACCATCAGTGTCCTGGGTTCCACACGTCCTCTCTCTCCGTGTGAAGTGCACTTTCCCTTCTTGAGCACCAACTCCTGTAAGAGCGTGAGAGTGGTCCCCCGGGGAGTTGTATGATGTGGAAGCCCTGGTTTTTCCTTAACATGTGCACATTTAAGACTTGGCTCATATCGCTCTTGAAATATTTCTAGCCCACACAACCCACAGTAATAATTTTCTCCTCTGGACAGTTTGGCATTCATTTGAGAACCAGGACTTTGAAGTCAGGCTCTTTGGGTTTCAATCCCAGCTCTTCCACTTCTAGCAGTGTGACACTGGGCAAGCTATTAACTATTAAACTTGAGTTTTCTCATTCATAAAATGGGGATAATATTAGGGTTTATAGAGGTGTTTTGATATAACACACATGTGCATTTGGCACATAGTGCTCAATAAATATTAGCTGTCATTATTATTTTTTTCTTTCCCTGTGTTGAACTCTGCTATTGTGTTTTTGGTTTATACTCAGCTACCTAGCCATGGTTTATATTTTATATGAGAACACAATTATATTTGAGTTTGACTTTGGGTTTTCCCATTAACACAGAATGCTGGCTAGTTAGAGTATAACAAATTAAAAACAACCATTTGAAGCTGTAGGACAGCTTTGTGACTTTTTCAGGTAACTAAATTTCTGAACAGTCTATACCATGAAGAACCTTATAATGTTAAGGAAGTGTTTCATGGTGTTGGTGGAGTTGACCAAATGTTACCATCCCACATACTTATGAGTTAAATGCCTGGAGTTTAGTCAGAAAAAAGGGAAAGTTAAATAATGCCATATGTGCTGGCTCTTTTGTAACATCTTTGGTGATTTAGAACTACAGAAAAAGTAACATTTTCCAGAGGTTCAAAGGAAACATTTTATCCTTTCAGCTTTTGCTGATAGAATTCAAACTAATTCTTCCTCCTTTCTTTCTGTATGCATTAAGATTTAGTCCTAAGCTCTTTTTTCTCTATGTATTTTGCCATAAAGACTTTATATTAGTTATCTGTTGCTGTGTAACAAATTAACCCAAACTTAGCAATTTAAAACCACAAACTATTATTATCTCACACAGTTTCTGAGCGTCAGGAATCAGGGAGTGGCTTAATTGCGTGGTTTCACACTCAGTGTCTTTTGTAAGGTTTCAGTCAAGCAGCTTGCTTGGTCTGCAGTCATCTGACTGGGCTCTAGGATCTGCTTCCAAACTCCCTCACATGATTGTTGGCAGGCGTTGTTTCCTCACTGGCTGTTGACTGGAGGACTTGGTTCCTCCCCTGTTGACCTCACTTCCTGAGGGCTGCTTACAAGACACCTGTCTTCCCTCAAAAAGCGAGAAAGAGCAACCAAGATGGCTGTCCCAGTATCTTTTATACCGTAGCATCGCTTCTGCAGTACCAACCCTAGTACAGTGTGGGAGGGGACAACACAAGGATGTGAATACTAGTAGGCGGGAATTGTTGGGAACCATCTTGGAGGCTGGCTACCACAGACTTCATTTCTTCGTAGAGCTTCAGCTATTGCCGTATACAGGTGATGATCAGATCTGGATTGTAAATTCATATCTAGTCGCTTATCTCCTGGATATTCCTGTGGCATTCCAAACTCCTGCTATCTGAAACTAAATTTATCATCTCCTTCCTTTCCCATGCCCTTCTGATTTTCTTTAAGTGACTCAGGTTCACAACCTTGGAACCATTTTTTTTCATTCTTTTTTTCTTTCTTATCACTGGTCAAGTAGTGATTTTATATTTCCTTTCCTCGTCTTCTTTATATTCCTATGACTAACATCCTTGTAAGGACCCACAATTGTAAAGCTGCCTGTTTAATATTATGGCTTTAAGTCTGTCCTTTCTAGTCCATTTTATATGATCCCACCAGACTAATCTTCCTAAATCTTGACTTTCATCATGTCACATCCTGTGGTCTGTCTCTTAAAATTCAAACACTTTTACACACAATCCTTAGCCTATGAGCTGGTACATTATGGTAGGTATGTAATGATATTGAGAAGAGGGCTTTCATGAGAAAAACCCATCCATTATGCACACAGGTTTATTTAGGACTTAAAAAATTACCTTGAACATTACCAGAAGATTAAAAGTTTATTTCGTTTAAAATCATATTAAATTAATCAGTAAGGAAGTTTTGAAGAAAATATAGCCTGTTTTCATATTGAGGAGAACAAACATTGGTATTGTTTTATTGATGGATTGTTGCTGCAATAGAAATCAAAAGGTGAGGAAGAGAATTTCCCCAGAGGATTGGGAGTTCATTGGCAGAATGGTTTATCCGGGGCATCATAAGAAGTATAAATTCCCAAGAGAGGGTTGGCCTGTGCTTTGACTCCTCAGGAGGGAAGGTTTTGCTTTATTTTGTTTCCCCACCCAGAGCCCAGCCTGACCTGTAGAAAAGCTTCCTTATTGTTTCCCTTTGCCTATGGATGGATTCTTCCGAGGCCCCGTTGTCACCAAGGATGCAGCCCTTTGGGGCCAAAGCCTTGTCTTCTCTCCCTGAGTGTCCATGAAAAACTGGAGATGGGCAGTGTCCTCTTCTCGCTCCACAGCAAAGCCTCCATGCCCGCTTACCGCTCTGGTTTTCAGGGTCGTCTTTGGTTTCTGGTTCCTGAGATTTCTCTTAGCATCTTAGAAGCAGGAGGCTTTTTAGACTGCAGAGTTTGCCATACCACTGGAAATAAAAGTTATAATATTCTTCTGACTGACAACATTTTGTCAAAATTTTGAAGACAAAAATTTGTCACAGTTCTTAAGAATGTGCTATTATTTTGTCATTAGAAAGCTCATATAACTTCTCTGCCCAGGGATGAGCTGTCTTTTTACTGAAGCAAACTCCAAAGCCAAGGCTTTCCCCATTGTGCATACTACCTTCAAGATTAGTAGTATGGGGAAGCGGATGTGGCTCAATCGATAGGGCTCCCGTTTACCATATGGGAGGCCCCAGGTTCAATTCCCGGGGCCTCCTGGTGAAGGCAAGCTGGCCTGTGCGGCTCGGTGAGCTGACGCAGCAGGACAACCCAACAAAGGGAGACAAGCAGACACAGAAAAATGCACAGCAAATGGACACAGCGAGCACAAGCAGCAAGGGGGGATAAATAAATAAATAAACAAATAAATAAAATCTTAAAAAAAAAAAAAAAAAAGATTAATAGTATGGATTTTAATTTAAGTGTGTTTTATTACCAATTTAACTCTCTCCCCCACCCCCCGGCCTTTCTTGGTAGGAGAGACAATTGCAGCACTTACAGATGTAACCAACTTGAATCATCCAGAAGCTGATGCCCAGTTCACAATTTTCACAGACAAAACAGGAGTTGTAAAGGCTGCAAGGCTACTTCTTTCTTCAGTGACAAAGGTGCTCTTGCTGGCAGACCGAGTGGTCATTAAGCAGATAATAACCTCGAGAAATAAGGTACTTTCCTTCCTGGTATTTCTATGCATGTGTTTTCCAAGGTTGTTCAGAAAGTGGTTTTTAGGGTAAGGAAAGGCAATTTGGCAATGCTTGCCTCTTACAATTGTTTATAACTGCAATTGCCTGTAGTCTAAAGGTGGTCTCCCTTCAACACCTGTAAACCCTAAACTGTGTGTATACTGTGCCTAAACTTTTGAGTGCAAAAAATGTTTCTCCTCAGAAAATCATCATCTACTTGCTGAGGTTTATTGGTAAAATCATTTCATGCATACAAAATTCAGGAAGAAATACTGAGCTCCATTGTAATGCATGTAGTAGAAACCTGGTTGACAAAAATGCTAAATTCATCAGTACCTTTTTTTTTTTTTTAAGTCAGAGTAACAATTTATAAGCTTAAGAAAAAAATTCAACCACCTGAAACTATATTCACAATTAACCACAGCTACAACATTTCTGTATGCAGAGTCCCTAAATAGTATTGAATGATCACAAAACTAGAGAATGGGATTAAACTCTTCTAGTCCAGAACTCTTCCTATCTCTCAGAGAAGAGTGGTGCTCCTGGGACATCTGGGAATCCAATGCACATACAGTCACTTCTTTCATTGGATAATTCCCTAAGCAAGGAGGAGCAGAATCAGCCAGGGAAGGTGTTGTTCTGGGAGGGTTTGAGGGGAAAGCTGCTGGCTGAGTGTTGAACAAATCAGAAAGGGTAAGTCTGACTACTCAGCCATGAAAAGGAATGGAGTTCCAAAACGTGCTACAATGTGGATGAACCTTGAAAACATGCCAAGTAAAAGAAACCAGACACAAAAGGACAAATATTGTATGATGTCACTTATATGAAATATCCAGAATAAGCAAATTCACAGAGACAGAAAGTAGATTAGAGGTGGCTGGGGGGTGGGGCAGGGGAAAAGGAAGTTATTGCATAGTAGTTACAGAGTTTCTGTTGGAGGGGAGGGGGATGAAAAAGTTTTTGTAATGGAAGGTGGTGATGGTAGCACAACATTGTAAATGTAATTAATGCCACTGAATTATACACTTGTTAAATGGTTAAAGTGGCAAATTTTATGTTATATATGCTACCACGACAAAAGAAAAGTGTAAGTTTAAAGAAAAGAAAAAAGCAAGTGGACAGATGAATCAGGCAGTACTGGAGGACTGGAAACACCATCTTCTCTTTGGAAGGTGGAGGTTCTGCTCAGTGGCAGTGATCTGCCTTTTCTGGGTTAGTTGCCTGGATTTCCTGTGCTGCCAGGGCAGATTAACATGCCAAACATCGATCTTATCCTCATTAAAGCTAAGTAAACACAGGATATCTGTGTTTTCTTTACCTATCTTGGACTGACTAAACTAATCCAGTACTGTTATTTTAAAGAAAAGTATTTGAAAATATTTTTCACATCCATTTACTTTATTTCTTATGTCAAGAAAACACATAGCCTGTTGGCTCTATGACAGATTCATGCTCTCTAGTCACCCTTGACTGCTTAAGCTTCTTGGCAATTCATTATTCAACACAGGCAGTTGCTGGCTGATCCAAACTTTTCTTGCTCTGTAAGCCCCCAACCTCCCTTTTAACTCCTCCCCCTGCACATGACCTTCCTTCCCCTCTGCTGAGAAGAACTGGGTTCCTCTGATTCTGTTTCACTGAACCTTAAACCTTCTGTTATTGTCATTGATCGCCTTCCCCTTCCTAGTTTTCTGAAGATTTGGTTACCTTAGTCCTGCCCCTTCCCACTTTCTCCAGACCTAACTACATAAATTTTCTCTGCTTTTGTATATTTAGTCATATCTTTTATTCTCTTTCCTTTTTACTCTCAAAGAAGCCCAAGCCTCCCCAGCCTCAAAAACAAAAAAACAAATCATTTCCTAGAAGATTCTAACCTTTGAATCTGCTTCTGCTTGTCTGAGCCCCTCCTTCTCTGCTTTTCTGGCTCCTTCTCAGTTTTCCCCCAGAATTTACAATTTTCCTTTGCTTCTTTCTCATTTCAACCTTGATGATCTTGTCTCTCACATCTATCAATTTATAACAAAATAATATTCTCTCTTTTGCAGGTTCTTGCAACTATGGAAAGACTAGAGAAAGTGAATAGCTTTCAAGAGTTTGTCCAAATATTCAGTCAGTTTGGAAATGAAATGGTGGAGTTTGCACACCTAACTGGAGATAGACAAAATGTATGTATTTACCACATTTAAAAATCTTCAGATAAATGCAGACTTTTCAGATGGTGAGGAATGATCTCTGGGATCATTTGGACCGCTTTCTTTGCATATTAAGTCTAAATTTTATGTTATTTATATGTTACCACAACAAAAGAAAATACAGGTATAAGTTTAGGAGAATAGATGTGGCTCAAGCAGTTGAGCACATGCTTCCCACATGGGAGGTCCCAGGTTCGGTCCCCGGTGCCTCCTAAAAACAAACAAACAAAAAACAACAAACAGACAAATGAAAGAACCAACTCGGAGGAGCTGATGTGGCTCGATAGTTGAGTGCCGGCTTCCCACATAGTAGGTTACAGGTTCAAACCCTGGCTCCAATACCTCAAAAAAAAAAAAAAAAAAAAAAGTTGTAAGTTTAAAAGAAATTGCGTATTAAATCTAAAACCTTAGCCTTGAAAGCCTTTCATAAATAAGCCAAGATAAAGTAAGATTATATGGTTTTTTTGGTACACGTTTAACACTTAAATAAGTTCCTGCCAGACATTGGGAAAGGTCATACTCAGCCTTCAAGGCCCAACTTGAGTACTTCCTATTTTATGAAGCTATCTGTTTCACTTTTCTACCAGGCCCCAGGCAAATAAAGTGAGTCATCATATATTTTCTTACGGTATTTTAATATATTTTTGTTATTATTCTTACCACATTAGATTAAGAGTATAACCAAAGCCATTATTTATGTGTATTTGTTGTGTGCCAGGACCTTAATTTCTGTGATCTCACTGAATTCTCAAAACATCCCTATAAGGTAGTATTGTTATTGCTATTTTATACTTAAGGAAACTTAACCTGAGAAGATAATTAACTTTCCTACGGTTACCTTGCTAGCAAATTGAATTCAGTTATTCTAAAGCCTGAACTTTTCAAATTCCACCATGATATTAGTTCTTCATGGGTCTATTCCCCAAATCAGACTATAAGCTCCTAAATTTAGGGAGTTGGAAGACCAGATTATATCCAGGATTGACTTCTCCTTGTTGTGGTATTATTTCTTGAGAAGACCTATCCCCTTAGATTTAGCAAGGCACTTTCCTGGGACACTGTATCATACCTGATAGCCAGTGTTGCTCATACACAGATGTTCCTGGCACAACTAGAGAAAGTGGTTGAATGAACAGAACACTTTGATATTCACTCTACAGATTACATCTCAAGTTTAAAAATGACATAAACGCCTTTGAGATTGCTCTTGACCACAGAGGGTGGAGGAGACATATTCCCTGTCCTCACAGGGTCCCATCCTCTTCCCAGGCCCAACATTCTTGTCCTCAGCAGTTATGGTAGTGGTGGCTCCTCCTTACTGGTGCTTTTGATATTAATTGCTCAGAAAAATGTTGGCTTATTCTCCAGACATTCTGAATCTTCTTTTTTAAGGGAAAAACAAAGCAAAACAAAAATTTTATCATTTCTCCTTAGTGCCACACATTTCCCCCTTCTTAAGGTTGCCTCTGAAATATTCTATACGTACAGCTACAAACACACACACACACACAATTTTACTTCTTAGTATTTCTTTTTTTTAATTTTTTTATTTTTTTTTATGTAGAATGTATTTTAAAGTGAAAGAAAGAGAAAGTGCACACCTGAGATGGGTCAGGTGTGCTCAAGGGAGAGATGTGCAAAATATTTGTTTCTTGGAACTGAAAAATTCATGTATATCACATTCACATGTGTGTTTTTAGTGGTTAGCATAGTGTCTAGTACATACAAGGACCTCAGTAATTTTGAATGAATGATAAAATAATGAACAATGTAACTCAGCTGTCGCAGAGCTTAAAGATTCCATGTTTGCGCAAATAGCGATAGAATGTTTACAGAGTGCTTTGGACCAGCCTTTAGTAAGTGAAGTTCAACAGTTCCATCAATAGGGCATGTAATTTCCCAAAGAAGAGCGTCTATTCAGTGATTTAGGTCAAACATTAAAATGGATTCTTACAACATTGACCCACATTTTTGAAATCTTTATCTTTCAAGGAGTTGGCAAATTTCAAATGTTTAGGTTGTTTTCATTTTATGAGGGAGGCATAGCACATAGGAAACTGAGAACCTGAAGTGGCTTGATTAGTCTAGCGTGCCCGTGGACAGTCGTTGGAGAGGTAGGATGGCAGGTGTAGATCATGAGAGGACTTGTGTGTTGTGTTAAGGAGGTTGGAATCTATCTTGTCATGTTAGAGATAGTAAAGGGTTTCTAATAAAGGGTTTCTAACAAGGTAACGGCATAATCAGATTTGTGTTGTACAACGTTGACCTGGAAGCAACATGGAGGATGGACGTGAGAGATTACGAGGGCCTGAACTGTGGGGGTGGCCGTTAGGATGGAAAGTAGAAGAGCTCTGAAAGAGAGGGTGGTACGATGAAAAAGGATGTGTAGAGAAAGCATGCGATTCCAAAGTCCACTATTTTGATTATTTAGATTAGGATCAGCAAACTGTATACTATGGGCCAAATCTAGCCCACCTTCTGTTTTTCTGCAACTTGTGAGCTAAGAATGGTTTTTACGTTTTTAAATTGTTAGCAGAAGAAATCAAAAGAAGAGAACTATGTAAATTTCAATTACATAGTGAAAACTATGTAAATGAAGTTTCAGTCGTCATAAATAAAGTTTTGTTGGAGTCCAGGCTCATTCGTTTCTATATTGTCTATGGCAGCTTTCATGAGTAGATGCTTTTTATTGAACATGTTTGCTCACCTCTCATTTACATGACAGCAGCCAGGTTATTATTAGAGTATTTTGTTTTAGATTTGGTCAGCAATATTTGAGAACGTTCTGTGACAACATTTATTCTGTTGACTATTCTATGAAGAGAAACCAAAAAAAAATTCAAAATACAGGACTTGCTTCAAAGTTCATAATCTAGTTGTGGAAAATTATATACCCAAGAGACCTCTTAAGAACATTCCAGAGCTATATATTGGTTAAGTGTGGGGCACACAAACCTCATATTGAGATGAATAAGCAGTTAGATGGGATTACTCAGACATGATCTTTGAAATAATTGACTTCTAAACTT
Source organism: Tolypeutes matacus (assembly GCA_026826555.1). NCBI lineage: Eukaryota > Metazoa > Chordata > Mammalia > Cingulata > Chlamyphoridae > Tolypeutes > Tolypeutes matacus. Next base: position 4,143,944 of record JAKSZT010054079.1, read on the forward strand.
CTGTTTTGAAGGAAATTATAGCCAGTAGTTAATAAATCACTCACCTTTATTAAGGAAGGCATGGGATGGCTGTTTGCAGTTAGGACTTAGGTGGGCCCACATGGGATGAGGCCTGGGCAGCCTCCCTGTGGCCTCAGGTCCTGCTGCCGTCCTTTGTAAGGGCAGTGTTTTTTTTTTCCATTTGTATTGTGTTGATGCATTTAAATAGAAGTGACATTTTATAAAATTTATCTTTTTTTCTTCACTTAACGATGTTCGATAAGTATTTTCACATTATTTCATTCTTTATAAACATCATTTTAAATGTCTACAAGAGTCTATTAAGTGGACTTATACATTTTACTGAAATAATCATTTATTATTTAAGTTTCTGATTTTTTAGGATTATAACATGCTATGAATGAATGCTGCTTTTATTTATTTATTTATTTTTAACATTTTATTAACTTTATTTTGTACATTTAATGATTGAAAATATAAACAATTAAAAACTAAAAAGTAAACACAGATGAATAAATATATACATTTCTCAATTAAATGTAATGGATACATACAAATTTTTTTTTTTAATCAAACAGTACATTACACAATATATTTGGTTCATAGTAATGCATTCATACAGTATTTGTCCTTTTGTGTCTGGCTTGCTTCACTCAACATAATGTCCTCCAGGTTCATCCATGTTGCCATATGCTTTATGACTTCATTTCTTCTTACAGCTGCAGAATATTCCATCTTGTGAATAGACCACAATTTTGTTTATCCATTCATCTGTTGATGGACACCTGGGTTGTTCCAACTTTTGGCAATGGTGAATAATGTTGCTATGAACATCGGTGTGCAGATGTCTGATCGTGTCACTGCTCTCAGTTCTTCTGGGTATTCAGTAGTGATATTGCAGGGTCACGTGGCAAGTCTATATTCAACTTCTTTAGGAACTGCCAAACAGTCCTCCATAGTGGTTGTACCATCCTGCATTCCCACCAACAGTGAAGAAGTGTTCCTATCCCTCCACATCCTCTCCAACACTTGTAGTTCTCTGTCTTTTTAATAGTGGCCATTCTGATAGGTGTGAAATGATATCTCATTGTAGTTTTGATATGCATTTCCCTAATCATGAGTGATGTTGAGCATTTCTTCATGATTTTTTGCCATTTGTATTTCTTCTTTGGAGAAATGTCTATTCAAGTCTTTGGCCCATTTTTTAATTGGGTCATTTGTCTTTTTATTGTTGAGTTATAACATCTCTTTATATATCCTGGATATTAAACCCTTATCAGATATGTGATTTCCAAATATTTTTTTCCATTGAGTTGGCTGCCTTTTCACCCTTCTGACAAAGTCCTGTGAGGTGCAAAAGTGTTTAATTTTGAGGAGGTCCCATTTATCTACTTTTTCTTTTGTTGCACATGCTTTGGGTGTGAGGTCCAAGAAACCACCACCTACTACAAGGTCTTGAAGATATTTCCCTACATTTTCTTCTAGTAGTTTTATGGTCCTGGCTTTTATATTTAGATTTTTGATCCATTTTGAGTTGATTCTTGTATAGGGGGTGAGATAGGGGTTCCCTTTCATTCTTTTGGTTATAGATATCCAGTTCTCCCAACACCATTTGTTGAAGAGACTGATTTTTCCCATCAGCGTGGGCTTGGTAGGTTTGTCAAAAACCAGTTGACTGTATAGGTGAGGGTATATTTCTGGATTCTCAGTTCTATTCCACTTATCGATATGTCTATCTTTATGCCAGTACCATGCTGTTTTGACCACTGTAGCTTTGTAATATGTTTCAAGGTCAGGCAGTGAAATTTCTCCCACATTGCTCTTCTTTTAGAATACTTCTGGCTCTTCGGGTGCACTTACTCTTCCAGATGGATTTGGTAATTGCCTTCTCTAATTCTGTAAAGTAAGCTATTGGGATTTTGATTGGTATTGCATTGAATCTATAAATCAGTTTTGGCAAGATTGACATCTTCACGATATTCTTCCAATCCATGAACACGGAATGTCTTTCCATTTGTTTAGGTCTTTTAAAATTTCTCTTAGCATTGTTTTTTAGTTTTCTGCATATAGGTCCTGTACTTCTTTGGTTAAATTAACTCCTAGGTATTTGTATCTTTTTGTTGCTATTGAAAATGGAATTTTCCTCCTGATTTCCTCCTCAGATTGTTCAGTACTAGTCTACAAAAACATTACTGATTTTGCATGTTGATCTTGTATCCTGTCACTTTGCTGAACTCATTTATTAGTTCAAGTAGCTTTGTTGTGGTACTTCAGGATTTTCTAAATACAGGATCATGTCATCCGCAAACAGTGAGAGTTTTACTTCCTCTTTTCCTATTTGGACGCCTTTAATTTTTTTGTCTTGTCTAATTGCCCTAGCTAGAACTTCTAGTACAATGTTGAGTAACAATGGTGACAGTGGGCATCCTTGTCTTGTTCCTGATCTTAGGGGGAAAGCTTTCAACCTTTCCCCATTGAGTATTGGCTGTGGGTTTTTCATATATGCCTTTTATCAGATTGAGGAATTTTCCTTTTATTCCTATCTTTTGAAGTATTTTTATCAAAAAAGGATGTTGGATTTTGTCGAATGCCTTTTCTGCATCTATTGAGATGTTCATGTGGTTTTTTTTTTCCTTCAATTTGTTAATGTGGTATATTACGTTGATTGATTTTCTTATGTTGAACCAGCCTTGCATACCTGGAGTAAATCCCACTTGGTCGTGATGTATAAGTCTTTTGATAAGCTGTTGGATTCGATTTGCAAGTATTTTGTTGAGAATTTTTGCATCTATGTTCATTAGAGTGATTGGTCTGTAATTTTCTTTTCTTGTAGAATCTTTATCTGGCTTTGGGATTAGGGTGATGTTGGCTTCATAAAATGTGTTGGGTAATTTTCCGTCCTCTTCAATTTTTTGGAAAAGTTTAAACAGGATTGGTGTTAATTCTTTTAGAAATGCTTGGTAGAATTCACCTGTGAAGCCATCTGGTCCTGGACTTTTCTTTGCTGGGAGATTTTTTATGACGGATTCAATCTCCTTAATTGTGATTAAGATTAAGAAATTCTTGTATTTCTTGTTGTGTCAGTGTAGGCTGGTTATGTGTTTCTAGAAATTTGTCCATTTCATCCAGGTTGTCTAGTTTGTTGGCATATAGTTTCTCATAATATCCTCTTATGATTCTTTTTATTTCTGTGAGGTCATTTGTAATTTCCCCCCTTTCATTTCTGCTTGTATTTATTTGCATCTTCTGTCTTTTTTTCTTTGTTAGTCTAGTGAGGGGTTTGTCAATTTTATTGATCTTCTCAAAGAACTAGCTTTTGGTTTTGTTGATTTTCTCTGTTTTTCTGTTCTCGTTTTCATTTATTTCTCTTCTAATCTTTATTATTTCTTTCCTTCTGCTTGCTTTGGGATCGGTTTGCTGTTCTTTTTCTAGTTTCTCAAGTTGTTCAGTTAAATCTTTGAGTTTAGCTCTTTCTTGTTTTTTAATATAGGCATTTAGGGCTATAAATTTCCCTCTCAAGGCTGCCTTCGCTGTATCCCATAAGGTTTGATATGTTGTGTTCTCATTTTCATTTGTCCCAATATATTTACTGATTTCACTTGCAATTTCTTCTTTGACCCACCGAATATTTAGGAGTGTGTTGTTCAGTCTCCACACATTTGCAAATTTATTTTTTTCCTGTCTGTTATTGATTTCTAGTTTCATTCCATTATGGTCTGAAAAGGTGCTTTGTATTATTTCAGTCTTTTTATATTTATTGAGAGCTGTATTGTGACCTAACATGTGGTCTATCCTGGAGAAAGATCCATGGGCACTTGAGAAGAATGTATAACCCACTGAGTTTGGATGCAGTGTTCTGTATATGTCTGTTAGGTCTAACTTGTTTATCATGTTGTTCAAGTTCTCTGTTTCCTTGTTGATCTTCTGTCTAGTTGTTCTATCTAATGATGTGAGAGGGGTGTTGAAGTCTCCAACGATTATTGTAGAAATGTCTATTTCTCCCTTCAGAGTTTGCCAGAGTTTGTCTCATATATTTTGGGGTACCCTGGTTCGGTGCATAGATATTTATGACTGTTATATCTTCCTGGAGGATCGTCCCTTTTATTTATATATAATGGCCTTCCGCATCTCTTATCACTTTTTTGCATTTGAAGTCTGTTTTATCTGATATTAGTATAGCTACCCCTGCTCTTTTCTGTTTACTATTCGCGTGGAGTATCTTTTTCCTACCTTTTACTTTCAGCCGGTTTGTATCCCTGGGTCTGAGGTGAGTTTCTTGTAAGCTGCATATGGATGGCTCATGTTTTTTTATCTATTCTGTCAGCCTGTATCTTTTGATTGGGGAATTTAATCCATTCACATTCAATGATATTATTGAAAATGCACTATTTATTTCCTCCATTGTATTCTTTGGTTTTCATATATCATCTTATTTTTGTCTCTCTTTTTACTCTTTTGGTTATCTTTTCTGCTTTTCTTTCTTCTATACTCTCCTCCTAGCCTCTCTCTCCTGTCTTTTTCTTTCAGGTTCTAAGGCTTCCTTTAATATTTCCTGCAAAGGTAGATTCTTTTTTGCAAACTCTCTTAGTTTCTGTTTGTTTGTGAATACTTTATATTCACCTTCATATTTGAAGGACAGTTTTGCTGGATAAAGAATTCTCGGCTGGCAGTTTTTCTCTTTGAGTTTCCTAATTTTATCATACCACTGTCTTCTCTCCTCCATGGTTTTTGAAGAGAAATCTGCGTTAAGTCTTACTGGACGTCCTTTGTACGTGATCGTTTGCTTCTCTCTTGCTGCTCTGAGAATTTTCTCTTTATCTTTTACATTTGACATTCTGAATAATATGTGTCTTGGTGCAGGTCTATTTGGATTTATTCTCATTGGGGTACGGTGTGCTTCTTGGACATGTAAGTTAATTTCTTTTGTGAGAGTTGGGAAATTTTCAGCTATTATTTCCTCAAATACTCTTTCTGCCCCTTTTCCTTTCTCTTCCCCTTCTGGAACTCTCATGACACGTATGTTGTTGCATTTTGTGTTGTCATTCAACTCTCTGAGCCCCTGCTCAATTTTTTCCATTCTTTTCTCTCTCTGTTCTTTTCTCTCTTCAATTTTAGCTGCTCTGTCTTCGGTATCACTTATTCTTTCTTCTGTTATTTCGAATCTGCTGTTATATGCCTCAAATGTATTTTTGACTTCACCTATTGTGTCTTTCATTTCCATGAATCCATTACTTTTCTGTTCAGGATGTCAAATTCTTCTTTACGTTCGCTCAATGACTTCTTTTTTTTTTTTTTTTTTTTTTTAAGATTTTATTTATTTATTCATTTATCCCCCCCCTCTTGCCGCTTGTGCTCGCTGGGTCAGCCAACCACACCGTGCGAGCGGGCCCGCCCCCACCAGGAGGCCCCGGGAACCGAACCCGGGGCCTCCCACATGGCAAACGGGAGCCCCACTGATTGAGCCACAGCCGCTTCCCTTTTTTTTTATTATTATTATTATTTTTTTTCACCGGGAGGTACCGGGGATCGAACCCCAGTCTCTCCATATGGTAGACGGACGCCGAACCTCTTGAGCCACATCCGTTTCCCTCAATGACTTCTTGATGTCACTTATCTCTTTAACTATATTCTCTTTCATCTCATTAATTTGATTTTGGAAATCTGTGCTCATCTCACTGATTAGTTCTCTCAAATTCTGCATGTCTTCTGGGACTTTGGTGTCTTCCTTTTCTTGGGCCATGTCTTCTATTTTCTTAGTATCGCTCGTAATTTTTTGCTGGTGCTTAGGCATCTGGTTAGTTTGTATTTTACTTAGATGCTCTATCTCTTTCTCTTTTATGGGGTTTTAGTGGCAGGAGGCTGTGAGTTACCACAGCTCTTTGATTTTTGGCTCAACCTTCATTGTTAGGATTGTTCTGCTGGTTGCTCAAAACTGGGCACTGGACCCAGTAATTGGTTGTAGATTCATTTCCTAGGGCCTTGGGCAGGGAGGCTATAGAGGCCAGGAAAAGCCTCTCCTACTTATTAAGTTTCTTATGTGCACTTCCTTGGTCTGCCTAGAGATAGTGCTTGTTGGGAGCTCTCAATTCAATGCCTGGTCGGAGCGTATTTGTTGTGACACAGACCAGATCAATGTGATAGAGCTTCCTGTCTAGGGGCTAAGAGCCCTGTGATTCACACTTTCTGAGACAGTTCTCCAGACTTCTCTCATAGCGCCCCCCTTTGCCCAGGTAGGAAATATTTCCACTCCCTCCTGAATCCTCAACAATCAATCCCTGTTAGTAAAGGAGGAGATTGGGAGGTTTGTATATCTTTAGCCCCTTGCAGGCTCCAAGGCAAACAATGGCGCAGCCCCACCTGGCCTGGAAGGGACAGGGCAGACCAAACCTGGGAGTCAAAAGCAGGGTCAGCCCCAGGCTTTCTCTCCCCTCTCCTGTGGAGTCCTCAACAATTAGTCCAGGCTAGAAGAGATCGAGGTTGCGAGGGTCGGATTTCTCCAGTACTGCCTAGGCTCCCAGGGCAAACTGCCATGTGGAAGGGTCCATGGGGCTCTGCAACCCAAATTTACAGGTCAGAACCTGAATCAGCCAAAGGCTGTGTCCCTCTCTCTCCCCTTTCCGGGAGTGGTAGATCCCAGGAGCCCCCTTTGTCTGTGTTTGCAGGCCCAGAGGCCCCAGAATTCTAAAGAGTGTGGGGGAGGGTGTCGGCAGCAGCAGAAGCTGCTACTTCCAACTCACGGTTCTGGGTTCTGTCGTCGTGATTTCCCTCCTCTCTCCCTCTCTCCTCTGAGTGGTGTGCAGGCTTCACCTGATGTCTTAAACCCTAGAAGATCTTTTTCGGGGCTGTTTCAGCCTATCCTTTAGCTATTTTTCTGGAGAAGGGATTCCCGTGTCTTACTAGTCCGCCATCTTCCCGGAAGTCTCCTGAATGCAGTTTTTGGTTTATAAATTAATTTCTAAATTTTTCTTATTTCATGGAATAGGTTTCCAGGAGCAGAATTAATAGGCCATGAATGAACATATTTGAAACTCTTGATCTATATTTCAAATTTGATATCCAAGAAGAATATACCAATTTGTAGTCCTACTAACAAACTATAGAGCCCTTGTTATTTAAACTCTGTTGTTTCTGTATAAGTGATTTTTTAATAAATTGGATTGTTTACATGATCCTAGATCGCTTATTTTATTTCATTTTTAGGATTTGAAAGATGAAAAGAAAAAGGCCAAAATGGCAGCTGCTAGGGCTGTTCTTGAAAAGTGTACAATGATGCTTCTCACAGCTTCAAAGGTAAGGAAAGGTTTTTTTTTGTTTGTTTGTTTTTTTAATGTGCTGTAAAGAATTAGAAAACCTGATGAAATGCATCTAATTTATGCATTTTATATTTTTGAAAAGATCAAAGTAATAGCTTGAAAGATAGGTTATAATGGTCAAAGCTGTTATTCCTTAGAAAGAATGCTAACTTCCTCCCCCAACTCCAAAGAGTAACTAACCTATTTGGCACCTTTAATGGGGCAGCTAAGCAGAAGATGGCACAGCAGGTGCTGTGGGTTGAGGCCCACTGGACTCAGCACTGCCTGCAGGCTCTGCTGGTCCCTTTGGGAGCTGGCCCACATGCTCTAGAGAAAACCAGGCGAGTTAGGATCTATTAGGACAGCGGAGTATTATGTCAGCCCTTAGTTTGTTTATGCTGTAAATTCATCCCTCAAATTCCTCATTCTTCTTTTAACAACGTTATCCATCAAGAGCTTTTCATGTGAAACAGCAGTTGGCCAGCAAATTGGTACAATTCAAGAATGAACTAGCAAATTTCTCGTTACCAGGTTGCTTAGAATTTCTTGGGCCTTTTTCTGGTCAGAGTACTTCCTCTATGCTGGCATCACTGAAACCACAGAAACAGAGAATTCACTGGAGCCCAGTTGGAAGGCTCTGTTCATATATATCTAGGCCCTTGAGTAGTGTTTCATTTATATCATTTTTTTGAAAGTCAAAGATGCATCCACAGTCATATATCATCTCTGTTCATTTTTCCTCAACCTTTTTTAGTTCTTTTCCATGTAAGCCAACATTTTTAAATAGTTTAATTGTGATGATGATAATAGGGTGTGTTTTATTTTTTAAAAAATTTTAAGTAAACTTATTGAAGTATTAAGATACAGTTTTGCACTCTGCGTTTTTCACTTAACCTTGCTATTACTTTTTACTCATCCTGCTTCCACTTTTAGTGAGGAGAAGCAGCTGGGTGAGCCAGGGACCCAGGAGATTTTGGTAAAGAAACATTTTTATTAGCATGACATGTTCTATGTAAGATTTTGTATGTTATGATAATGGGTGAAATATTAAAATAAAAATGTTCAATTTTTTTGAAGACGTGTCTCAGGCATCCCAACTGTGAATCGGCCCATAAAAACAAAGAAGGTGTATTTGACCGAATGAAAGTGGCATTGGATAAGGTAATTGAAATTGTGACTGACTGTAAACCAAATGGAGAGACTGGCATTTCATCTATCAGTATTTTTACTGGAATTAAAGAATTCAAGGTAAGAATGGAGAAAGTATATTTTGATTTTTTCCTTTCCATTTTAAAGGAGAATCTTTATATATAGTGTCCATATTTTTGTGTAATATTTTAGAATAGATGTTTCACAAAAGAGGGTGTATCTCTTTAAGACAATGCCACTATGCGCAAACTAATGTTCAGTAACATTTGGCTTGGGTTATTATGGCTACCGTGACCCTCTTTAGCTGTGTGGTTTAGTAACCTCTTTTTTTTTTTTTTAAACAATTTATTGAAGTACATCATTCATACATGAACATACATAAACAATAAGTGTTCAGTAAACATTGTGAACTTACAAAACAAACATGGATAACATCATACAGGGCTCCCACACATCACCCCACCACAAATACTTTGCATTGTTGTGAAACATTTGTTAACACATTATGAAAGAGCATCGTCAAAGTATTACTACTAACTATAGTCCATATCTTCTTCCCCTATACTTTGTTTTTTTAAGGATTTATTTATTTATTTATTTACTTTTATCCAATTTTTGCTGGTTTTTTGTCCATTCACTGAGCAACCCTCTGTGTCCGTTTCCTGCCCTCTCTTCTCATCCTTCTCCTCCTGTCTTCACTGGGATTCGATCTTTGGAACCTCCCATGTGGAAGAAAGGTGTCCTACTGCCTGTACCACCTTAGTTCCTGGTTTTTTGGCTGCGTTGCATCTTGGCTCTTCCTTGTGTCAGTCTCCTGTTACGGCATCATATAGCTGTGTGGCTCGTGGGGCCAGGCCCCGCGTGGAGGCTATATGTAATCCTCACAAGACCTTATCAGGAAGTATGTTGTAATTATCCCCATTTACCATTGAAGACACAGGAGAAAAGAGTAAGTTACTTGCTGGCTGGTAAATGCCGGAGTTGGGGCTTGAGACCAGGAAGACTGACTCCAGTTTGAGAGCAGAGATGGTGAAGAGGCCCCTGGGAATCCTTTGGAAAGAACAGTCTGTGAGTCGGAGAGCCCTAGGGAATTGCCCTCTTGTTTCACAGGCGGGAAGACGAAGGCCCTTGCTAGGTTTTATCTACCTTTAATAGGCAGGACTGACACATGCTGCCGTTCTTTCCATCTGTCCACACTTTGGCATTTAATTGTGTGAAGGTCTAAGAAGGAATATGGGATGAGAGAAAGAAAGTCATGGAAAGAACATTTATGCTGAAGGGCCAGGCGCTTAGTAAATGTTATCTCATTTAACCCCTAACTACCCTTTTAGATGGATGTTATTATAGCCTTTTTTGAGGAGGAGGAATGCTAGTAAATGGTGGAACCCATCTCAAACCAGGACTCTCTGATTCCAAAGTCCATAGACTTTTAATTTACACATCTGTGTTTTCTTATAGGATGCCAGTCCTATTCCATCTAAAAATTCATATATATTCTATCTAAAAGGAATATAAAAACCTTAACATAAATGTTGCATGGTCAGCATACCTGATTTTTATGCCTTAATTCTGTTTAAATTCTCAGACCCTCATCGTCGAACCCATACTCCACTTTTATTCATGTTCTTTCCTAGCTTCAAAAAAGAAAAAATCCTGTCTATCTAGAATGGAAGATTATCGGATTGATGGCCAAGAGAAGAAGGGGGAGCAAGTACTCCCCTAGGGCTTCTTGGCCTTTTTGAACCTTGTCATTTTCATTGGCCATGTGTAACAATGAGCTTGAAATAATATTTTTGAGAGGGCTTTAAGGTGCTAAACAAATGTGAGCTGTGCTTCCATTCAGGTTCATCATGACCAGGGTCATGACCATCATCATTTAATGACTTTTGGTCCAATTTGTCTCTGTAACATATTTTATGGCCTAGAGCTTAAATAAGGTTGAAAGCTAGGAGAGAGGAAGATTGCACAAGTGAATGTGTGTCCATCGCTTATCCAAGGAACTCCTCGTGCAGTATGGCTGAAGTGAAAGGATGTTTGGGGGTATGGGATGTGTGAGATAGAATGTTGGAGAGGTAAGTGGGGGCAAGGCCAGGAAGTTTGGACTTGATTCAGTAGGCAGTGAGGAGCCAATAAAAGAGAAGTACAATGTCAGAAGATTTGCATTTTAGAAATATTACACTGGCCATGAGGTGGAGGATGTTTTGCTCAGGGAGGCACCATTTGGGACATAAGACAAAGTGCAGGGAGGCCAGTTATTTGAGTAAGAGTGTGCTGATGAATTAATGAAGGCAACTGATGGTTTCCCAGCCCCTCTCACACCCCACACCTTCTACACCTTTGCTCCTTGCTCAGCACGTATTCATAATTGGATGTAATATACCTTCCAGAACTTTGCCTAGGCATTTTCTTAGTTTACCCTTTCCCTGGAGGCTGGCTCATTTTCCATGTATTGCCTGGTACATGATGGTGCTCTTTCTGCCTCAGTCTGATAAGCATGTGCTTGTATTAACCATGGGAATGAAGCTCTGCCTTTCCCCCTCAGTCCTCAGACAGGAAATGAAATTACTAGTGTCTTCCTGGGCTCTATTAGAAATGACAGCCTATTTTGGTTTGGTGGTCATATTTACTCACATGGATGTACATCCTTTTTGTTCTCAGATAAATATTGAGGCTCTTCCGGAGAATCTTTATTTTCAGTCCAGAGAGACTCTTTCTATGATGTTGGAAGTCATTCTGGAGCGTACAGAGGACTTTACCGATTCTGCCTACACCAGCCACGAGCACAGGGAACGCATTCTGGCTTTGTCAACACAGGCGAGAATGGAATTACAGCAGTTAATTTCCATGTGGATTGAAGCTGTAAGAACTTTTGTCATCGAAGTAAATCTTATAGTTACTTTTCTTTAAAGTTTTGAGGGCCATGGAAGCTAATATGATCTCCAAGAGTGTGAATTTAGTCCAGAGTAGGCAAAGCAGTTTCATCCTTCTTTCCTTTCTCATTGGCCCAAATCTCCTTCCTGTCCAGCACTCATAGTATTTGAAGTGTCCAGGCGCTTTGCTTCTTACCCTGGCCAGTCTGGATTCTGTGCCACTGTCACCATCACTAGTGGTCCCCAGTCTCCCGTCAAACTCACCTCTGGAAACCCCTCCCCAAAATGCCTCTTCACGGTGAAGAGCAAAGGAATAGACCCCTGCTTAGAGTTCTTGGGACCTGAGTCATTGCCAGAGCCATTCAGATGTGCACAGTTCTTAAGTCTGAGGACAGCTGATTTACAGACATGATGCTTTAGAAAACTTATTGCGGTCTAAGTGAAATGAAGACAAGGGTGTATCCAGCCAGCAGGAAAAAAGATTTTTCACCCTTGCACAGATTCCAGGTCTAAGATTGGTGAGTGGCTGCTTATTGGGCCTTAAATAAGGTGCTGTTGTGCTTGAAACATGGAAGGGAATTTGGGCAAGAGTGATAAAGGCTGATGGAAGTGGGCAACTTAGGAAGCAGGTATCTAGTCTCTCATAAAGGGTGGTTTCCAAAATTGTGGTTGAGAGAGGACAGAGACCTGACACATGTCTTTGGCACCCTTCGTTTATTAGACCTAGGCTATTTCAAAAAAGTATTTGACAGAGTTTACAACATAAAGCATAGAACAAATCTGGAAGTTAGGAGCTAAAGCTTGGCAATAAGAATAAAGAAGGGTGAATACAGTTGGGAGTTGAAAAAAGAAGCAGCAATTTGCTTCCTTGTAAATAGATTAATTTTGGATGAAGAGATACGAATCATACATTTCTCTGCTATTTTCTTGGCGTCAAAATATGCAAATGCTCATATGAAGAGGGAAAATTGTCCTAGAATAGAGATATGAGGCATATGAGCAATATTTTGTGTTTAATTAGATTTATCTTTGTGTTATCTAATCTGAGCTGAAGATTACTTCACTGTTGAATTTTTTCAGCCCAACATTCAATGTTAAGAGTTTCTTGTGGTGAAATGCTTTCTGCATTGGGGATCCAGCTCTCTTAATACTTAAATTTGCAATTTATGCTTTTCACATATTTTACAAGCACTCAGGTCTCTGATTCTGCATACCAGATGTATTATTCATTCATTTAAAATTTTTTTTTATATAGTTACTGAGTTGTCTTTTATATGCCAGGCACTGGAAATCTGAAAATGAATAAGATAAAATCTTTGCCTGTAAAAATTTTGCAATCTAGAAAAATGTGGAAGGGGTAAGACAAGTACACAAAACTTCCTAAGTGTTCTAAAGTTTAATGGATTTGAAAGAGGTTACATTTATATTTAGGAAGAGGGGCCAAGAAGCCTTCATGAAATTATTGACATTTAACTTTGATTTATTCATTCAAAAAACTGAAGCCTGACGACCTGCTAAGTCCCGTGAATGCAGTGGAGAGCAAACAGACATGATCCTGGCCTCCATGGAGCTTACATAGGTCTAGTGGGGAAGACAGACTGTAAACAAGAAGGTCAATCAAATAAACGTGTACAAACTAGAGTGACCACTTAAAATAGTTGGGTGGGTGAGAAAAGGGTTTAGCTTGGGGTGAGCTGAGACGGCCTTACTGAGAAAAGGACATTTATGTAAGGACTTGAACATGATTTTAATTTTTAATTAGGTTGAGTGAAGAATACCTGCATTCCAGGCAGAAGATAAAGTAGACATGAATTTATTAAAGAAAAGTAGGTTTTAAAATTTTACCCGTTCATAGTTAGAGTGAAAAAACTAAATAACTAAAACAGTATTTTTTACTCTAACTCTTGACAGGTGAATTTGTAAAATCTACTTATAATTCACATTATGATATTAAAGGCTTATCATTATTTATAGTTCAAGTAAAATTGGAATTACCAGATGAAAAAGATGAGGTGACACTGCATATATATATATTTTTAATTTTTAGCAAAGCAAGAAAACAAAAAGCATTGCAGAAGAACTGGAACTCGCTATATTAAAAATCAGTCACAGCCTCAAGGAACTTAAGAAAGAAGTACGTATAGTTTGAAATCTAACCTCTTTTAATTCCTTGCTAATTTTCATGTTTATGGTGTGAATGAAATGTATTAGTATTAGTGTGTTCCTGAGCCCAGAAAATGGCTTTAAAAGTTTTCCTTGGTTGTAGTTATTTGGAAGCCAGCATTTTTCTCAGAGCTTTAATTGGAGGTTCTAGGTCATGAAGAAACATAGGTGTATTATTATCAGCTATAATGTTATTTGCCAGTAATTTCTTTTTTTTAAATTTTATTTATTTTTTAAACAAATCAATTTTATTGATACATATTCGTGAAACATACAGTCCATACAAAGTGTATAATCAATGGTATTTGGTATAATCACATAGTTGAGCATTCATCACTTTAGTCATTATAATAGCATTTTCATTATTTCAGTAATAATTTTAGTAATAAAAAATAGACAAAAAAAATTCAACATCTGTCAATCTCTCTCTGCTTCCCCTGCTGTATGTAGCTGCTATTTCTGGCTATTCTTGCATATTTATTTATTTATTTTAAAGCAATTTTATTGAAATATTTATCTAAAAAGTATAATCATGATTTTTAGTATAATCAAAATGTTGTGCATTCATCACCAAAAAGTTTTTAGAACAATTTCATTACTCCAAAAAGAAAAACTCCATACCCCTTAGCTGTTACCTCTCAATCCCTCTATCCTTCCACAGCTCTACATAACCACTAATCTAATTTCACCTTTATAAAATTGATTTATATTTACATATTAAAATGGAATTATACACTACATAGTACTTTGTGTCTGTTTTCTTTCACTTAGTATAAAGTGTTTATTTTTGTTCTGATATTAACATCTTTTTTTAAATTGAAGTATATCATTCATACATGAACATACATAAACAATAAGTATATAGTAAAAGCTGTGAACTTACAAAATAAACATGCATAACATCATACAGTGGTCCCATATATCATCTGTCCACCAACATCTTGCATTGTTGTGATACATATGTTAGAAGCTATGCAAGAACATTGTCAAAATATTACTACTAACTATAGTCCATATCTTATATTTGGTGTATTTTTTCCCCCCAACCCACCCTATTTTTTTAAACAAATCAATTTTATTGATACATATTAATAAAGCATACAATTTATCCAAAGTGTACAATCAATGGTACGCATAGTTGTGTGTTCATCACTTCAATCATTATTAAAGCATTTTCATTATTTTAATAATAATAAACAAAAAACCAGACAAACAAACAAGGACATTCCTCCCCTCTCAGTCTGTTTCCCCTGGTATACATAGTTATTTCTGGCTATTTTTGCACAATTATTTATTTGTTTATTAAGCAGTTTTGTTGAGATATATTCACATACCATATGATCTATCTGAATTATTTATTTATTAAGCAGCTTTATTGAGATGTATTCACATACCATATGATCTATCCAAAGTGTATAATCAATAGCTTTAAAGAAAAAAAAAAAAGGTAAAAAGACCTTTATTGGGAAGCAGCTGTGGCTCAATCAGTAGGGTTCCCGTTTACCTCCTGGTGAAGGCAAGCCCGCCCGCACGGCGTGGTTAGCTGACCCAGCGAGCACAAACAGCAAGGGGGGGATAAATGAATAAATAAGTAAAATCTTTAAAAAAAAAAAAGACCTTTATTATAAAATTGTAAAATAAATTTAAAAAATAGATTAAAAGAAATTACAAATTTTAAAGGAGAATGCAAAGCCAGGTTAGATTTAATATAATCAATTATAAGACATAAATAGTATAGCAACAAACATTTATAAATGTAATAATAATTCTAGTATAATAGAAATTAATTATAACATAATTCCAATATTTTATTACAGCTCTAACTATTGGACATAATCTCTAAGAATGAAATAAATTATTGGTTTAGTTATTTAATTTCCATTTAGGCCATAATTCTTTCTGGATAATCAAATTCCTATTTGGGAATTCCTTATATCTTATTGGAATGAATTGCAGCAGATAACAATATGCCAACTCATAATTTTATGAGGCAGAAAAACTCAAATTCTTTTTCAACAGTAGTCATGCTAAATCATTATTGATCTAGATGGATTATTTTAATTAACGAGTATGCATAAGAAAGGGTTAAAGAAAAATGAAGTATCCAAAAAAATATCTCTCTCTAGTCCTCCTAAATTAAAAGCAAGTGTTTATTTTGCGTGAAGAAACTTACACAATACTGATCACAGGATCAATTTGCTTGTTGCACTGAGTAATTATTGTTCATATACTATAATATTGTTATTTTACATTTATCTGGTCTCCTCTAGCTCTTTTTTGGTTACTCTTTGCATGGAATACTTTTCCAACCTTTTGCTTTTAACCTGGTTGTGTCCTTTCTTCTGAGATGGGTCTCTTGTAGATAACATATAGACAGCTCATATTTTTTTAATCCATTCTATCAGTCTATATCTTTTGATTGGGGAGTTCAGTCCATTAACATTCAGTGTTATTACTGTAAAGGCATTGCTTACTTCATCCACTTTGTCCTTCGGTTCTCTGTTGTCATACTGTTCTATTGTATGTCTTCCTATACTTTAGTTTATCCTTTCTAATAATCTTCATTTCTAAACTCTTCTCTAGATCTCTCACCCTTGTTTTTTCCTTTCAGACTGCAGCACTCCCTTTGGTATCTCTTGCAAATCCGGTCTTTTGGTAACATAGTCTATCAGTTTTTGTTTGTCTGTGAAGACTTTGAACTCATCTTCATTTTTGAAGGACAGCTTTGCCGGATATAGAATTCTTGGCTGGCAGTTTTTTTCTTTCAGTACCTAAAATACATCATACCACTTTCTTCTCTCCTCCATGGTTTCTGATGAGAGGTCTGCTTAATCTTATCGTGTTTCCCTTGTATGTCATGCTTTGCTTTTCTCTTGCTGCTTTCAGAATCCGCTCTTTATCTCTGATAGTTGTCATTCTGAATAATAGGGGTCTTGGGGTAGGTCTTTTCGGATTTATTTTGTTTGGGGTGCGTTGTCCTTCTTGAATATTGATATTTATAAGGGTTGGGAAGTTTTCGGTCATTTCCTCAAATATTCTTTCTGCCTCCTTTCCATTCTCTTCTCCTTCTGGGACACCAATAATGCGAATGTTTGTGCATTTTGCATTGCACAAACATTGAATGACATTTTGCGTTGTCATTCAATTCCCTGAGACTCTGTCCCATTTTTTCCCTTCTCTCCTCTTTCTGTTCTCCTGTCTTTTCCAGTTCATATGTTCTGCCTTCGAAGTCACTAATTCTATCTTCAAGCAATTCAAATCTGCTCCTATGTGCCTCTACTGTATTTTTAAACTCATCCATCCTGTCTTTCATTCCCATAAGGTCTGTTTCTTTTCTTTGCAGACATTCAAATTGTTCTTTATGCTCTCCTAGTATCTTCTTAATATCCTTTACTTCTTTAGTCATATTTTCTGTAAATTCTTTGAAGTGATTTAGGAGAGTTGTGTGATTATCACTGATTGTTTTAAATCTGAATCTCTTCAGGATATTTGGTTTATTCTTTTGGCTGAGCAATCGCTTCCTGTTTCCTAGTATAGCTTGTAATTTTATGCTGATGTCTAGGCATCTGAATATGTTTGTGACTTTACTCTGACGGCCGATTTCTCTCTTGCCTTTTTTATTTTTCTCACAACTTTTCTTTTCTTTTTTTTTTTTTTTTTTTTAAAGATTTTATTTATTTATTCATTTCTCCCCCCCTTGCTGCTTGTGCTCGCTGGGTCAGCTAACCACACCCTGCGGGCGGGCTTGCCTTCACCAGGAGGCCCCGGGAACCGAACCCGGTAAACGGGAGCCCTACTGATTGAGCCACAGCCGCTTCCCTCACAACTTTTCTTTGATATTTGGTTCAACTTATTCTCAGTCTTTAAAATTGCCCAAAGATTAACACGTCCTTTTTTCCAGTTCCGCAGTAGTTAACCCTCTGTTTTCCATTCGCTAACCTCATTCTATTTTCTGGTGACCCATATTCTAGTTACTAACTCTGTAATTTTACACAATATATTTAGTTCATAATAGCAGAATATACTGTATTTGTCCTTTTGTGTCTGGCTTGTTTCATTCAACATAATTTCCTCCAGGTTCATCCATGTTGTCATATGTTTTATGACTTCATTTCTTCTTACAGCTGTATAAATACTCCATCGTGTGTATATACCACAGTTTATTTATCTGTTCATTGGTTGATGGAGACCTGGGTTGTTTTCATCTTTTGTTTCCCATATCGCTCTTCTTTTTTAGAATGTTTTTGGCTATTTTGGCTATACCTTCCCTTCCAAATTAATTTGGTAATTGTCTTTTCTATTTTGTAAAGGGGGCTGTTGGAATTTTGATTGATATTGCATAGAATCTGTAAATCAGTTTGGGTAAGATTGATATGTTCATGATATTTATTCTTCCACTCTATGAAAACAGAATGTCTTTCCATTTATTTAGGTCATCATTGATTTCTTTTACCATTGTTTTGTAGTTTTCTGAATATAGGTCCTGTACTTCTTTGGTTAAATTGATTCCTAGGTATTTGAGTCTTTTTGTTGCTATTGTAAATGGATTTTCCCCCTGATTTCCTCCTTAGATTCTTCAATACTAGTTGTGATGGTTAGGCTAATGTGTCAACTCAGCCAGGTAATTGTGTCCAGGTGTTAGGTCCAGCAAGCACTGGGCTAATTGTAATACAAGAGCATTTATGGACTTCAGTCACCAGTGAGTTTACTTCATGGATGGATGATTACATCTGCATCAATTAGGGAGATTGCATCAGCAATGGGTGAGGCTTTTATCCAATTAGTTAAATGCCTTAAAAGGGGAAGTGATTTCAACATTCAGAGAGAATTTCCCAGCTCGTCTTTGGACAGCCAACTTCTCCCAGAAACTCATCAAGGACCTTTCATTGGACTTTCATTGGAGCCCCTGGCTTACAGCCTGCCTGCGGAACCTGGACTTGTGCATCCCCACGGTCACGTGAGAGACTCTTATAAAATCTTATATTATTGACAGATATCTCGTGTTGATTCTGTTTCCTGAGAGAACCCTGACTAATACACTAGTGTACAAAAACATTACTGATTTTTGTATGTTGATCTTGTATTCTGCCACTTCGCTGAACTCATTTATTAGTTCAAGTAGCTTTGTTGTAGACATTTCAGAATTTTCTAAATATAAGATCATGTCATCTGCGAATAGTGAGAGTTTTACTTCCTCTTTTCCTATTTGGATGCCTTTTATTATTTTTTTTTCTTGTCTAATTGCTCTAGCAGCTAGACCTTCAGCACAATGTTGAATAACAGTGGTGACTGGGGGCATCCTTGTCTTGTTCCCGATCTTAGAGGGAAAGCTTTCAAACTTTCCCCATGGAGTACGATGTTGTCTGTGGGTTTTTCGTATATGTCTTTTTTCCTATCTTTTGAAGTGTTTTTATCAAGAAAGGATGCTGGATTTTGTTGAATGCCTTTTCTGCATTGGTTGAGATATCATGTGTTTGTTTTTTTCCTTCAATTTGTTGATATAGTGTATTACGTTAATCGATTTTCTTATGTTGAACCAGCCTTGCATAACAGGAATAAATCACACTTGGTCATGATGTATAAGTTTTTTGATATGTTGTTGGATGCAGTTTGCAAATATTTTGTTGAGAATTTTTGCATCTGTGTTCATTAGAGAGATTGTAATTTTCTTTTCTTGTTGTGTCTTTATCTGGCTTTGGTGTTAGGGTGATGTTGGCTTTATAAAATCTGTTGGGTAATTTTCCCTCCTCTTCAATTTTTTTGGAAGAGTTTAAACAGAATTGGTGTTAATTCTTTTCAAAAAGCTTGGTAGAATTCACCTGTGAAGCCATCTGGTCCTGAACTTTTCTTTGTTGGGAGATTTTTGATGACATATTCAATCTCTTTAAATGTGATTAGTTTGTTGAGTTCTTGTATTTCTTGTAGCATCAGTATAGGTTGTTTGTGCATTTCTAGGAATTTGTCCATTTTATCTAGGTCGTCTAGTTTGTTGACAGTTTCTCATAATATTCTCTTATGACCCTTTTTATGTGGGGTCATTTGTAACTTCCCACTTTCATTTCTTATTTTATGTATTTACATCTTCTCTCTTTTTTTCTTTGTTAGTCTAGCTAGGAATTTGTCAATTTTATTGATCTTCTCAAAAAACCAGCTTTTGGATTTGTTGATTTTCTCTATTGTTTTTTTGTTCTCAATTTCATTTATTTCTGCCTAATCTTTATTATTTCTTTCCTTCTTCGTGCTTTGGGAATGGTTTGCTGTTCTTTTTCTAGTCTCTCCAGTTGTTCAGTTAGATCTCTGATTTTAGCTCTTTGTTCTTTTTTAATATAGGCATTTAGGGCTATAAATTTCCTTCTCAGCACTGTCTTTGCTGTATCCTGTAAGTTTTGATATGTTGTGTTCTCATTTTCATTCACCTCAATGTATTTACTAATTTCACTTACAATTTCTTCTTTGACCTACTGGTTATTTAGGAGTGTGTTGTTCCCTTTCTCATCTATTATTGATTTCCAGTTTCATTCCATTATGATCTAAGAAGGTACTTTGTAAAATTTCAGTCTTTTTATATTTATTGAGACCTGCCTTATGACCTAACACGTGGTCTATCCTGGAGCTGATCCATGAGCACTTGAGAAGAATGTAAAACTGGTGATTTGGGATGCAATGTTCTATATATGTCTGTTTTGTTCTAGCTCATTTATCATATTGTTCATGTTCTCTGTTTTCTTGTTGATCTTCTCTCTAGTTGTTCTATCTAATGATGTGAGTGGTGTGTTGAAGTCTCTAACGATTATTGTAGGGAAGCCTACAGTTTTGCCAGAGTTTGCTTCATGTGTTTTTTTTAGGGCATCTTGGTTAGGTGCATAGACATTTATGACTGTTATTTCTTCCTGGTTGAGTGTTCCTTTTATTAATATATAATGTATTTCTGTATCTATTATAGCTTTTTTACATTTAAAGTCTGTTTTGCCAGATATTAGTATAAGCTACCCCTGTTCTTTTTTGGTTACTGTTTGGTTGGAGTATGTTTTTACAACCTTTCATTTTCAGCCAGTTTGTATCACTAAGTTTAAGGTGAGTCTCTTGTAGGCAGCATATGGATGGCTCTTTTTTTTTTTTTTTTTTTTTAATCCATTCTGTCAGCTTATATCTTTTGATTGGGGAGTTTAATCAACTTACATCCAATGATATTACTAATCAACTTACATTCAATGATATTACTGTAAATGCATTATTTACATCCACCATTTTATTCTTTGGTTTTCATATCTCATCTTATTTTTGTCTTTTTATTCTTTTGATTATCCTTTATGCCATTCTTGCCTTCTATACTCTCCTCTAAGCCTCTCTCTCCTGTCTTTTTCTTTTGGGCTGTAAATCTTCCTTTAATAATTCCTGCAAAAGTGGATTCTTTTTTACAAACTCTCCTAGTTTCTGTTTGTTTGCGAATATTTTAAACTCACTTTCCTATTTGAAGGCCATTTTGCCAGATAAAGAATTCTTGGCTTGGAATTTTTCTCTTTTGGTATCCTAATTGTATCATATCACTGTCTTCTCGCTTCCACGGTCTCTTCTGAGAAACCCGTAGTAAGTCTTACAGGGCATCCCTTGTATGGGATGGTTGTTTCTCCCTTGCTGATTTCAGAATTTTTTCTTTATCTTTGAGGGCATCTTGGTTAGGTGTTTGACATTCTGAGCAGTATGTGTCTTGGAGTAGGTCTATTCATATTTATTCTGATTGGGGTACACTGCACTTCTTGGACATGTAAGTTTATTTCTTTCATGAGTGTTGGGAAATTTTCATCCATTATTTCTTCAAATACTTTCTGCCCCTTTTCCCTTCTCTTCTCCTTCTGGAACTCCCATGACACGAATGTTGTTGTGTTTTGTGTTTTCATTCAGCTCTCTGAGCCCCTTCTCAATTTTCTTCCATTCTTTTCTTTCTCTGTTCATTTCTCTCTTCAATTTCACTTGTTCTGTCTTCGGTATCTCTTATTCTTGCTTCTCTCATTTCGAGTCTGTTACTATAGTATATGCCTCTAAATAAGATTTAGACCATGAGAGTTATTTATTTTTAATTTACTTTATTTTTCTTTATTTACCCCCGACACACACACACTTTCCCACATGGTTCACTTGTCTGTCTGCTCATTGTTTGCTCACCTTCTCCAAGAGGCACTGGGAACCGAACCTGGGACCTCCCACATGGGAGGCAAGTGCCCAAGAAACTGAGCCACATCCGCTCCCTGTGGGCTGCGGTATCTGCTGACTTATGGCCTCTGCTTGTTGCGGTGGGGCGGAGCCTAGCTCATTGTGGTGGGAGGCGGCATCTAGCTCTGTTGTGGCGGCGTCTTACTCTGTTGCAGCGGCATCTAGCTCTGCTGTGGAGGGAGATGGCATCTGCTTGTTGTCTTTTTCTTTTTTTAGGAAGCACTGGGACCCAAACCCAGGACCTCCCATGTGGTAGGTGGGCACCCAAGTTGTTGAGCCGCATCCGCTTCCCTCTAATGTGTTTTTGATTTCACTTATTCTGTCATTCATTCTCATGAGGTCGGTTACTTTTCCGTTCAGGTTTTCAAATTCTTCTTTGTGTTTGCTCAGTGTTTTTTGTTTGTTTGTTTGTTTCTTTTTTTTTTTTTTTAAGTTAAGCCAGTAATTTATTAAGGAATGGAGAGAAGATAAATGGGAGAAAATAACAGATTAAGGGTCCCAGGTAGAGGGGAAGGGGCTGAAAAGTGATAAGGAGGGCCAATTTACAGACTACAATTCCCATTACAGATTATAAATCCCGAGGTTTACTTGCGTTTTGATCCAGGCGGGGGCGGGGGGCGGGGAGAAGGCCAAGAAGGCAAGAGAAGAGGCTCAGTGTCTTCTTGATGTCCTTTATCTCTTTAGCCATATTGTCTTTCAACTCATTAATTTGATTGTGGAAGTTTGTATCAATCTTGTTGATTAGTTGTCTCCAATACTGTGTCTCATCTGGGGCTTTGATATATTCCTTTGCTTGGGCCATTTCTTCCATTTTCTTAGTATGGCTTGTAACTTTTTGCTGATGTCTAGGCATCTGATTAGGATGGTGAGTTTACTCTTTTGCTCAAAATTTCTCTTTCTTTTGTAGAGATTTAGTGGCAGGAAACATTTTATTGCTATTCTTTGATTCTTTGTTCTAGGATTGTCCTTGTTGCTCAAATCTGCCCTGGACCCAGTAATGGGTTGCAGACCTGCTTCCAATGGCCTTGGGGAGGGTGGCTGTAAAGGCCAGTTAAAACCTTTCTTATTTACTTTTAATTTCCTCACATGCAATTCCTTGGTCTGCCAGCAGATGGCACTCTTTGGCCAGCCTCAGTCCAAAGCCTTGTCAGAGTGTGGTTGCTGCAACACACAGTGGATCGATGTGACAGGTTCCTGCCTGGAGTCTAGGAGCCTCACGAATCAAACTTTCGTAGAGGCAGTTCTCCAACCTTTGCTGGCAGCCCTGGGTAGGAAATAATTCCACTCCTCTCTGAGTCTTCAACAACCTGTCCAATCAGTAGGGAGGGCATTTGAAAGGATCGGATCTCTTTAGTCTGGTGCTGGCACCCAAGGCAAACAATGGCTTGGCCCTACCTGGCCTGGAAGGGCTCATGGGACACAGCAGACCAAATTAGTCTGTCAAAAGCTGAATCAGCCTTAGGCTGTGTAGCAGTTTGATATTAATGATAAATTCCAAAAAGAAATATTGGATTATGTTTGTAAACTGGTCTTTTCCTTTGGGCATATTAGAGTATATTGGATTCAGAGGTTTTACTTTTACTTGATTAAATAATGATTAAGACTTTGATTGTGCCATGTCAGTAGGAGTTGCATCCCTGCCCCCTTGATGAGCTGGGACTCACAGAGAAACCGCACCGCAGAGGAGGGAGGTTGGAGTTTTTGAGCTGGTGCCCTCAGAAGTAAGCACACAGAGGAGCTTGTTTGTGAGGAAAGAGAAAAGGCCCTGGGAAGAGAAACAAGCTGTTCGCCTGATAGTCTACAGCTGGCCTTGTGGAGATAGCAGAGGAGCTGAGCCCAGAGAGAAGCAAGCCCTGGGAAGATATGAATCCAGGAAGCCTGAACCCTCACAGACATTAGCAGCCATCTTGCTCCAGCACGTGGCAACAGACTTTTGTGAGGGAAGTAACTTATGCTTTATGGCTGGTAAGTAGTGTAAGCTTCTACCCAAATAAATACCCTTTATAAAAGCCAACAGATTTCTGATATTTTGCATCAGCACCCCTTTGGCTGACTAATACAGGCTGTGTCCCTCTCTTTCCTGTTTCCTGGGAAAGTGGATCCCTGTGGCCCCCTTTGTCTGCAGCTGCAGGCCAGAGGCTGGAGAATTCAGTGCTTTCTCCTCCTAGGGTGGGGCAGGGGTACCAGCAGCTCCAGCTGCAGCCTACTAAAGATCTTAATGTTGAGGTTCCTTTCCTGTGCCTTTGTCTCTTCTGGGTGGTGTCTAGTCTTCCCCTGGTGTCCTATACCCTAGAACTTTTTTTTCCAGGCTGTTTCTGCCTGTCCTCTAGCCATTTTTCTGTGCGAGGAGAGAGTCCTGTCCAAGTAATTTCTTAATAACTTGTTAAATTATTAGTTTTAGAATATTTTATTTTAAAAAATGAGAGAAAGTTCGAAAATTTTCCTGTGATGTTGATGTTCTCACATTCCTGTATGCATTCTTAGGTTTGACAAAAAAAAAAAAAAAAAAGTGGCATTACATCCAAAGAATAAACACAGAGCCTAATCTCTGCCCATAAAAGTATATGGACATGTGAATGTTAAAAATGGTGGGAATGGCTATGTTAGAGAATACAACTTTCTGCCTAGAGCAGAAACTTTGGGTTTTTCCTCATTAATAAATAGGATATCATGAAAACAAATACAAGAATATTAGAAGAAACATGTTTATATGTTTCTTAAACATGTTTGAGGTTTGTTGTTTAATTTCTATTAAACTTACCAATAGCTTAATTTACTGCAAATCTACTAGGGTTTCTTTCAGAAGATGAATAATTTATTTGCTCTCTCACTGCTGTGTTAGGTAAAGCTTGCACTCTGACCCCAAACTAGGGTTATTGATATGATCCTGGGAGATGAATATGGGCAGGTGATTTTCAGTTGGCCCTTTAAAGGAGATCTGTTAAATCAGGAAATGACATATTGAACAAGCATTACTCAGGGTGTGAACAAAATAAAACTTTAATTTTTTCTCTCACTGTCCCTTTAACCTTTATTCATTGAAATCATACTTAATGGTAAAAGTATAACTGCTTACTTCCTAAGATTAGAAGCAAGTCAAAAATGTCTACTCTCATCACTTCTATTTAACATTGTACTAGAGGTCTGAGCCAGTGCAATAAGGCTAGAAAAAGAAATAAATGGCATACATGTTAGAAAGGAAGCAGTAAGTATCTCTATTTGCAGATGACATGATCATTATGTAGAATATCTTATGGAATCTACACAAAAGTTACTAGAATAAGTAAATTAACGAGTTTGTAGGAAACAAGGTCAATATATAAATGAATTGCATTTCTGTATATGTTCTGAGCATAGCGAGGAGCTGTATAACAACAATGGCTTCCCACAAAACTGAGAGGGATTCAACAGACCAAAGAATGAAGTGGGCAGGTCCAGCTTGGCGAGTAAATGAGTGTTTATTAGGGGCCTTACATGGGCTCTGGTGGCAGGAGCAGAGATGGCAGTTTGATCGTCCACACCATAGCATGAAAGGGGTTTTATAGTACATGTCTACATGCAGTCATGTGAGGGACAGCAGGATTTCTAAAGAATGTACTGATACCAGGCTTAGCAATCAGTCATGACTTCACAACCAGTTCCCCAAGGCTTGCCTTTTAACTATTTAGGAACAGAATGTTGCTGTGACTGGAAGGGTAAAGAACTGGAAGATTTGGGGAAGAAAATATAAAGTCATATATGCCACAGTATACTAGCAAAAATTACTAAAAAACAATAATCTTTACAATAGCATCAAAAATATAAAACACAGATAACTTTAACAAAAGTCTGAGACTCATACACTGAAAACTACAAAACACTACTGAGTGGAATAAAAGAAGACCTAAATAAATGGAGAAATATCTCATGTTCAAGAATTGGAATACTCAATATTGTTAAGATGTTAATTCTTCCCAAATTAATCTATAGATTGGGTTCCAACCAAAATCTCAACAAGATTTGTATAGAAAGTAACAAGCTGATCCTAAAATTTCTGTGGAAATGCAAAGGACCTAGAATAGCTAAAATAATTTTTAAAAAGAATGAAGTTGGAGGACTCACATTACCTGATTTCAAGACTTATTATAAAGCTACAGCAATCAAGACAGTGTGTTATCTGCATAAGGAGATAGGCATAGATCAATAGACCAGAAGAGAGAGTCCAGAAATAAACACACCTAGATGGTCAATTGACTTTTTACAAATGTGAAGGTAATTCAATGGGAGAAAGGATAGTATTTTCAACAAATGGTCCTAGAACAATTAAATATCTGTACGGGAAAAAATTGAACTATAAAAGAAAAACATGGTAAGATGGACTTGATTTAAAAAAAAAAAAAAAAGCTCTCCAAAAGACAACATTAAGATAATGAAAAAGGCAAACCACAGACTGAGAGAAAATTTTTGCAAAATATCTGACAACAGACTCGTGTAGAATAATATAAAAGACTTTTACAACTTAATACTAAGAAGACATCCCAATTTAAAAATGGGAAAAGGATTTGAATACTTAAGAAGATACATAAATGGCCAATGAGCAAGTGAAGAGATGTTCAACATCAATAATCATTTTAGAGAAATGTAAATTAAAACCACAATGTGATCCTACTACACATCTACTAGAATCATTTAAAAATGAAAAAGACTGAAATGTATTAGGGATAATGTAGAACAACTGGAACACTGTTGGTAGAAAATGGCATGATCTTTTCAGAAAACAATCAGTAGTTTCTATAAAATTATACCTACACTTACCATGTAACCCATCTCACCTATGCATTCATCCAAGACAAATGAAATCATACACCCAGCAAGACTTGAACTCAAATATTCATAGCAGCTTTATTCATAATAGCCCAAACTGGAAACAATCTAAATTTCTATCACCAGATGAATTGATAAGTAAGTTTTGGTATAACCATACCAAATACTACTTAGCAATAAAAAGGAGAAAATACTTATACATACAGCAATATGGATGAATTGCTAGAACATTAGACTGAGTGAAAGAGAGCAGTATGAAAGAATATATACTCCATGATTCCATTTATAAGAAATTCTAGAAAAGGCAAAACTAATCTATCATGACAAAAATCAGATCACTGAACGCTTAGGGTCAGAGGTCAGGGGGCTATTAGAAAGAGGCATGGGGGAACTTTTTGAGGTAATGGAAATGTTCTAAATATTTACTATCTGGCCCTTTACAGGTAAAGTTTGCCAATCTCTGCTGTAAGTCATAAAACACAATCTCAGTTCAAAAACCAGAATGTTCACGCCACTATATTGACTATTTCAACCATGCAGTTGTAGACTTCTTCCGTCTTCTTCATTCCTCTAACCCCAGCTAGGGCTTTTGGGGAAGATGTGGTTGTCTTCTCTTTTTCACTTCCTTCACCCCCCTCCCATTCCTTCTTTATCAAGCTGTAGGTTGTGGTGCCAAGGGAAGAGAGGAAGGGGGAGAGGCGTGACGTTCTTAGTGACTGGTGCCTCTGTAACATGGCTTTGGGCCCAGCAGATGTTGAACGCTCACTTTCTCTCTCATGTAGTAGTTGCTGGTTTCTTCAGAGGGTCTCCTGTTGGGTTCCTTCTTTAAACCCCATGTCTCCTTGCTCCCTCCACTCTTCCATCTGGAGGTATGCTGGAGGTGGGACCCACGGGGAGCACTCCACTGGCTCTCCAAACCATTCCTCCTCACAAAACCTCTCTTCCTTACCTCCAATTTCTTATGTAATTCTTTTATAATTTTGAAGAGGGTCAGGGCTCAAGACCATGAAATTGGGTTTTAGATATTTCTTTGATAACCTGTATACATGACAATCTGTTCACATCTTGATACCCTTATTGAAACCCCCATTTTAATATCCTGTTACATATAGAAAGACAGTGTTTTGAAAAAGCCTGCCCATTTTTCCAGCCTATTCAACTTTAATGATTGTTAAAGCCATGACTATAAGTAGAGCATAAACTCCTTATTAATTATTTTTATCATGGGTGTTGATGATGCTTCATTTTCCTTACCTCTTAACACTGGGTATAACAAGAACAACCTAGAAGAATTTTTATAAGGATTAAGGGGGATAATGTACATAAAGCTGCTGTTTGTACGTTGCACAGAACAGCAATTTACTAAATGTTTGTTCATGCTTCCTCCCTTCGGGTTATTAATGTGTGGTCTCCAGAACCATTTGTAAATTTTACATGACCTTGGCAAGTCACTCAATCTCTATGGTCTTGTGTTATAGTCTGTAAAATAAAGGACTGGCACAAGATACTAAGGCCCTGATGATTTAAAAAGATATTTTAAATTCTTCTGTGGCATGCTTTGGAAGTTGTTAAGTTGGTATCAACGCAGACAAGATTATTATAGGTTTAGGATGTTAAATTTAAGCCACATTTTAACCACAAAGAAAATATCAGAGAATATGCAAACAAATAGAGGCAGAAAATAGAGTACATGTTACCAGGGGAAGGGTGCAGGGATAATGGGGAGTTAATGCAAGATGAGTGTATGGTTTCTGTTTGGAGTAAGGGAAAGGTCTAGTAATGGATGGTGGTGAGAATATTCCAAAATTATGAATGTGATTAATTCTAATGAATAGTATGCTTGGGAGGAGTTGGGATGGAAACTCCCATATATGTTACATATATGATTCTTCAATTAAAAAACAAAAAAGAGAAACCGAAGAGATAATGATAATTAAATGCGATACATGATACTGATACTAAGAATGGAGGAGAAAGGCTCAAAAGGACATTATGGGGACATAGGAAAATTGGAATACAGAATGTAAGCTTTACATCAACATGAAATTTTTAAAATTTTATAACTACTCTTAAGGTGATTACATAAGTGAATATACTTGTTCATAGGAAATATACATGGAAGTATTATGTGTTGAAAGAATATGATGTATGCAACCTGCTCTCAAATGTTCAGAAAATAGATAGGTATATGATAGAATGATATGACAAAGGTGGCAGAATGTTAAAATTGGTGGATTTGGGTATTGGTGGAGTGGAGATATGTTGGAATTTTCTGTATGGGGTTTGTATTCTTTTTCCAACTGTCCTATAAGTTTGATATTATTTCAATATAAAAAGTTTTAAAATGCTCATAGAAATATATGAAAAGTTTTCTTGAAAAAAAATTGTGTGGCATTTAGTTTCCAAAGGAAAGTATATTTTAATGTCTTTGTTTCTGACTGTAATTAATTTTGTAGAAAGTCCTGCTACCTTTTTAATTTGAATTACTATTGGATTACTTCCAGGAACAAATACTTCATTTAAATAGGCATAAATCCTATTTTCCTTAGGAAAATGTTATTTAAAATGATCTCTTTCTGGAGAACCTCCAAATAATCTGTCATATCATAAATTTTTTAAAAAGGCAGAGTAAGGAGAAAAAAAGACTTTGGCATTGGGTTCAAGGATATCCAGTGAGAGTAAGTGTATTAGTCACCAAACGGGTGCTGATGCAAAATACCAGAAATCACTTGGCTTTTTTAAAGGATATTTATTTGGGTAGAAGCTTACAGTTACCAGGCCATAAAACATAAGTTACTTCTCTCACCAAAGTCTGTTGCCATGTGTTAGAGCAAGATGGCTGCCAACGTCTGTGAGGGTTCAGGCTTCCTGGGTTCCTCTCTTCCTAGGGCTCATTTTTTTTCTCCGGGCTCAGCTGCTCTGCTCTCTCCACAAAACCTACTGTAGTCTATCAGGCTAACGGTTCTTTTCTTTTCCCGGGACCTCTGCCGTGTCTAATGGAACCTTTTCTCGTTCCTCATGTATCTGCTTCTCTGTGTTTACTTTCCAGGGCTCCAATATCAAAACTTTCACTTCCCTTCTCTGTGGTATGGTTTCTCTGTGAGAAACGTCCTACTGACGTGGCCCAGTCAAAGCCTTAATCATTATTTAATCAAGTAAAACTAAAACCTCTGAATCCAACATAACCTAATATGCCCAGAGGAATAAACCAGTTTACAAACATAACCCAATATCTATTTTTGGAATTCATAAACAAAATCAAACTGCTACAGTGAGCCATGTTTAAAATCCCTTCCACCTACAGTCAGATAAAACCTTGGAATTCTTGTTACCCTTTCTCTCTTGTTTCTACCGAGACACGCTTTGTTCATAGGGCTCATTTTTTTCCTTCAGAAGCAAAGTTCTAGGTAGCAACTATAGATAGACTGTAACCCCCTCCCCTGTGTCCTATTTATTGTGCATGTCCAGCCTCTGGCACAGTGTCTAGCATGATGGAGCAGTTTAATAAACTTCTGTGGCACACTGACACTTTTTCGAAAAGTCTATAAAAATTCACTCTTGCTCCTGAACTGCTACGTGATTTTACTCTTAGCCTTCTGAATACCAAACTTTACGTCTATGCCATTCCTCACCAACTATGAGAGTAGCAGAAGCATTTTTGTTTTCACTAAGAGAGAAGCTGTGTGGGAAGAAGCTGGTTGATAGTTGGATGAAAAAGAGACAAGGCCACTTTGTTACTGGACGATCAGTTCATCCACAGACAGCATTTCTGCTCACACGGGAGGAGTCAAAGATGATTAGACATCACCCCGGCCCGTGGGAGAACTCACAACTCCCCAGCTTCTACCATTACCACAGGGAACACTTTCCCCTCAGTGGGTCACGTAGGACTGCTTTGAGGTTTCTACTCTTTAGTTTTAAAATTGCCTGTGAGATGCTTGGTCACAAAACCTTAATGTTTGTTTTCGTGCCTTCATCTCCCTTCACCCTCCTCTGCAGCTTCATAGTACAGCAACACAGCGGGCAACAGATCTATTAAAATACCATGCTGATCACGTGACTTTAAAAGCATTAAAACTTACAGGAGTAGAAGGAAATGTAGACGCTTTGGCTGAATATGCCTGTAAGCTCTCTGAACAGAAAGAGCAGCTTGTTGAGGTAAGTAATAGTTTTGCTTGTTACAGAAAGTGTGAATTTAATGATAGCTGGGAATATTAACAAGAATATGGTTTTTGGTTAATTTACTTCATGTGAGCATTTTCTGTCTCCTTTGGTATATCTGTGCTGTTCTTACAGCAATCTGGCCTCTTAAACAAAACGAAAAAACCCCAGAACCCATAAATGTACTTCTTAATCTTCTTTTTCTTATCCTCTCAGGGAGATTAGACCTTGGAGTAGAGCACTGGGGGTACATTGTATGACTTTGTTTCTGTTTGAATCAGTCAAGGTCTCAGCAAGAAAGAAAGGGCACACACTAATTAGGATAATTTCTGTTTAAGCCTTAAGATTTCTAATAAATTTCTCTGATGTAGGCTTTCTACTCATTACATCAGTCTGCCTTATCCAGGTTTACCTCCAGTGAAACGTTTGCTTAGTTGACCCTGAGGGAAGTGTTGTTTCTTGATAGAATGAATGTGTAGCTTGTAGTGATCCTGGTATTGTTTAGCTGTGAGACCTTGATTAAGTCACTCCTCTGAACCAAGTTTCTTCATATATAAAATATTTGGGTGCGACTACATCCTTTTGAAGATTCCTTCTGGCTCTAATATTCTGTGACCACCTTGCTGTGATTGGGTGGGCAGTAAAGCAATACGCCATACCCTTGTTTGCTCTTGCTTTGTTCCTAGAGAATCTGTGGTGATCAATACAGTAGTATAATCATCTTCTCAGCAGTGTACACATTTATTTGTAGAGGGCTTCATATATTTTATCTGTAAAGTTTTATTTTTAAATTATTAATAAAATGACACTACATGTTATAAAGAATGGTAATGTGAAAGTTGAACTATGGAAATATTTTCTCACAGACCTGTCGATTGCTGCGACATGTATCTGGGACGGAACCTCTTGAAATAACCTGTGTCCATGCAGAGGAGACATTTCAGGTGACTGGCCAACAGGTATGACCAACAGCAGATTATTCCTTCTATATTCTGTCTTGTCTGAGTGCTATGACAAATTGTGTGGAAGGTGTAAATGGTTCCCTATAACTAGAGGCCAAATCTGAGAGAAACAAAGATAAAGGAATTTTCATTGGTAGTTTGCCAGACATAGCTGACATTCCATTGGATTATTGGATCATCTGCCTAACTGCAAATTAGGCCATTTAATTGATTCCCTAGTTTATTTCTACTTTAAATGAAGCAATTTATAATGCTGGTTGTTAGAACACTTTTGGAAGGTGATGTGTCATATTTAACAAGCCATAAAAATATTCACATGTTTTGATGCAATAATTCCTAAAGACATAAGGAGATAAAAATAATTTTGAAAAGATGTTTGTTACATTATTTATAATGAGATGCAACTGGGAGCAAAATTAGGCAAATAATATATTATAAGTTTAAAATAATAATTATGACAACCAGAATTAACATGGAAAAATGTCATGCTAAAATGTTAACTGAAAAAGGCATGATAAAGATTTGTGTGTGTGCTATCATTGCTCATGTATAAAATGCACATACACGTGAAAATGACTGTGTGGGAAGATGCAGCAATGAAAGTCCTTGTGTTCATTTGGAAGGATTGTGAGTGGCTTTTCTGAATTTTCCTTCCTATTACTTTGTCTTTATAGTTTTCAGAAGTCTTTTAAAATGTGACATTCCCTTTAATACTGTCCATGTCAAGTTGGCCTAAGGAAAAAGGTAAATTACAGAACCTCCTTCCCTTTCTGGTCTAAGCTCTAAAATACAATTTCCAAGGTATCTGTATTCCATTTATTATGGTCAGCTGGAAAAGGACTTACTCTGAAACTGCAATACTGGATGGTAGGTGTTGATTTGTAGGGAGAACAGTGACGGTATCTTTGCGACAGCCGTGGTGGTGGGTGGCCTCTAGCAGAACCATGTTGGAGGGATGACTGCATGCTCCCTGTGGAGAACAGTGTCAAAGGCTTATCACAAAAGCAGGAACTCTGAGTGAACCTCAGCGATCATCATCTGCTGAACACTTTATTATAACAAAAGAAACTTTGTTTACTGGGGGAAGCCATCCTTCAATATTTCTTGTTGGGGAGTGGTTATGGCTCAAGCAGTTGAGCACCTGCTTCCCACATGGGAGGTCTCAGGTTCGGTACCTGGTGTCTCCTAAAAACTAACAAACAGAAAAAACAAACAACAAGCAAACAAACAAAAAAACCAACTTGGGGGAGCATTATGTGGCTTAGTGGTTGAGCACCAGCTTCCTACAAAGGAAGTCCTGCGATATAAGGTCCCAGTTTTAATCCCCAGCTCCAGTACCTCAAAAAAAAAAAAAATTTCTTGTCCACGTGGGAGTTGCCCTACTTGTCTGGGCTATGTATTTCATTAGAACTGGAGGGTTTGACTCTCCTGCCATGTGCAATCACTCTGTTCTTATTCTCAGGCCTCACTTCCTATGTGGCCACAAATTCTTGGCTTACTGTTTTTACTGCAACAAGAATATTAGGAATAGCCGTATTTTCTTCCGCAGACAGTAATAGAGTCTGTTGTCAATTTCTATAACTTAAGAAGCTTTTTCTATTTCCATAGCCTCAGATTTCACTCCTAGTCTTTATCCTCTGTCTCACAGAGAAATAACCTAAGTAAATAGTATGTCTAAGGGCTAATTTATACTTTATTTCTGAATATCTCTGCTTTAGCAATATCATTTTTATATTTCCTTTAAAACATTAGATCCTCTCCAGGGCACATTTAAACAGGTTGCGCACAGTACACAACCCCTGGCTGAGAGGATGGCAGCGCTGGAATCTAGCCCGTACTGCACCGCAAGCCATGAGCAACCCTTCCCCGGGGGAGGGGAGCCTTGTTCTTCTGCAGAGCTGCCATTTGCCTATCCAGCTCTGTGCCTGTGGGACTGTGCCCACCCAGGATGGGTGCCTGGTTCTAGTTTCCCCAAAGAAACCATATGGGCCAGCATGCCTTGGATCCTGTCAATCTTCTGCAAGCTCTACAATGACTTCCTCTCTCACTCAGTTAATTCCCTTCCTTTCCAGGGTTTCTCCGTTATTTGGCTCCTGGTGGCCTCCTCCTTGCTCACACCAGTCCAGCCATACTGACATACTTGCTCATCCTCAAACACACTAGAAATGCTCCCACCTCATCAGACGACCATCCCTAGATTTCCCTTGGCTTCCTCACCTCCTTAAGTGCTCTGAGCACATGCCACCTTTTCAGTGACCACCTGATGCTCTCTGTCTCCTGGCCCTTTATTTTTATACATATCGTTTATCACCTTCTAACATATCTAGTCATTTACTTATATTTTTTTCTCTGTCTCCTTCCATTATAATGTGAACCCCGTGAGGAAAGGGAAATTTACTTTTCTCATTCACACCTGTTTCTTCAGCACCTGGAACACGGGCAAATAGTAGGTCAGTAATTACTATAAGTTAGCCATGTATATATGCATATGTATGTGTGAATAATTCTATATAATGAATTCCATGAAACAGCAACATCACTTATATCGTTTATTAGTAATGCATTTATATCTCATTTTCATTTATTTTCCTAATAGTACTACTCATAATTTATAATTATTTTAATTATAAGCTTGTTTATTGTTTCTAACTTCCACTAGAGTGTAAACTCCATAATAAAGGTTTTTACCTTTTTTTTTTTTTTAACTTTTTTAACCTTCTTTGCTTTATCCCAATACCTACCATAGTTTGGGAGTATAGTAGGTGGTATAAACTAATATTTATTGATTGTTTGATATAATATCCCCAATCTGTGAATCCTAGAAATTAGACAGACTCAATATCTGTTGTCAGGAATTGGAGGTGAAAAGTAAGGGAAAGGAAATGAGTATTATGCACCTATCAGAACTGGACTACTGGCTCCTGGCTTCCAGCTGCTGGATCTTTTTTTGTGTGCTTTATTTAATGTGCAATCAGAAAATTTCAGTAGGTTTTGTTTGGTTGATGGGTTTGTGGGAGCTAAAGTGTAATTCCTATTAATGTCAGATCCAGAGGTATTTAAAGATTCAGCTCAGCCATCCATTTTCTGCCACTATTACAAATAACATCAGTCAAGACCTTTGTGTTAGAAAGTGACTATTACATGAAGTTATTAGTTAATTAATTGATTAATTAATTGATGTATTAGCTAACACAAGATAAAACTTGAAACCCTCAAATCTCAGCAGCTTAATACAAAAGAAGCGTGTTTCTCATTCACATCAAGACCTGACTGGAGGTGTGGCTTTCTTCCTCCTGGTGATCAGGATGGTTCCATCTGTGGCTTGCCAGCCCTGAAGACCCTGGAATCCCTGCTGGGTCCTCTGCATTGAGCCCTCAGAATATGGGAGACGGAGAGAGAACTGGGGAACGCGAGGGAGGTTTTGATGGGCCAAGCACAGATGTGGGGTATATCACTCCCTCCCACGTTCAAAAGGACAGAAGTCTGTCACCCGGTCACACCCCACCACTTATACCACCACCACCACCACCACTAGCCCCCTTACGGCTTCCACCACTACTTAGTACTCTACCACCATCACTACCACCACCACCACCATTACTACCACTGCTACTTTTACTGCCATTGCTGTTGGTACCATCACTACTACCACCTACACCTCCCACCACTTCTACCGCCATATCCATTATACTCTGTAATCTGAGCATAACTCTTTGAGCCACCTTCTAGGCCATGGAAATAACTTTGTTTAAACAGAATTTTCCTTGGATAAAGATAATCACTCCTAGAATGCTAGCTTATATATAATAATGCATACCATTTATCTGTCAGTCAGATTATAAGAAACAATAACTTTTATTCTAAATACCTCCACATTGTCCAACATGGGGCTTGTATGTGGAAATTTATTCATATTTGCTTATTGAGTATATTTGAACAACGGCTCTCCAATACAGATTTACTTAACCTTGATCTCCAGTGTGATTTTGAGAGCTAAGATATTGAAATTCACACTTGTGTATATTGTGTTTCTGTAGATAATTTCTGCTGCTGAAACATTGACATTGCATCCATCTAGTAAAATTGCTAAGGAAAACCTAGATGTATTTTGTGAAGCTTGGGAATCCCAAATTAGTGACATGTCAACACTGCTAAGAGAAATCAGTGATGTGTTTGAAGGAAGACGAGGTGAGAAACTGTCCATGTATTAAAATGGTATAACTCTAATGTAACTGTGAGTTTTTTAATGCCAAGCCTCAGATGCAAAATAAATTATCTTGCTATAACCCAGTTGGGTTATTTTTATAGGAAAAATCTTCCACAGAAAAATGATGAAAATATTATTTGTCCTTCTCTATTTTAGTATCTAAGAACTAAAATTTGCTGTACAACAGTGTGTAGGTTTCTTTGAATTAATATTAGCATTCTAGTTTTCCTATTAAAGTCTTTTTACATTTCTTCTAAATTGTTTTTTAGTTTTATTATAAAAGGTGAACTAAAACATAGTAATTTTGTCATTATTAACATTAATTCTATTAACTTCATAATGAAATGAATATAGCTGTTTGATTTTTGAATTGCTTTCCTTCCACTTGGATGGAATCTCTTTCCTTGATGACTACATAATCTTGGAATGTTTCCTGTGGTGGGTAAGTTGATTGGTATTTCTACATGTAGAATAGCACCATACAATGTACAGGAGACATTATTTATACTCTTTATTTTAATATCAACTAGGAATTTGATTTCCCATTGTATAGTATGTCCTCTTAGTTACGTTTATGTGTTTTAATGTGTTCTCCCTTTGAATGGCTTCTATTAGTGTCAAAGCATGCTTGTTTTTTAAAATAACATGTTATTTAAAGTCTCAATGTCAAATTACATATTTATTTTTACAAAATATAAGCATTTAAACATTTCATATTTTTTAAAAAAATACCTATTTTATATAATTGTTGATATGCTTAAAGATCAGAGGATGATAGACTTTGTAGCTATAACATCATTTGTAAAGTATAATAAATGTTTATAATGCTTCTACATTCAAAGATTTCTATGATAACTAGTCTAAATGACATACCCCTTAATGTTTTAATAAAATATTTTTAGATACATGTATTTTTACATGGGGACAAGTTTTATATATTAAAAGGTATAGTGACATAATTAACATTTCAAGGAGAATGATCACTTAGCTTTAGGAATGGCTTAGAGAATGAAGAGAAGTAGCATCATGTGATAAAAGGACACCTGGCCTGGGAGAGCCTGAGCATCTGCAAGGCCCAGCTCTTTCTCTAAGTGGTCTCAGGCGCCCTTTTCCCCTCTCGACTTGAGTGTCCTCGGCTTGTGTGTCCTCGACTCTATAACTAAGGCATGCCAGCTCTTAGAGTCTTTTGTGAGCACTACCTGAAGTCAACCTACCTTTGAACTGTAGGCATGGAGATACCCCTAAATGTGTCTTGGTGCTTCCTTCCTGTCTTTAGGTACAGGCCAGAGGAAAATTGTCCTTCTGGCTTTTTTTATAAGGTGTCATCAGCCCATGATGCAGTGAGGCTAATTTGGGGGGAAAGATCTGACTCCAGGCACTTGTAAGAGTTCCGGGTGCACTGTGGAAAGCCCTTGCTGACAGGATTGTGGCTCCAAGCCTGGCCAAATAATTCTTCTCTTTCCCAGAGCAGCACTCAGCTTAGAGTAGGCTTCTCTCATACTGTTATTAGTGCCCGGTAAGTGTTGTTCTTATTCATGGAGACTTGGGGAATGGCCGAGTTATCCTTATTTCTACTCCTCTTCTGTCCTGTCCCTAGGCCCGAGTTCACCCTTATCTGCATCTCTTATGGCACCAGATCTTTCTTTGTTCTAGTCCCTTTTTAACCAAAGACTCCAGCCTTATTCTTCTTTGTCTGGGATCCTTGTGCTTTCTAAACCAGGCTCTTCTATCAGTATTTTGGTCTATCTGTTCTCTTTTCTATTTCTAAAAAAAAAAATAAAAAGGACTTATGAATTTTTTTTCAAGGAAGATAACAGTGATTTAACAATTATTATTTTCTTTATTCCTGGGCCAACTACTGAATAGAAAATAGCTGTTAGAGGTTGATAAGCTTAAGAAGGAATTTTCTTTCTACAAATTCTTTTCTTTAAAAAAAAAAAAAACAAACCCACAAAACCCAGCTTCTGCTCTTCCATCATTTTGCAACATGGGGTTTCTGCCTTCTCCTGGAACAATTGCTAATCTTATGTTGAAGGACAGAACTGTGTAAAAATGATAAGCCAGGCTCTGGACAGGATTGTGGGAAGATGGTAGAGTAGGAAGCTCCAGGAATATCCACCAAAACAATTATTGAACTGAAAGGAAAACAGTGGGTTGGTATATTTAAAGTCCTTGAAGAAAAAAACTGTCAGCCAAGAATTGTATATCTGACAAAATTACCTTTCAAAAATGGAGGAGAAATTAAGATATTTACAGATAAACAAAAGCTGAAGAAGTTAATTACCAGAAGACCTCTCTTACAAGAAATGCTGAAGGGAGTCCTTAAGGCTGAAATAAAAGGACACTAGACAGTAACTTGAAGCCATAAGAAGAAATAAAAAACATTGGTGAAGGTAAGTACATAGGTACATATAAAATCCTGAAGCACTATATGTTTGGTTTGTAACTGATTTTTTCCTCTATATGACTTAGGCAAATATTTAAAATAATATTTAAAATCTCTATATAAAGAT
Source organism: Tolypeutes matacus (assembly GCA_026826555.1). Lineage (NCBI taxonomy): Eukaryota > Metazoa > Chordata > Mammalia > Cingulata > Chlamyphoridae > Tolypeutes > Tolypeutes matacus. The sequence goes on from JAKSZT010054079.1 coordinate 4,182,275, forward strand.
GTAATATGAAACACTTGTATGATGGGGAAAGAATGGAAAATATAGGTATAGAGAGTTTGTATAATACTGAAACTAGGTTGGTAGCAGTCAAACTAGGTTGTTATTAGGTTAGAATGTTAATTGTAGTCACAAAGGTCAGCATTATGAAAATAAATAAAAAATATAGAGAAAAGGAAAGAAGAAAGGAATCAAAATGGTACACTAAAACAGCTAAGTACAAAAAAAGGTAGTAATGGAGTAACTGAGCAAAAAAAAAAAACATGTAAGACTTAGAGAAAACAAATAGGTAACTGGCAGAAGTAAAACTTTCCTTCTCAATTATTACCTTAAATGTCAATGGATTAAATTCCCCTATTAAAAGGCAGATTAGGTGAAAAAGCATGCCCATCAATATGTTTTCTACAAGATACTCTATTTAGATACAAAGACAAAAAGAGATTGAAAGTGAAAGGGTAGAAAAAGATGTTCCATGCAAACCATAGTCCATAGAGGGCTGGAATGGCTATAATATTGTCAGACAAAATTAGCTTTAAGTTATAAAAGCTTACAAGAGGCAAAAAAGGATAGTATATATTGATAGAAGTTTCAATCCAAAAAGAAGATATACTGATTATAAATACATATGCAGTTCACAATACAGTCCCAAAATATATGAAGTAAAAATGGACATAATTGAAGGGAGAAACAGATAATTCTACTATAGTTGGAGATGTCAATACACCACTTTCAAAAATTAATAGAACAGGCAAGATGGCGACTGAGTAAGGAACACCAAGAGTCAGCTCGTCCTACAGGGCAGTTAGTAATCGCCCAGAGCTATCTAAAGCACCTGTTTGGGGCCCAGGAGACCAGAAGAGCATCCTGCAACATCCTTAAAAGAATGGAAGTAGCAGACTGCCCATCTGCAATGAAGTTGCAGAGTAAAGCACTCCATGCCACATAGGCCAGTGTTCATCCTCCACTGGTGGCACAAGCCGCCTCGGGAGCTATTCCCTGGCTGGAGTTGGACGCTCCATTTCCCAAAAATGGAGGAGGAAGAGACAGTTGGCACCGACTTCAGCTATTGATTAGTAAATTCAGCTGGCTAAAGTATAATCCTAAGAACAACTAAAGTTTGAATCTGTCCAAGTTGGAAAGAGGCCAGTAGCCACCATTTTAACTCTGCCCCCAGCATGAGGGGAAGCAGGGCTGACTGAAAATCACAGTGATGGTAGGGACTGGCTTCTTTCCACCCAGATCAGATTGCAGCCCTAGCCTAGGCTCCAGCCCCACCTGCAGCAGGCAGGAAGCTGGGGGGACTTGCACCAGCCTCTACGGGTTAGTGCAGGCACTTTCAGCCAGCACAGACTGAATAGTCAGACACCTGGGACTCCATCCCCACACCCCAATAGGATAGGATAAGAGCTGTGTTTCCTCAGCCTCTCTGGGCAACTGCAAGGGCTTTTGGCCCACACAGACTGGATACTCAGACGCCTGTAGCTTCATCCCTGCCCCTCAATAGGAAGGAGGGGAGCTGTGTTTCCTCAGCCTCTCCTGGCAACTGCAGGTGCTTTCAGCCTGCATGAACTGGTTTGTTGAGAGCCTTCCTTTCCATCTCCACCTCTGCCCCACCCCCCACAGGATAGGAGGGGCATGGTGTTTCCTCAGCCTATCTGGGCAATGGCAGGCACTTTTGGCCTAAACGACTGAACTGTTGGGTGCCTGTTGTTCCATGCCTACTCCCTAAAAGGCAAAAGGGACAGTACTCTCTCAGCCTCTTAGGGAAACTGCAGGTGCATTCAACCCACACGGATTAGATTGTTGGGCACTCCAGAGGGTCTATCCCCACCCCTGGCAGGGGAGGAGAGGTCCAATACTATGTCAGTCTACTGGACAACTGCAGTCATTTTTGACCTGCATGGCATAGATTGCTGCCCACACCTGCAGCTCCATCCCTGCCCCAGGCAGGGGAGGAAGGGGCATGATGCTTCATCAGTCACTCCAGGCAACTACAGACAGTCTTGGCCTGCACGGCTTGGATTATTACACACAGCTGCAGCTCCATCCCTACTCCTGTGAGAGGAGAAAGATGGAAGAAGCTTCATCAATTCCTGGGGCAATGTGTGCCGCTTCAGCCTCCACAGCTTACAGCACCAACTACATCCTCGGCTCCTACTATACAACCAGCAAGGGAGAAAGACAAGAAAGCCCTAAACTAAAGAGAGAAACTGTACCCAGAATAAATACATCTAGTAAGCCAGATGCCAAGACACCAACAAAATTATAATCCGTACCAAGAAACAGGAAGATATGTCCCAGTCAAAGGAACAAGATAAGCCTCCAGATGACATAAATGAGTTGAGACAACTAATCATAGATGTTTAAACAAATCTCCTTAATAAAGTCAATGAGATGGCTAAAGAGACTAAGGATGTTAAGAAGACACTAGGATGCGAATATTCTCGCTGTCCTGATTTTATGATAATCAGGGTAGGCTAAACATTCCCTATATTAGAAACCCTGCATGTGTCCCCAGACCTAGTTTTTCTTCCTAGGTCTGGTTTTTAGAATGCTGGTGATAAACTAAGCCTGATTTATTATATGAACATCCTGTATGGGAAAAGACTGTAACTTTGGGTATCTTTGGTCAACCTTAACAGATATAGCAGGGGGATGGATGTGGCTTGGGTGGTTGGGCATCCATCTCCCATATGGAGAGACCTGGGTTCTATCCCCAGGACCTCCCGGTAAAAATTAATAAAAGAAAAATATAGAAGATGCATGGGCCACCAGCCCTGTGCGCAGGTGTGCCACCAGGCCCCGCAAGCAGGTGCGCCATCAGGCCCCGTGAGCCACGCAGCAAGATGATGACATAACAGGAGAGTGACACAAAGGAGAGCCAAGATAAGACACGCCGAAAAACCAGGAACTAAGGTGGCACAGACAGTAGGACACCTCTCTCCCACATCGGAGGTTCCGAGAATCGAATCCCAGTGAAGACAGGAGGAGAAGGATGAGATGAGAGGGCAGGAAACGGATACAGAGAGTTGCCCAGCTAATGGACACAGAAACAGCAAAATAGGGGGAGGGGGTAAAAATGGATAAAAGTAAATAAATAAATAAAATAAATCCTTAAAAAAATTTATAGAGGAGGAAGATACGGACTATAGTCAGTAGTAATACTTGGATGATGCTCTTTCGTGATTTGTTAGCAAATGTTTCACAACAATACGGGGTGTTTCTGGGGGGTAGATGTGTGGGAGCCCTGTATGATGTTATGCATATTTGTTTTGTAAGTTCACGATGTTTACTGAACACTTATAGTTTATGTTTGTTCAAGTATAAATGATGTACTTCAATAAATTGTTTTTTTTTAAAAAAGACACTAGGGGAACACAAAGAAGAATTTGAAAGCATACATAGAAAAAGAGTAGATCTTATGGCAATGAAAGGGACAATAAGTGAAATAAAATATACTGGGGGCATATAATAGCAGATTTAAGGAGGCAGAAGAAAGGATTGGTGAACTTGAAGACATGGCCTCTGAAAGCTAACATACAAAAGAACAGATGAAGAAAAGAATGGAAAAAATTGAACCGGGTCTCAGGGAAATAAATGACAGCAAGAGATGTGCAAACATATGTGTCTTGGGTATCCCAGAAGGAAAAGGGAAGGGAAAAGGGGCAGAAGGAATACTTGAAGAATTAATGGTCGGAAATGTTCCAACCCTGTTGAAGGACATGGATATCCATGTCCAAGAAGCACAATGTACTCCCATCTAAATAAGACTGAATAGACCAATTCTGAGATACATAGTAATCAGAATATCAAATGCTAAAGACAAAGATAGAATTCTGAAAGCAGCAAGAGAAAAGTGATGCATAACACATAAGGGATAGTCAATAAGATTAAGTGCCCATTTCTCATCAGAAACTGTGGAGGCAAGAAGGCAGTGGTATGATATATTTAAGATACTGCAAGAGAAAAACTTCCAGCCAAGAATCTTATATCCGACAAGATTGCCTTTCAATAATGAGGGCGAGTTTAGAATATTCACAGATAAACACATACTGAGATAGTTTGTAACTAAGAGACTGGCTTTTCAGGAAATTCTAAAGGGAGTGCTGTAGCCTGAAAAGAAAAGACAGGAGAGAGAGGCTTAGAAGAAAGTCTATAAATGAAGATTGTATCACTAAAAGTAACTAAAAATGTAAAAAATATGACAGATAAAACCCAAAGGTCATTGAATGTTAATGGGTTAAACTCCCCACTCACAGACTGGCAAAATGGATAAGAAAATATGAGCCATCTATATGCTGTGTACAAGAGACTCACCTTAGACCCAAGGATATCAATAAATTGAAAGTGACAGGCTGGAAAAAGATATCCCATGCATGCAGTAACAACAACAACAACAAAAACCTAGAGTAGCTATGCTTATATTGGATGAAATAGACGTTAAAAGCAAAATTGTTATTAGAGATGAGGAAGGACATTATATGTTAATCAAAGGGGCAATTCACCAGAAAGAAATAACAATCATAAATGTATATGCACCTAACCAGGATGCCCCAAGATACATGAGGCGAACATTGGCAGAACTGAAGGGAGAACGAGATATCACTACAATAATAGTTGGAGACTTCAATACACCACTCTCAGCATTGGATAGAAATCTGGGCAGAGGATCAATAAAGAAACAGGGAGCTTAAATAATATGATAAATAGACTAAACCTAATAGACATATAGAGACCATTACATCCCAAAGCAGCAGGATATACATTCTTCTCAAGTGTTCATGGACTTTTCTCCATATGTTGGGTCACAAAGCAGATTTCAATGAATTCAACAAGATTGAAACTATAGAAAGTACTTTCTCTGATCATAATGGAATAAACTTGGAAATCAAGAAGAGGTAGAAAAAGGCAAAACTCACAAATATATGGAAATTAAGCAATACACTCTTAAGTAATCAGTGGGTCAAAAAAGAAATTGAGCAAGAAATCTGTATCTTGAGACAAAAATGAGAACACAACATATCAGAACCTAAGGAATGCGGTGAAGGTAGTTCCAAGAGGGAAATTTATAGCCCTCAATGCTTACATTAAAAAAGAAGAAAGAGCTAAAATCAATGACCTAACTACACAGCTGTAGCTGGAAGAACTACAAAAAGAACAGCAAACTATTCCCAAAGCAAGTAGACGGAATGAAATAGCAAAGATCAAAGCAGAAATAAATGAAATTGAGAACAGAAAAACAATAGAATTAACAACACCAAAAGTTGTTTCTTCGAGAATTAACAAAATTGACACACCCTTAGCTAGAATGACAAAAAGAGAAGATGCAAATAAATAAAATAAAAAATGAAAACGGGGACATTACTACTAAACCCACAGAAATAAAATAGATCGTAAGAGGTAATTATGAACAACTGTACGCCAACAAACTAGGCAACATACATGAAATGGAAAAATTCCTAGGAATGTACAAACAACCTACACTGACCCTCAAAGAAATAAAAGACCTCAATTAACCAATCACAATAAAAGAGATTGAAACAGCCATTAAACAACTTCCCAAAATGAAAAGCCCAGGACCACAGGTACAGGTGAGTTCTACCAAGCATTCAAAGAAGATTTAATACCAATCTTACTCAAGCTCTTCCAAAAAATTGAACAAGAAGGAACACTACCAAACTCATTCTAAGAAGCCAATATCACCCTAATACCAAAGCGAGATAAAGATAATACAAAAAAAAGAAAATTACAGATCCATTTCCCTAATAAATACATGTGCAAAAATCCTCAACAAAATACTTGCTAATCGAATCCAACAACACATTGAAAGAATTATTCAGGGGGGTGGATGTGGCTCAAATGGTTGGGCGTCCGTCTGCCATATGGAGGGACCTGGGTTCGATCCCCGGTGACCTCCCGGTAAAATTAAAAATATATATATAGAAGGCGCATGGGCTGCCAGGCTCTGTGTGCCGCTGAGCCATCGGGCCCGGGGAGCCATGCAGCAGGATGATGACGTAACGGGAGAGACAAGACGAGATGCTCCAAAAGCTCCAGAAGCCAGGAGCTGAGGTGGCGCAGGCAGCAGAATACCTCTCTCCTACATCGGAGGTCTCCAGGATCGAATCCTGGTGAAGACTGGAGGAGGAGGATGAGAAGAGATGGCAGGAAACACACACAGAGAATTGCCCAGCAAATGGACACAAAACAGCAAATGGGGAAAGGGGGGTTTAAAATGGATAAAGTAAATAAATAAATCTTTAAAAAAAAAAAAAAAGAATTATTCACCATGATCAAGTGGGTTTTATACCAGGCATGCAAAGGGTGGTTCAATACAATAAAATCAATTGGTGTAATACACCACAATAATAAGTCAGAGAAGAAAATATCAAATATGCCAAATGTACGCTATGAACCATAGTTAGTAGTAATTAATGATATTATCTCATAATCTGCAACAAATATTCCACAACAGTGTGGTGTGTTGGTGAAGGGGTGTTGTATGGGAATTCTACACATGTGCATGATTGTTTTGTAAATTCACAACTTATGTAGTAAAAATATATTTAAAAAATAAAAATTAAAAAAAAAATAGAACATCTAAACATAAGATCAATAAGGAAATGAAGTGAACAACACTATTAACCAATTAAACTTAAAGGACATATGTAGAATACTGTACCCAACAACAGCAGAATACAGAATACACATTCTTTTTAAGTACACATGGAACATTTTCCATGATAAACCATATGTTAGGTCTAAAATAAAATCTTAATAATTTTTAAATACTGAAATCATACAAAGTATTTTTTCAGACCACAGTGGAATAAACCTAGAAATCAATAACAGAAGGAAAATTGGAAATTTTGCAAATATATGAAAATTAAACAACTATTTTAGTTTTTTTAGCTGCTAAAGCAATAGGTCAGCTTAAACAATGGGAGTTTATTAGTGCATGATTTTTAGGATAAAAGAAAGTCCGTATAGGGAGACGGATGTGGCTCAAATGGTTGGGCATCTGTCTCCTATATGGAGGGACCTGGGTTTGATCTCCGGGACCTCCCAGTAAAAAAAAAGAAAGAAAGTCCGTATCAAGACAATGTTTTCTCCGTGAAGACTGTTGCATTCTGGGGCTGGTGATCCTTGGTCCTCAGCTTGTCACATGGTAAGGCACATGGCAGCATCTCCTGGTCTCTCACTTCTTCTCCGGGATCCATTGATGTGGAACCCGGAGAAGCTTCTAACTGCTCCCTCTATAACTTTCTCTCTCTTTGTCTGAATTTATTCTGCTTGCAAATGACTCCAGTCATAGGATTCAGACCCTCCCAATTGAGGTGGGCCACACTTAACTGAAGTAAACCTAATCAAAAGATCTTACTTTCAATGGGTTCACTCCCACAGGAATGGATTAAGCTTAAGAACATGTTTTTCTTGGGAACATACAGCTTCAAAACACTACAACAAGCAATAGATCAAAGAAGAAATCACAAGAGAAATTAGGGAATTACTTGAGGTGAACAAAAACAAAAACCCAATATACCAAAATGTATGGGATGCAGTGAAGGCAGTGCTCAGAGGGAAATTTATAGCTCTTTTAATGCTCACATCACAAAAAGGTCACAAATCAATTACCTAAATCCACACTTAAAGAAACTATAACAAGAAGAGCAAACTAACCCAAAGTTAGTAGAATGAAGGAAACAGTAAAAATTGGAGCAGAGTTAAATGAAATAGATAATAGAAAAACAATAGAGGGAAGGGGCTGTGGCTCAGTTGGTTGGGCTCCTGTTTACCATATGGGAGGCCCCGGGTTCGTTTCCCGGGGCCTCCTGGTGAAGGCAAGCCGGCCCCGGCGGCGTGGTTAGCTGGTGCAACAAGATGACACAACAAAGGGAGACAAGCAGACACAGAAAAATGTGAAATCAAATGGACGCAGCAAGGGAGGGTAGTAAATAAATAAAAATAAAAATCTTAAAAACAAAAAACAGAAAACAATAGAATCAACAAAACCAAAACTTGGTAATCTTTGAAAAGATCAATAAAATTGATAAACTTTCAGCCACACTGACAAAGAAAAAGAGAGAGAAGTGAAGAATAGCTAAAATCAGGAATGAAGGTGGGGCCATTACTACCAACCTTACAGGAAAAAAAAAGAATTATAAAAGTTTACCATGAACAATTATATGCCAACAAATTAGAAAACCTAGTGAAATGGACAAATTTTTAGAAACGTAAAAATTTTCTAAACTTACACAAGAAGAAACCAAAACTCTCAACAGACCTCTAACAAGTAAACAGATGAGTTAGTGATTTAAAACTTCCCAACAAAGAAAAGCTCAGGACTGAATGGTGTCACTGCTGAATTCTACTGAACATTTAAAGAAGATTTAACAAACTCTTCCAAAAATAGAAGAGTAGGGTTTACTTCCTAATTCATTTATGAGACCAGCATTACTCTGATACCAAAGCACAAGAAAAGAAAATTGTAGACCAATTTCCCTTAAGAATATAGATGCAAAAATCCTCAACAAAATACTGGCAAACTGAGTCTAACAGTATCTTTAAAGGATTGTATATCATGACCAAGTGGAATTTATTTCAGGAATGCAAGGATTATTCAACATAAGACAATAAATCATTGTAATATACTGCATTAACAGAACAAAGGGGAAAAAACACATGATCATCTCATTGATAGAGAAAAGGCATTTGACAAAATCCAACATCCGTTCATGATAAAACCATTCATTACTGGTTTTATCATGAAACCAATAAAAACATTCAGAAAACTAGGAATAGAAGGGAACTTTTTCAATATGATAAAGGACATTTATGAAAAAGCCACAACAAATATACTCAATAGTGAAAAAAAATACAAAAATTTTCCCCTAAGATGAGGAACAAGATAAGAATATGTCCCCTGCACCACTGTTATTGAACATTGTACTGGAAGTTCTAGCCAGAGCATTCAGGCAAGAGAAAGAAATAAAAGGCATCCAAATTGGAAAGGAAGAAGTCAAATTATCCTTATCATTGATGATATGATCCTTTATATAGAAAATCCCAGAGAATCCACAAGAAAGCTACTAAGACTAAGAATTCAGCAAAATTACAGGAAACAAGATAAACATGCAGAGGTCAGTTGGTTTTCTATATATCAGTAATGAATAATCCAAAAAGGAAATCAAGAAAATATTTCCATTTACAATCGCATCTAAAAGAATAAAATATCTTGAAATAAATTTAACCAAGGAGTTGAAAGACTTGTGCACTGAAAACTACAAAACATTGCTGAAGGTAATTATAAAAGAACACTAAATAAATGGAAAGAACACCTAAATAAATTGAAAGGCTTAACATTGTTGAAATATCAAAGGACATCATCCAGAAAGTGAAAAGACAACCTACAGAGTGGGAGAAAATATTTGGAAACCATAAATATGATAAGAGTTTAATATCCAGAATATATAAAGAAACCCTGCAACTCAACAACAAAAAAGACAAACAACCTGATTTAAAAATGGGCTAGGAATTTGAATACATTTCTTCAAAGAAAATATTCAAATGGCCAATAAATATAAGAAAAGATGCTCAAAACCGTTAGCATCTTTCAAGAAGTGGGTGTATAAGATATTACTTCACACCCCCTAGGATGGCTATTATTAAAAAAAATAATAAGTGTTAGAGAGGCTGTAGAGAAATAGGAATCCTCATAAATTGTTGGTGGAAATGTAAAATAGTGTAGCCACTATGGAAAACAGTTTGGCATTTCCTCAGAAAGTTAAACGTAGAACTACCATATGACCTGGCGATTTCACTTCTAGGTATATACCCAAAAGAATTGAGAGCAGGGACTGGAACAGATATTTGTACACCAATGTTCATTGCAGCATTATTCACAATAGCCAAAAGGTGGAAGCAATCCAAGTGTCTCTCAACAGATAACTGGGTAAGTAAAATGTGGTATACCTATTCAATGAAATGTTATTCAGTTGTAAAAGGAAGTGAAATGTTTGTACATGCTACAACATGGATGAACCTTGAAGACATTATGTTGAGTGAAATAAGCCAGTCACAAAAGGAAAAATATTATATGGTCTTTTATATGAAATACTTAGAATAAGCAAATTCATAGAGACAGAGAGCAGAGTTGTTGTTATCAGGGTTGAGGGGAGTGGAGGATGGGGAGTTATTGCTGAATGAGTATGAGTTTTGGTTCAGGATGATGCAAATTGTCTGGAAATAGATAGTGGTGAAAGTTCCACAGCATTGGTCAGTGTACTTAATGAAGGTCCACTTAAGATGGTTAAAATGATTTTTATGTTTTGTGTATTTTACCACATATTTTTATTTAATTAAAAATAAATTATGTGTGTGTGTGTGTGTGTGTATTTTTTTAAGCCATGCTCTGTAGCCAGTCTGCCTGGGTTTTAATCTTGCCCAGCCACATTCTAACAATCTCTCTGTGCTTCAGATTTCACATCTGCAAAATGGATATAATAATGACATAAGGTGGGTGTAAATATTGAATCAATTAACGTGCCTGGAACATAGTAAGTTCTTAACAAATGTTACCTCTCGTCATCATTATTCTCATCACCGCCATTATTACCCCAGAGTTAAGCTAAACAGCTTATGAGAAAACTTTGGGTCCAGTTTTTTTTCCCCCATTAATCTCAACATTTCTTCTCCTTCCCTCCCCTTTTGTGGAGGCTTTGGGACTGTCCCTTCTGGCAGGTCTTCTGACCTGTGCCCCTGCTTCTGTATACAAATGAAGCTCATACCTTCTCCAATAGGGAACAGATTTCTCCTACTGGACATCTAATGCATCATTAATTCAGTGCTGCTTTTTTCTGGCTCTGTGATTTTTCTTTCACTCACCAAAGGCAGACTCTTTACAAAACAGCTAGGGTGATTCAGTGAAAACTAAAAACCACAGGCTTCTAGGGACTGCATGGGTAAAATTGTCATCAGGATTGTTCAGAGGCATAAAACCATGATGCAACCATGAAAATAAAAGTAGTTCCCATCTATTGAGAACGTAGCATGTGACAGGTAGCCTGTGCCAGGTAGCCTGATAAGTGCTGTACGTGCATCATCTCATTTATCTTCTCAGTAACTGTGAGTCAGGTATTAGTTCCACATTTTTAAAAATGATGAAACCAAGGCTCGGAGATGTTACTTTGCCCAGAGTCCCACAGGGAGCAACTACAGAGAATTGGTATTTTTACCCACATCTCGCCAAAGACCAAGTTTTGTCAAGCACATATTACTCAAGCTGCTAAACTCCATGCCAGTCCTCAAGTTGCTAATGAGAATGAAGCAGTTCTTAGGGAAAGTATTCACTGCAGCTCTGAGTTCTGCTTTTCTCCCCTCCTGAAGCCATTCCGGCAATGACTTGGGGGATCTCAGTTTCAGGCAGTTCTGCAGGTATAAAGCAAGGAACAAGCAGTTGAGGGCCAGGAGACTGGATTCTTTAGGTCTGCCACTTATTAACTGAGGGTGGGGCTTGCTAAATGAGGAAAGAGAGAAATTGGGTATAATAATCTATTAGTAGTGGAGCCCTGGGCACATTGCCTGGCCTCTTGAGTTTAAGTTGATCTTAATGGACATAAATGAAATAATTTAACATAGTGCCTGGAATATAATAAGTGCTAACAGATGTTATGTTTTTCTGTTTTACGAGTTATGTGACCTTGAGCAAATCCTTTCACCTATATCCGTTTCCTGTCTTTAAAATAAGGAAGTTAGAGATCAGAGTGGGCAAATGCACAGCACAAGTGCTACCGCTCCTCGTTCTTGTTCCATGGCAGACATTGCTGATTGGTCTTGTTATTCTTTCATGTTGAGCTCACATTGCCTCCCAGTTTTTCTCAATACAGTGCTCTAGCAGCCACTACAGATAGACCAGCATTGAAATGGAAGAAAAAGCCTACACTTACTTTTCAACTATATGGCCGCTATGGTTTATTTCAATTTCGAGTTGAATATTAGATAAACAATCTTTTCTTTAGGTTTAGGTAACCTAGCCTCAAAAGTAATCAAGGTTGCCTTAACTTCCTTCAGGCTGAACAGGAGCTCCTCAGATAGGAAACTCTGCTGCCCTCCATCAGTGGGACAGCAGTTCAGAAAGGCTCCCTTCTATAGGTCTGAGATAATGCTGGTTGATTTGAGACAATGCCCTTCTTGTCCTGGCTTTTATCACGAAGCAGATGAGAAGGGCTTTTCTCACAAAGTCTAACTCTGAGTTAGCCATCATTGACTGGGCTGATTCCACAACATTGTTCTTCCTGTTCAATATGGTTATTAGGGCAAAACTGCCTCTTACCTTGCACCTGCCAACTGCTTTCCCTTCAAATGACAGTGTATTCTTCAGAGCCTAATTTCTCTTTGCTACTGTTATAACTCATAACTATTATTGGAAAGTCGTTGCTGTGTTCTAGGCACCTTAGTTCTGCTCTGCCCTATCTTGACTCCTGTGACTGAAAAACTTACCAGGCATGTTTGCAAGGATCATTTAACCAACCAAGGGAGTACCTACTAAGAGGCAAACACCTTGCTGAGCAGTGAGAGGGAGGCTTCGGTATTCTCATACCTGCAGTCAGCGTTTGAGAGCTGGGTCACTGCTCGGGTTAACCTGAGACACTCAGATTTCACCATAGGGCCTCCTTGGATTGCTTCAGGAGCTCAGAAGTCATACTTGTCTGCCTGTCTTTCTGCTTCATCCCCCCCCCCTTTTTTTTTTCTTTTTTCTTTTTTTTCTTTTTCATTTTTATTCATCCCCTTTTGCTTTCTCACTCAAGCCTCCAGAGAGGCCATGGTCCTGGTATTACAAGGTCTCAAAAAGACTCCACTTATCTTAATGATGAATATGTGTCTACATTTAGAATTTGAGATTATTTCAGACAAATAAATGTCCAAAAGAACCCATCTCTCATAGCTTGAAGACTATCCCTCTTTTAAGGAAGCTGAATTTCCTTTGTTCTGTTTACTCATCTTAAAGATAATATGACTGAGCTTCAGTTTATTGGGCTGTATCTCTAAACTACATAGGGCATTTTTGGGTCTTGTATGGCATATAACATAAACCACTTTTCTTTTTAAAATCTAGCCTTCTGCCAAGAATCCTCATTTGGGTTTTAATTCTGTAACAACTGTTTTCTTATTTCTGGTGGCCCTGCTTCATAGTTCTGCATCGATTTTATCAATTGTCAGACTGTATGGATGAGGTACAGTTCACTGAAACTGGGAGTACAGGAAGAGGACTGTGTTTGTGGACAAAGATGAGCTTATTTGGGGGGATGTGTGTGTCTGGAACAAGGGAACTATCTGTCCAGACAAGAGCTGATGGCTAAACTTGGGCAATGATGATAGAAATAGAGATAAGGTGATTGGCTTAAGAAGAAGTTTTAAAGTAGTACTGGTAGGATTTGGTGATTAATTGAATGTAGAGGTAAAGGAGAGAGGGGAGTTTGGGTTAGGGTTCGTTTTAAGTGGATCTAGGACATACTATTTTTCTTATTTATCATTCCCTACAGAAGCCCCTCCAGAACCAAACAGCTAATTATTAGAACTTTTAATAGGGAATTATGTAGTACTTCTTTGGTGAAATAATGAGGCTTTTTTGTTCTTGGGGAGTGAAGATGTAGAGTTGCAGAAAGACTCTGGATATTGAATGACAGCATTACTTCTCAGGTTCTTAAGAAATAATTTTGTAACTCCATAAGATGAGAGGGCTTTTTGAACTTAATTAGAACTTGACTTTAAACTTTATTTATCTAGAGGTATAAACTCAGAAGTAATGATGGCACAATTGTGTTGACTAAACAGGATTTAGGGAGTATTGAATTTACATGATACCCCTGTGAGGGCAGAGCTTTGAAAACAATTCTATATATCAAATATCTGTACCAAGTATATTTTTTCCCCAAATAATCCTGTTTGTCCAGTTACTTCAAATGTGTATAACATGTTTTCATCAGAGATAGAAATTGTTTACTTATGTTATCTCTTTAATCTGATGTAATAGCTAAACACAATTGAGTCAATCTATTATTGCTTTGCTTAGGATCAATGGCAATATACTTGTATGCAAATAACAACAAAATTATAAAATAATTCAGATTCTTTGTTAGCATTATCTTTCTTTTTCTTGTATTACCAACTTTTATGATTCCTGTGGGAATTGGGGGAAAGGAAGACAACCTTGCCTGCATAACATTTGGGAGAGGCCCATCTGAAGAATGATAATTTCTGCAACTATCCTCAAATTTATATAAACAATTCTGAGTCCAACTGAAGGATGGGAATAGGGAGAAAAACACAGTACTAATACAGGAATTACTTATCTAGTTATCCTTAAAAACAGTGATTATGCCCTCCATTATAGCTTATTAAGACCACTTCTTAGGCATATTATAGAGAGGATTCAGACTTTGAGTTAAGATTGCTAATGAATTCTGAGATTCTTAGTAACCTGAAGACCATCTTCTGTAAAACTTCTCACAACTAAATCAGGCATTTGTTACATCAGGGCTAGGACACAAGGCATGGAAGTAACCTGTTCAAGTCTCCCCTCCCACCCACCCCCATAATTCTGAGATTAGAAAACCATTAATAAAATTCTGAATAAATTAATTGAATCATAAAGCTATTCCCAAGTACAATTAGCTGACCCTTAGCAACAATTAATCTTCTAGATCAGCACTGTCCAATAGAAATATAACATGAACCACATATGTAATTTAACATTTTTCTAGTAACCACATGAAAAAAAAAAAATAAAAAGAAACAGGTGAGATTCATTTAAATATTATAATTCAATCCATATATATAATATCATTTCAGTATATAATTAATAATTAAATTATTAATGAGATATTTTACATTCTTTTTTTCTTTGTACTGAGTCTTCAAAATCTGTATGTATTTTACACTCACAGCCCATCTCAATTCAGACTAGCCACATTTCAAGTGCGAAATATTCACATATAGCTGTTGGGCTCCATATTTGATACAGTTCTAGAAGACATTTTAAATAGGTTTTAAACTGGCTCTCCCTGTTCATGTAGTAGTCTATAAGAAAGGGTGAAATTATATTTATTTTTATTAGTTTGAACCATATGAAATTATTTTTGTATTTCAAAAACGGTTGAATATCAGCAGTTATGTATGGTTCAGCCGAATATAGTTGAACACACTTAATTTTCTTGAGATCAAGAAATAATTACTGTTCAAATCTTATCATAAATTCCTAACTCCAGATATCACAAACTAGCTTTAAAAAATCTGTCATCCTCTGTAACCTGCTTTTATGCATGATCTGGAAGCTGGATAGGTGACCGGACAGGGATGAAGTAGGCATTACACAGCTCCTTCCATTCCTCAGTTATTGTGCTCCTTGCTTTGTATTGTTTGCTTTATTTCGTCTTCATATCTTGTATGCTGGGATTGCCTCTGCCCTGACTGGGAGAATGCATTATGAGGTTACTTGTAAATAATTTGGTCTGGTACTTCCCTGGAAGGAAGCAAGTACCAATACTGGCACAGATGGAAGAGGAATCTGTTTCATTAGAAGTAATTGCCATAAAAGAAATACACTATGAATGAAATGGTTGTAGTGGAAGTAAACGTCAGGGAGACATTTTGCCTTTCTGCCTTTCTGTTGGGGGAGGTAGAGATTGGCTAACCTAGGCGTCTTAGAGATGCCAGAGTTGATAGTCTTCACGTTCACCAGTTAAATTACTGTTTCTGAATCACATGTAATTAATAGACTGAATTATTAAAACTAATGCATTAATAACATTACTATTTATTTAATAATATTTTTAAAGTTAAATGTGCCTAACAGAAAATATAGTCAGTACAAAATTTGTTTCAAATTATATGTGTTATTTGTAGGAGAGAAGTATGGCTACCTTTCACTTCCAAAGCCAGTGGTAAGTAGAATTTTGTTTTTATTCAGAATTCAAATTATGCTGTTATCTGCTTATTGCTATCCCTTCCCCCCCAGTAATTGACACAAAGGAACAAAGTTAGGATATTAAAAGTTATTACCCAGAGTTCAATTACTCTGAGTAGCAGTCTAGATGTAGTCCATACTTGGTGATTTGTGTTGGGTTTGAGGGGGTGGAATGAATAGGAAACAAACTTTGTGATTAGCCAAAGGCTGAGGTCAGAGTTTTTTTGTTTTCTACGTATTGGGACTAACTCACCAGGTCATGTTATTTTCTGTGAACTAAGAACTTTCATAATGCTTTATAGCTGAATGAAAATATGCCACATATATGGTAAGGAGAAAAGGTGTGATATATTAGTTGGGCAGTGGTCCTACAGTACCTTCTAGCAGATAGCATTGTAACATCAGTCATATTACTCAGGTGACGTTTTGATGACTTCAGCAATTCATTTGCAGAGATCATTTCATGGAATTTTATAGTTTGGATAAAATGCAGGATATGGAAAGCAGAGATTATATTTTTTAAAATCTATCAAGAAGGACCATTCTTTTAAAATCATCAAGTAGCCTAATACCTCTAGTTTTAGAAGTAGAAGAAAAACAATTGACTGTAGAAGTAACTTCTGAGCAGGAAGTAATCACGACAAAAAATGAAATCAAAGACTTACAAATTATACCCAATATAAAATTATACCCAGTATAAACTGTCCTAGGTTTTAGTCAACCGAGATGGCAGTATAAGATGCTCCAGGGTGCCGTTCTTCCATAGAATCTTTGAACAACTATTGAAAACCGGCAGAACCATCATCCTTGGAACTCCAGAAAACAGTTAAAGGGTTGCAGTAACTGGGCAAATGCCAAATAAAGAATATACAGCTTTTAAAACAGTAGGAGAAGCTGGCGCCCTTGCTGGTCCCTCTCCTACCCCTTCCCTGGTGTGATATAGAGTCAGCCTGCGCTCCCATTGTGAGTCCCTGGCCCTGTTTTGGAGGGAGCAGAATAACCCCTATAAACATACTGAGGTGCCTGTAGGTCAGTGCCAATCTATCAGGTAACAGCCTGAAAGATTAAACCAGGAAACTCCTTTAGGGCTCTCTTCCCAGATCTTGTCTTGCAGGCAGAGGCAGCTTGCACACAGCTTGCAGACAGCTAAAGCAATGTAAGAATTAAGTCAAAGTGGCCTGGGGCAAGAGATTACCTGCTTTAAGTCACGTAATAGCCCCCAGGAGGGGAAGAAAGTCTGTTTCATAGGGAGTGGAGGTAGGAATAGAATTCCTGTAAACAGGGGAATTCCCAAGACCACTAGCAAGAGTGAGAAGCTAAGGACAATATAATTGATTCAGGCTGAGGAGCAAAAAGAAAAAAGAATTTTAAAAAGTGAGCAGAGCTTAAGAGAACTGTGGGACATCATCATATATACCAATATATATATTATAAGAGTCACTAAAGGAAATGAGAGAAAGGAGCAAAAGGAACATTCAAAGAAATAATGACAGAAAAGTTCTCAAATTTAATGAAAGACATGAACATGCTCTTGCAAGAAGCTCAGAGAACCTCAAACAGGATAAACTTCAAGTGAACCACACCCAAACACATAGGAGTCAAACTGTCAAATACCAAAGACAAGGAGTTCTGAAAGCTACATGAGAAAATCAACATGTTATGTACAAGGGAGTCCCAATAAGATTAAGTGCTGATTTTTCATTAGAAACCATAGCAGCAAGAAGGCAATGGGACAAAATATTTAAAGTGCTAAAATAAAACAATTGCCAAACAAGAATTTATATCCCGTGAGGGGAGTGGATGTGGCTCAAGCAATTGGGTGTCCATGTCTCACATGGGATGTCCCAGGTTTGGTTCCTGTTGCCTCCTAAAGAAGACGAGCAGACAACTAGCAGACAGACAAGGGAACCATCTTGGCGTGGGCGAGGGTAGTGAGGGGGGAGGAATAAAAATTAAAAAAAAAAAGAAAAAGAAATTAAAACATTCCCAGATAAACAAAAGCTGAGTGTGTTTGTCATCACAAGACCTGCTTTACAAGCAATGGTAATGGGAGTTCTACAGACTGAAAGGAAAGGACACAAGACAGTAGATTAAAGAAGCATAAAGAAATAAAGACGTCTAGTAAAGGTAATTATACAGGTAATTATAAATGCCAGTATTGCTGTATAGTATTTTTTAGTGTGTAACTCCACTTTTTACTTTTTACAGGTTCAAAAATGTAAATGCATAAAAAGTAAAGATAGGAAGTGGATGTGGCTCAAGCAGTTGAGTACCCACCTCCCACATGGGAGGTCCTGGGTTTGGTTCCCAGTGCCTCCTAGAGAGAAACAAAAACAAACAGCAAGCAAACAAATGAAAAAACCATCTCAAAGGAGCCGATGTGGCTCTGTGGCTCAGTGGTTGAGCACTGGCCTCCCACATATGAGGTCCTGGTACCTCAAAAAAAAAAGTAAAGATAAATCTATGGTTTGGGGTATACAATGTATAAAGATATAATTTGTAACAAGCACAAAAAAAGGTAGGGTGAGCTAGGGATATAATTTTGAAGATAATTTGGCATGAAATCAAACATGATTGTTATAGCTTTAGGATATAATATTGAAGCCTCATGGTAACTGCAGAGAAAATATCTGAAAAATGTATACATAACTAAAGAGAAGGGACTCATAATGGTACACTAAAAAAAAAAAATGAAATAAATATGATAGTAGGCTTTAACAGAAGAATTAAGGGACAAAAAGAAGAGACTCACTTTAAATTCAAAGACATAAGTAGGTTAAAAGTGAAAGTATGGAAAAAAATATAATGCAAATATAATCAATAGGGAGCTGGGGTAGATATACTAAAATCAGATAAGATAGATTTTTAAGTAAAAAACTGATAAAGGGGTCAATTCAACAAGAAGACATAACAGTTGTAAATATATATGCAACTAATGGCAGAGACCCAAACTATATGAAGCAAATATTGACAGATTTGAAGAGAGAAATAGATGGTTCTACATTAATAGTAGAAGCTTCAGTATACCACTTTCAGTAATGGATAGAACATCTAGACAGAAAATCAGTAGGGAACTAGAATACCTAAATAATACTATAAACAAACTGGACCTAACAGTCTTAGATAGAACATGTCACCCAACAACAGCAGAAATGACATTCTTTTCTAATGCTTGTGGACTATTCCCCACGGTACACCATATGTCAAGTTACAAAACAATTCTCAATAAATTTAGAAATATTGAAATCATATAATGTATCTTCTCCAACCACAATGGACTGAAGATAGAAATCAATAATGGAGAACTGGAAAATTCATAAATATGTGGAAATTAAACAACATACTCTTTTTTAAAATTATGCCATGTATTTTTCCCCCTATTTTATTGATACATATTAATAAAGCATAAATCCATCTGTATTAGTCAGTCAAAGAGGTGCTAATGCAAAGTACCAGAAATCTGTTGGCTTTTATAAAGGGTATTTTTTGGGGGTAAAAGCTTACAGTTTCAAGGCCCTAGAGAGTCCCAACTCAAGGGTAATTTCTCACCAAAGACAGGTTCCACGTGTTGAAGCAAGATGGCGGGCGATCTCTCCTGGTGTCTCCTTCCTTCTTCTTCTTAAGGCTCTGTGGGACCAGCTTCTTCTGATCTCAGTTCTAAGACTCTGGCATAGAGCTTGTCTTTCTTCCCAGGGCTTTAGCTGTTTGATCCTTCTCCTTTCTGTCACATGGCATGACCAAAATGGCCAAGTTCTCTCCTCTTCTGTGTCTTTTTCTGTGTATCTTCTTGAGTGAATATCTGTTTCTAGCAGCCCACCAAGTGGGGGGGGACTCAACCCTGACATGGTCAAATCAAAGCCCTAATTTTGATTTAATAAGTAAACGTAAAACCTTTGAGTTTAATACAGTCAAAGAGTATCAGCCCCAGAGGAACAAACCCATTTACAAACATAATCAATATCTTTTTTTTGGAATTCATAAATAATATCAAACTGCTACACCATCCAAAGAGTACAGTCAATGGTATTCGGTATAATCACATGTTTGTATATTCATCACCCCACTCATTTCCAGAGCACTTTCATTATTCCAATAATAATAATAAAAAACAAACAACACTCATCACCTCTCAATCTCTCTATGCCCCACCTGCCATGCATAGCTGCTATTCTTTTTCCTCCTCTCTAGTATATTTGTATTTATATTTTATAAAAATAGTTATATATATATATATGCAATATCACCTATATTCGTGTTTTACATGAGGTTTTACTATCTTATACAGTCCCATGTTAAAGTTTTTAGCTTTCTTTCTAGTAATATAAATGACCTTAGACTTCCCTTTTCAACCACTGTCATACCCATACGATAGCACTGCTCGTTATAAACACCATGATATGCTTTAACCATTTCTATTTATTTCCAAACATTTACAAACAACCTTTTAAACAATTCTACAAAGATTAACCCTCATCTTTCCATTCTCTACCCTCCTTCTATTTTCTGGTGACCTGTATTCTAATTATTAACTCCATGAGTTTACACAGTATATTTGTTTCATAATAGCACAGTCATACACTATTTATCCTTTTGTGTCTGTCTTGCTTCACTCAACATAATGTCCTCCATGTTCATCCATGTTGTCATACGCTTCATGACTTCATTTCTTCTTACCGCTGCATAATATTCCATCATGTGTCTAAACCACAGTTTGTTTATCCATTCATCAGTTGATGGGCACCTGGGTTGTTTCTAGCTTTTGTCAATTAAACAACATACTCTTAATCAATGGGTCAAAGAAGAAATCATAAGAGAAATTAGGAAATTTGTTGATATGAATGAAAACAAAAACACAACATACCCAAAATTATGGGATACAGCAAAGGCATTGCTCAGAGGGGAATTTATAACTCTAAAGGCTTTTACATTAAAAAGGAATACAGATCTCAAATCAGAGAACTAACCTCACAACTGGAGGATCTAGAAAAAGAAGAGCAAATTAAACCCTATGGAAGCACAAAGAAGAAATACCAAACATTAGAGATAAATGAAATAGAGAATTTTAAAACTATAGAATCAACAAAACCAAACATTGGCTCTTTGAAAATATCAATAAACTCAACAAGCCTTTAGCTAAACCAACTACAAAAAAAAGAAGATGCAAATAACTAAAATTAGGAATGAAAATGTGTCATTATTACCAACCCCACACAAAAGAATTATGAGGATACTTTAAACAACTTTATGCCAACAAATTAGACAATCTAGATAAAATGGACACATTTCTAGAAGCACACAAACTATCTACACTGACTCAAGAAGAAATAGAAGCCCTCAGCATACCAATAACAAGTAAAGAGATTGAATCAGCCAACACGGGAAGCGGCTGTGGCTCAATCAGTGGGGCTCCCGTTTACCATATGGGAGGCCCCGGGTTGGGTTCCCGGGGCCTCCTGGTGGGGGCAGGCCTGCCCGCGCGGCGTGGTTGGCTGACCCAGCGAGCGCAAGCAGCAAGGGGGGGATAAATGAATAAATAAATAAAATCTTAAAAAAAAAAAAAAAAAAAAGAACCTGCCAACAAAGAAATGCCCAGGACTAGATGATTCACTGGTGAATTTTGCCAAGCGTTCCAAGAAGAATTAACACCAATCCTGCTCAAACTCTTCCAAAAAATTGAAGAGGAGAAGTCACTCCCTAACTCATTCTGTGAGGCCACTCCTCTCAAAACAAAGCCAGCAAAAGATGCCACAAGAAAAGAAAATTACAGACCAGTACAGTCATACCTCATTTTATTGTACCTCACTTTGTTGTGCTTTACAGATATTGCATTTTTTAAAAAGTTGAACGTTTGTGGCAACCCTGCATTCAGCAAGTCTGTTGGTGCCATTTTTCCAACAGCATGTGTTCACTTGGTGTTTGTCACATTTTAATTAAGGTCTGTACATTTTTTAGACATAATGCTATTGCATGCTTAATAGACTACGGTGTAGTGTAAACATAACTTTTATATGTACTGGGAAACCAAAAAATTCGTGTGACTCACTTCATTGCAATATTCACTTCATTGTGGTGGTTTAGAACCAACCCCACAATATCACCTAGGTAGGTCTATGTCCCTTATAGATATAGATGGAAAAATCCTCAACAAAATACTAGCAAACCAAATCCAACAGCAGATTAAAATAATTATACACCATGATCAAATGGGATTTGTCTCAGGTATGCAAAAGTTGTTCAATATAAAAAAATCAATTAATGT
This sequence comes from Tolypeutes matacus, assembly GCA_026826555.1. Classification (NCBI taxonomy): domain Eukaryota; kingdom Metazoa; phylum Chordata; class Mammalia; order Cingulata; family Chlamyphoridae; genus Tolypeutes; species Tolypeutes matacus. Next base: position 4,204,495 of record JAKSZT010054079.1, read on the forward strand.
AATACCCCATATTAACAGAACAAAGGACAAAAACTACATGATCATCTCAGTTGATACAGAAAAGGTATTTGACAAAAGCCAGGACCCTTTCTTGATAAAAGCACTTAGAAAACTAGGAATAGAAGGAAACTTCCTCACATGATAAAGGACATCTTTGAAAAACCCACTGCTAACATCATACTCAATGGTAAAAGACTGTAAACATTCTGTCGAAGATCAGGAACAAGACAAGCATGCCCACTGTCACCACAGGTATTCAACATTTTACTAGAAGTTCTAGCCAAAGCAATTAGGCAAGAGAAAGAAATAAAAGGTATCCAAAATAGAAAGGAAGAAGTGAAACTTTCCCTATTTGCAGATGCCATGATCCTATATACAGAAAATCCTGAAAAATCCACAACAAAGCTACAAGAACTAATAAACAAATTCAGCAGCATGATGGGGTACAAGATCAACACATAAAAACCAGTAGTGTTTCTATACTCTAGTATGAACAATCTGAAGAAATCAAGAAAAAATTCCACTTATAATAACAACTGAAAGAATCCGATATCTAAGACTAAATCTGACCAAGCATGTAAAGGATTTGTACACAGAAAATTACAAAACATTGCTAAAAGAAATTAAAGAAGACCTAAATAAATGGAAGGACATCCATATTCATGGATTGGGAGACTATTATTGGTCAATTGTCAATTCTACCCAAAGTAATTTATTGATTCAATGCAAACCCAATAAAAATTCTAAGAGATTTCTTTGCAGGAATGCAAAAGCAATCATCAAATTTATAAGAAAGGGTAAGGAACCCTGAATAGCCAAAGCCATCTTGAAAAAGAAGAGTGAAGTTGGAGGACTAACTCTTCCCAATCCTAAAACTTATTACAAAGCCACAGTAATAAGGGGGAAACAGATGGGGCTCAAGCGAATGGGCTCCTGTCTACCATATAGGAGGTCCAGGGTTTGATTTCAGGGGCCTCCTAGTGAAAGGCAAGCTGGCCTGCGTGGAGAACTGGCCCATGCAGGAGTACTGGCCCGCGCGGAGTACTGGCCTGCGCAGAGTGCTGGAGCAGCGAGATGACGCAACAAAAAGAGACACAGAGAGACAAAACATTTTTTGAGGATTAGAAAGGAGTAGGGTGGATGGAGCAAATATTTTATTGAACTGAATAATCTCCTTTTTATCTTCAATAAAAAATCATTTCTGAATCATTAGCCATTTCCTTAGTTGAAGATAATATTGCTGATAATATTCCTAGAAATTTGTATCTCTTTTTTTAGGGAACAAAATTGGAGTCTGGTGCTATTTATATTTAGAGCGTTGAAATGTTTAGCTTTATGTAACTGAAACTGACGCATTTGACTGCATTCCAAAATAGTATCCACTAGATGGCAAGCTTGGTTACTTGTTAAGACGGTTTATTTACCTTTTCAGTCATTCACCTTTCAGTCTATAAAAATAATCTGTAAAAGTAAAAATAGAAATAATGAAAACATAACTAAATTTCAAAGATTAGGATACAGTGTAAAAGTCTAAATAAAATAAAACCGGAAAACCTCGAAGGTATTCTTAAATACTTTATCAATTGCTTTATGGTCTACTAGACCATTACTTTCTAATGAACATGAGAGGCAGCTTGCGTTGAAAGTTTTGTGTAAGTGTGAGAAACTTTAATGTTCCCTATATTTATTTCTGCCCTTTAACAACTCCTATTTCTTGTATAATAAACACTGTTAGAAAATTTCAGAAGACCTGTGTTAAGTGAGCAAATCTCAGCTCTGTGGGATAAAAAGAAGGGAAGAATGGAAGCTGTTCTGTTTTGCAGTGAAACTGATAACAAAGTAGCTGGTCAGAAGTAACAAGTGATGGCTACGATAAGGGAAGCAGAAAACTGAGGTATCCAGTATATGTACCTCAAAAGTATGGGTGATGGTCTATTATTTCTTAAGCTAAGTGTGCACATGAGTGTTTTATTATGATTTACACTTTATGTGCATGCATGACAATATATGCACATGACTATTGTCATGTGTGTGTATGTTTATATAATTTACATAAATCTTTCGTTTAAAAAAAAAAGTTCTCTGCATCTCCTGGCCCCTTGGCCTCCACCAGCTCCAGACCTCTGCATGGAAGGAAGCCCCAACCTGGGCAGCCATCTCCAGAGAATTGAATGTGTTTTTCAAAGAAATATTGCTAATTGTAGTGATTAGCATCTGTAATACTCTATTCTTCAAGTAAATCAGCATGTGTGTGACGGCCTAGTAACCTAACTAGTGTAGAATATTTTCTCCTCATCTAGAGGAGGAAAACATTTAGAGTTCCAAATAGCTTAAATACCTAAAATCGAACATGCTCTTTCAAAGATAGGGGCCCATCGAACATGTTGGTTCATATATTTCATCCTAAATTCTAAGTATAATCTCTGCAACTGAGATATGTATGGGATTAGGAATTGGGATGTCAATGAAACTAGGATACTAAAATTTAACCCTCCAGGGGAAAATTGATTAGAGGAATTGAATCTCAGAGTCATAACATTAGGAATAAATGGAAATTCTACATATAGTGGCTAATTTTGTTATTAATTATTTGAACATTATAATTTTATTGCAAGGGGCAGGGAGGTTTGGAGGACCTAATAACAGGACTCTGAGAATACTACAGAAGAAGCCTGCGTCTGAAAAGAGCCCAGCAATGCAAACACAGGGACCCAAGACATTGACCTGTTTCCCTGGCCCCAGATTTCAAAGCAGTGACCTATTCAAATCTAAACTCACATACTAGTGGAGAGTATTTGCAATTGGTTGTTTAATTTAAACTACTTAACATAGTTTAATTACATACTGAATATGTTTAAATAAAAATTATATTACAGGTAATTTATTATGCTTTCTGTTACTGTTGTCTTTCCTCACAATTGAATGTTCTATTTTTAAAGCTATTTTAAATCCATTTATTCTCAACAGAAGAATAACGCAAACTTGAAATCACTGAAGGCAGACAAGCCCGACTCTGAGGTAAGATCTTTTCTTTTGTTATAGCCTTCCATCTAATCTTCCTTTGAAAGCATAATGACAAAATTATTGTGATTAAAATGTATGCTTTGTAGGAGCAAGCCAAGATAGCCAAGCTTGGACTTAAGCTGGGTTTGCTCACCTCCAACGCAGACTGCGAAATTGAGAAATGGGAGGATCAGGAGAATGAGATTGTCCACTACGGACGGAGCATGTCCAGTACGGCCTACTCGCTATATTTATTTACTAGGTAAATATGGTTCCATTCTGAGCTTTTGAAATCAATATAAAGAGATCTTATAATCCAAATAATATCTGGTATAAAGAAGATTTGCTGTGTCAAATGTTTGGTTAAAGCTGTATCAAATTTATGGTCAAAGGACTAAATGTGGGTCTTAAAACAATTTACTTAGGTGAATGAAAAAAAAGGACAGTGAATTAGGATTTAGATTCAGACAGGGTCCTCTTCTAGGTTTGTGTCCCATTCTTTCCATAATTTTGAAATAATTTTGAATCCTGCTTTTCTCATCCTGTATATCATTTGTCTCCCAACTAGCATCAGTAAGTTTGAAAACCATGCCTTTTAGATCTTTATACAAGGAATTGATTAAACATAGATCAAAGAATAGAGTTATGAGGGTTACCACTAGGGACCTCGGTCAGGTGCCAAATAACTGTAAATCAGCATTCCTTGTGTAGTAGAGAATTTGCCTATCTTTATTATTATCTGACATACCGTCTTGTCCATATTATAAGGCTCCTGGTCAAATACATTGTTGAAGTCAATGCTGAACACATTTCACAACCTTCTAGTATAGTAATCTATACATATAGTATAGTAATTCTGCCTTGGTAAACATTTATCAGTTTTCTGCTCAATCTGTTCTAGAATTTTCTCAGTGACTTTAAACTTTCCACTCAGTTTCTGAAATCTACCTATTCTATTTTTGGAAATGTAGAAAAAGTTGATTTATCTCCAGTTTTCTGGACCCTCTTCTACTCATTTTGGTTTTGAAAAGATTATCAGCAGTGGGATACACCTGTAAATTGTTTCTGTATTCTGGAGTATAATACATTTTGGTCTAGAGAGTTAAACTCATTTAAAGAAGTTATGATCTCTACAACTGTTACGGGCTTTGGGGCTCAGTAAATAGCCCCTAAATTCTGAGCAAATTGAAAAATCAAAAGAATAAGGCAGGGAATGGATGTGGCTCAAGCTGTTGAGCTCCTGCCTCCCATATGGGAAGTCCCAGATTCGGTTTCCATTGCCTCCCGAAAAAACAAAAATGAACAACAAGCAAAACAAATGTAAAAACCAACTCAGGAAAGCTGATGTGGCTCAGTGGCTTCCCATACACAAGGTCCCGGGTTTAATCCCTGGCCCCCAGTACCTAAAAAAAAAAAAGGGCAGAGGGGTCCAGTAATATTTGTTATTGATAAAGCTGATATCAGATAATGTAGTTTATACTCACAGGCAAGTAGGTTTCTTAAAACGATCCCTAGTTTATACTCACAGGCAAGTAGGTTTCTTAAAACTTTACAAAGGAAGTATGATTTTACCCCATAGGGGTGGAATGTATCTCTATAAAAACCTGGAAGAGCAGGTATCTCCTAAAGGCAGCTTCAGTCACAAAAGAAAAAGGAGAAAAGAAAGAGTTATCATGTCCAATTTATTTTCTCAGAATCACCAGAAAGACTGGTGGGGTGGAATAAGTGAGGGAGCAGAGAGAAGCAGGGTGTTGTGCTGATGGAGATTTCTTCACATGGAAGAAAGATTAGGGGTGGGGAAGAAGCATCATGAAGCGAAGAGGCTTTGTTTCCCTCTTGATGCTGTTTTCTATCTTTTTGAAATAAACAGTTTTTGGGGGAGAAGACAGAAACTGTAGGAGTTGAATAATTTTGCCTGTTTTTAGCCGTCGTTTGTTAATACCTTACCATCTTTTCCATCAGTGGAGACAATGCTTTCCTCTTTGGTGGTTTCCTTCCTTTGTTCTTAATAGTTTTTAGCAAGTTTCTCCTGGAATTAAGTCTCTCCAACACTAATTTCAACCTCCTTTCTTTGTTCATACCTTTTTAAATTCTGACTCAAGTTTGCAAAATAAAGTAAAATGGAGCTCCTTTGTTTGCCCAGAGGAAATTTGCACAGACTGACTGAAATATCAAAAAGCTTTACTTTTGGTTGGAATCATTTAGTTATCTCATGGTGATGAAAATCAGCAGGTTTTTGTGGATTTTTGTTTGTTTTGTTTTAGTTTTTGACCAATAAAAACTGGAGATATACACTATCAATTAATGACTCTAGTTTATTTGATATAGAAAATCTTCCCAAAGAAGGGATTCCTCCGTAGAACATTCTTTTAAGTTTCTAACAGCTCTGTGCTTTCTTATTTCTTATTTGAGAATATTTCAGAATGACATGGTTAGCACTTTTTGTTTCAGAGTCAGAATAATGGATTTAAATATTTTTTTCATTTATTGAAGTATATCACTTATACATAAATATACATAAACAATAAGTGTATAGTAATAGTTGCGAACTTACAAAAGAAACATACATAACATCATATAGGGCTCTCATACCTCACCCTACCACCAATACCTTGCATTTTTGTGAAATATTTTTAACTAATGATTAAAGAGCATCCTCAAAATATTACTACTAACCAAAGTATCTTACATTTGGTGTATTTTTCCCTCAATCCACCCTATTATTATTATTGTCATTTATACATGAACATACATAAACAATAAGTGTATAGTAAAAGTTGTAAACTTATAAAGCAAACATTCATAACATCATACAGGGTTCCCATACATCACCCTACCACCAACACCTTGCATTGTCGTGAAACATTTGTTACAAATTATGAAAGAATATCATCAAAATCTTACTACTAACTGTAGTCTTTATCTTACATTTGGTATATTTTCTCCCCAACCCACCCTATTATTATTTGTTAAATATATTTTTGTGACAGAAGATGTAATCTTACAAAACAATCATGCACATGTGCAGAATTCCCATACAACACCCCTCTATCAACACACCACACCGTGGTGGGAACATTTTGTTACAGATTATGAGATAATATCATCAGACTATTTCCAGGTCCAAGCGTATATTTGGCACACTTTTTCCATACTCCCCCATTATCAACACAGTACATCTTTGACATAGATGCATGAATATTACATTACTGTTAACCATGGTCCATAAGTCACTCCAGTTGTATTTTTCCCATGGTTCTCCACATTCCTACCACCCTGCAATAGGTCAGTGCTCTAGCTCACAAAGGATACTCTTGCATCTGTACCATCAACCACAATTCTCATCCACCTTTGGGTTTACTGTGTTATTCAGTCCCTAGATTATTCTCTAGCTTTCTTTCAACTGGCATTTACATCCCTAGACTACTTTTCAGCCACATTCCCATTTATAAACCAGCTGTTACTCACTAATGTGTTACCATTAATTCTATACATTTCCATACTTTTACAGTAAAGTTAATTAAAACTTCTGCATACATTAAGCATCAGTAGTCTATCTCAGTCCTCCTCTTATCTCCTTTAAGAATCCACCACCTACCATCAAGTCTTGAAGATGTTTTCCTACATTTTCTTCTAGAAGCTTTATGGTTCTTGCTTTATATTTAGGTTTTTGATCCATTTTGGGTTAATTTTTGTATACAGTGTGAGATAGGGGTCATTTTTCCTTCTTTGGGCTATGGATATCCAGTTCTCCCAGCACCATTTGTTGAATGGGCTATTCTGCATGAGCTGGTGGGGTTTGACAGGCTTGTCAAAAATCACTTGACCATAGATGCAAGGGTCTGTTTCTGAACCATCAGTTCAGTTCCATTGGTCTATGTGTCTGTCTTTATGCCAGTACTATGCTCTTTTTACCACTGTAGCTGACTTAAAGTCCAGAAATAAGAGTATTCCAACTTTGCTTTTCCTTTTTAAGATGTTTCTGGCTATTCAGGACCCTTTACCTTTGCAAATAAATTTGATAATCATGTTTTCCATTTATTTAAAAGATGCTGGTGGAATTTTTATCAGCATTGTATTGAATCTGTATATCAATTTGAGTAGAATTGACTTCTTAATGATATTTAGTCTTCCAATCCATGAGCATGGAATGTTCTTCCAATTATTTAGGACTTTTAAAAATTTCTTTTAACAGTGAGTTGTAGTTTTCTGAATACAAGTGCCTTACATCGTTGGTTAAGTTTATTCCTAAATATTTGATTCTTTTAGTTGCTATTGTAAATGGAATTGTTTTTTCCTGACTTCCTCCTCAGATTGCACATTACTGGTGTCTTTTAAAGCCTATTTAATCTAAGTATAGCTACTCGAGCTTTTTTTGTTTGTTTATTTGTTTGTTTGTTACTGCATGCATGGAATATCTTTTTCCAGCCTTTCACTTTCAGTCTATTGGTGTCCTTGTGTCTAAGGTAAGTCTCTTGTAGACAGCATATAGGTGCCTCATATTTTCTTATCCATTCTGCCAGTCTCTGTCTTTTCATTGGGGAGTTTAATCCATTAACATTCAATGTTATTATTGTAAAGGCAGTTCTTATTTCACCCATTTTGGGTTTATCTGTCATATTTTATTTTCACCACTCTTTTGAGACTTTTAGTTACCTTTACTGGTAAAATCTTCATTTCTAGACTTTCTTCCAAGCCTCTCTCTCCTGTCTTTTCTTTTCAAACTGTAGCCAACCTTTAGTATTTCCTGCAAAGCCAGTCTCTTTGTTATAGACTTGCTGTTACAGTTTCTGTTTATCTGTAAATATTCTAAACTTGCCCTCACTTTTGAAAAACAATCTTGCTGGATATAAGATTCTTGGCTGGAAGTTTTTCTCTTGCAGTATCTTAAATATATCATACCATTGTCTTCTTGCCTCCATGGTTTCTGGTGAGAAATCAGCACATAATCTTATTGGGTATCCCTTATATGTTATACATTATTTTTCTCTTGCTGCTCTCAGAATTCTTTGTTTTTTGGCATTTGATATTCTGATTAGTATGTGTCTCGGAGTTGGTCTATTCGGATTTATTCGGATGGGAGTACGTTGTGCTTCTTGAACATGGGTATTTATGTCCTTCAATAGGGTTGGGAAGTTTTCCACCATTATTTCTTCAAATATTCCTTCTGCCCCCTTTCTCTTCTCTTCTCCTTCTGGGACACCCATGGCATGTATGTTTGCACATCTCTTACTGTTGTTTAGTTCCCTGAGAGCTTGTTCAATTTTTTCCATTTTTTTCCTCATCTGTTCTTTTGTATGTTCGCTTTTGGAGACAATTTCTTCAAGCTCACCAATCCTTTTTTCTGCCTCCTCACATCTGCTATTATGATTCCAGTGTATTTTTAATTTCATTTATTGTGCTTTTCATTCCCATAAGATGTTATTTTTCTATGTATGCTTTCAAATTCTTCTTTGTGCTCATCCAATGTCTTTTTAATATCCTTAATCTCTTTAGCTATCTCATTGAATTTATTAAGGAGATTTGTTTGAACATCGATGATTAGTTATTTCAACTCCTTTATGTCATCTGGAGGCTTATCTTGTTCCTTTAAGTGGGCTGTATCTTCCTGTTTCTTGGTATGGATTGTAATTTTTTGTTGGTGCCTTGGCATCTGGCTTACTAGATATATTTGTCTGCATGCAGTTTCTCTCTTTAGGACTTTGTTGCCCTTTCTCCCTTGCTGGTTGTGTAGTAGGAGCTGAGGATGTAGTTGGTACTGTAAGCTGTGGAGCTTCAAGCTGCCCTTATTGCCCCAGGGACCAATGAAGCTTCTCCCAACTTTATTTGCCAGGGGTAGGGACAGAACCACAGCCGTGTGTAATAATCCAAGTTGTGCAGGCCTAGACAGTAGTTGCCCAGAGAGACTGATGAAGCTTCATGCCCCTTTCTCCCTTGTCTGGGCCGGGGATGGAGCTGCAGATGTGGGCAGCAATCTATGTCGTGCAGATCCATAATGACCGCAGTTGTCCAGGTAGAATTCCGACTATTCAGACTGTGCCAGCCAAATGTACCTGAAGTTACCCAGAGAGTCTGGTGCAGGGCCCAGCAGCTTCCTCCCTGCTGGAAGTGGGGCTGAAGCCTAGGCTAGGGCTGCAGGCCGATCTGGGTGAAAGAAGCTGGTCCCTACCTTCCCTGTGATTTTCAGTCAGCCTGGTTTCCCCTTATGCCAGGGGCAGAGTAAAAATGGCTACTGGCATCTTTCCAATTTGGACAGGTCCAAACTTTAGCTGTTCCTAGGGTAATTCTTTAGCCATCCAAATTTACTAATCAGTAGCCAGAGTCAGTGACCAACCGTTTCTTCCTCCCCTGTGTTTGGGAAATGGAGCTTCTAATTCCAGCCACAGAATAGCTCCTGAGGTGGCTTGTGCTGCCAGAGTAGGATGAGCACTGGCCTCCATAGTTTGGCCTATATTTTCCTGGAGAGGCTGGCACAGGTTCCCGCAGCTTCCTCCCTACCCAAGCTGGGCCTGGGGCTTAGGCTAGAGCTATAATCCAAACTGTATGGAAAGAAGCCAGTCCCTATCAGCACTGTGATTTTCAGTCTGACCCGCTTCCCCTTGTGCCAGGGGAAGAGTTAAAATGGTGGCTACTGGCCTCTTTCTGACTTGGACAGGTTCAAACTTTAGCTGTTCTTAGGATTGTACTTTAGCCTGCCGAATTTACTAATCAGTAGCTGAAGTTGGTGCCCAACTGTCTCTTCCTCCCCTGTTTTTGGGAAGTGGAGCTTCCATTTCCAGCCGTGGAACAGCTCCCTAGGAGAGGCTTGTTCATAAATATTTTGGAGGGTGGAGGGTGGGCACCGGCCTTTGGGGCATGGAGGGCTCTACTTAGGAATCTTCTCAGCAGATGGGCAGTCTCTTCCTTCCATTCCTTCAAGGATGTTACAGGATGCTTGTATGGTGTCTTGGAGCCCCCAAACTTGTACTTTAGATAGCACTGTGTGATTGCTAACTGCCCTGTAGCATGAGCTGACTCCAGGAGCTCCTTACTTTGCCGCCATCTTGCTGGTTGTCAGAATAATGGATTTTGATAAGAGATGGAGTGCATTCCAGAGAGACTGGGAAACATGAGTCGCTGCACTATGAGAGGTGGGGATTACTAAAGCTCAATGGGATGAGACTGGTTACTAGATTATGGTCATTGGACAGGAATGCTGAAATTCAAGAAAAGAAAATGGATTTTCTGTAATAGATAGCACTTTGTGCCATTTTGGCAAGTCTTGGCGTTATAATTACCTCCTTGTGGTAAAATCTCAAGATTGTTTTGTTTTCTACCCACATTGTCTGTTTACCTGTTTTTCCACCCAACATTCTTTTCCCTTTTCCTCTAAGACTTGTGGTTTACCAGCCTCATCTAGGTGCTTCTTTCTGAGATCCATCTATTCGTCTGCACAGTATCTAGTTTTGCAGTTTTTCTGGGCAATTTTTTAGCCCTTCTTTAGGCTATTGTTTAAGGTCATCTTAATAATTTATATAATTTTAATAACTTACATATAATAATTCATAAGCCTTAATAATTTTCATATTTAAGATATTCAAGTGCCTTAGCATTTTTTTTTTCAGATTTCAAATTACCAGTGCCTTATAGTTTTAAAAGTATTTTCTGCTTCATAATTTCATTTCATTTTCACAAGTTTATCAGAGAACAGGAATGATTTATTCAAGTCTCATAGCTGTTAAGAAGCAAAACTTGTTGCTGCTATATTCTAGATCTGATTCACACCTGTTCATCGCTCTTCTTAGTAATGTCTTCTGTTGTTCCCTTTGTTGTAATTTACTTTTCATTTGTAGAGTCCTGAATTCTTGGTAGTTTTCAATCTGATATTCCGTAAAATCTAATGAGGGTGGTAGCACAGGTATTATTGTGATTATTTTATTGATTGAGAATTGAAGCTTAAAGTGACATGCTTCATCAAAGTTAGACAGCTGAGTTTTTAGAAGAGTTGAAATTAGAATTAGAAATGAGAATTTCCTTATATTTGGTCTGATCCTCTTTCCACTGTATAATATGCCTTGGTTAAGACATATCAGATCTCATATATTTAATTTATGAAGCAAAATGAAAAAGTTTTAAAGGGACATATAAAATCTAAGGATTACTTAGTTTTAAAATTTCTTTACATTATAAAATTAACACATATATAATGTTTACTTGATCTAAAAAAAGTACCTTAAGAAATAATAGTTAAATATTAAATTTGCTTTTAGAATAAAGTGTCTATTTAGCATTATTAGTTTATTCAATATGATTAGTCTATTAGTCTATAAAATATTATTCAAAATTTTGGATCTGTTAATACACAAAATGCTTAAAAATTTTAATATTATAAACCAATTTCCGGGGAAAAACTTGTTCTTCCCTTCTTAATAATTCACTTTATTCCAGAGGAGAGGGGCCATTGAAAACTTCCCAGGACTTAATTCATCAACTAGAGGTATGTTTTGTTTCCATTTGATGGTGCAACTTTAATTCTGGACTAAAAGTGGGTTAATATCTGGTTTTCTAAATGATATACTATATCATATGTGGCCTTGCATGTGCACACATGTGTTCTGTAGAGAGGTAGAAAAGTAGAAAGGTAGAAGCCTAGAAATATCATTGTGTGGAGGTTTTTTGGTTATCTCTTTGGAAAGAAACCTAAATATTAAAGGGATAAAATAGGATGGGTTTCTCGATACAAGAAGTTTTAGTTTTTCCCAAGAAGGTGGAAATATCCTGTCAGCATATAAATCTCTCTCATACTTTCCAGAGTTCCAGAGGATTTTTGGCCTCTTTGTTATTGAACTGGATGAATGATAATGATTAATTCAGGTGCACATGAGAAAGGATCTGTACTAGGTTGAGACCCTTAGGGGATACTCAGTATATGTTAGTTTCTTTCTTTCTCTCCATATTCCTGATGATTTAGGGCATTAGGGAGAGACAGATGTGCTAACACCCATGTGCATGTCCTGGTTTGTCTACTGGAACTCCATGTAGTCCCATCACTAATTCTCCTCTCTCCAGTTAGATGCTTTGGATTGGCAAGTGGATTGTAAGATTCCTTTCCTAATTTTCCCAACCCTCATGTTAGTCTGTTTGCCTCTCTAGAAGCAAGAGCATTTCTGCATTTGAAATTTCAAGTTTCTGTCACATTATAAGTTCTCTTATTATGCTTACTCTGGCATTCCCAAAGACTTGAGCCTCTTCAGGAGGGATTTCAGCTTGGGTGAGGATTCTCAACAGAGGCAGAACTACAGAAAATATTCCTTTTCTGGATTCTTCTGTAGATTATAAATGAGCTATTTCTCTTAAAGCAATCTCTTGAAACATTCTAGATTTGTATTTGTTCAGTTTAGCCCATGTCCATTCTTAAGTTATACCACACCACAGGGGGTTGTTCACTGCAAACGTTAAAACTACTCACCTTCTTTCTGCATGAGCTTATTCATGAAAACAATGCCTGTTGAATTGTCTAGGAAATGTGATGAACATAAAATGGCATATTTCATGCAGAAAATATTTATTGAGCTTGTACTGTGTGTGAGACTCTGGGCGTAGGCACTCTGTGGAAAAAAAAGTAAACAAAACAAAGCCCCTGTCCTCATGAAGCTTACATTCTACTAAGAGGATATAGAAAAAAAGTTAAGGATATAATGCCCATGTAAGTATGTGGAGATAAAATAACACAGGATAGGAAGGTAGAGGTGATAGAGGGGTGGCCAGAAAAGACCTTTCTGAAGAGGTAACATTTGAATACTTTACTCAACAGAGTAAGCTGGATGGTTATCTGAGGATAGAGTGTTTCAGACAGAACAAGTGCAAAGGCCCTGAGGTATAAGGGCAGGCTTGATGTATTGAAGAACAGTAAGGAGGCAGTGTAGATGGAAAAGAGTGAGCAAGGGGGAAGTGGTAACTCTGTAAGCCATCTCAGTGTGATGGAAAATCCACCGAGGGTTTTGAGAAACAGTGACATTATCTGATTTAGGATTTAAAAGGTTTTGGGCCTGACCAACAGGGTAAATGGTAGTGCCATTTACTGAGATAGGGAACACTGAGGGAGGACTCCAGATTTAGGGAGTGGAAATCCAGCATTTGGTTTTTGCTCATGTTAAAAGTAGGATATATACAAGACTATAGTGTTCAGAGGCTTTGGGAGTCCTCAGCATTAAGGTGGTTTTAAAGTCATGATAGTCTATGAGGCAAACCCCAAGGGGTCTGCAGGCTAGAAGAGAAGAGAAGATGTGTAAAATAGGAAGTGATAAAGTGCAATGATGAGGAACATATGGGGAAAGCTGTCAATCACTTTGGTTAGAATAGAGATGTAAAGCCTATTGGTTTCCCTTCTAAAGGGGAGGGAAAGGTGCTGAAGACTCTTTGGCCTTGAGATCGTATTATAGAATGACAGCAAATTGTTAAGGAAGCTAGATAAAAGGTTAGAGTTAACCTTGGAGTTATTGCCTACTTAGTCTTCATGTTCTTCATCTAATTTATTACGACCTGTTATTTTTCTTTGCAAATCACTCTCAGATTTGTCCTATTCTCTTCATTCTTACTGCTGCCACCTACTAAGTTTTCATCCCTTTCCTCCCCTGGTATCTCTCACTCCAAAATATTCTGCATACCACTTAAAAATAACTTTCCTAAATATTCCTATCTTGAACCTCATTTTTAAGTATTTCCCATTGTTCTGTTCTCACTAATGTAAAATGTACAATGCATGGTAAATAGCGAAAACCAATCAAACTGGTCCTCTTGAATGGCTGCTTAGGAATATGGATAAGACAAATTTTATCTTGCTTAGCTAGAAGCAGAAAGTTTTAATTTTTTAAAACTCCTGCTCTAAGATTCATCACCCTTTTATAATTCAGGATATTTTGATATGAGCTCTGGATCCCTCCAAGATCCCTGACATAATTTGTATGACTGAATACCATAGGTCAGTGACTTTCAAGAATGACTGAAGGGAAGTGGATGTGGCTCCATCGATAGGGCTCCCGTTTACCATATCGGAGGCCCCAGGTTCGATTCCTGGGGCCTCCTGGTGAAGGCAAGCCAGCCTGCGCGGCGTGGTGAGCTGAGGCAGAGAGACGACCCAACAAAGGGAGACAAGCAGACACAGAAAAACACACAGCAAATGGACACAGAGAGCATAAGCAGCAAGGGGGGGATAAATACATAAATAAATAAAATCTTTAAAAAAAAAAAAAAGAATGACTGAAGGCGTCCCGGTGCCCAGGAGACTCTAGGCATTGATTCTGCATTAGGTCTGGGAAATCTCCTTCTGAGTACATGGACATTCTTGTGTTTTCCTGGGTGTAAGAAAAACTTTTAAGAATTCCGTGACAGGCTTTTGGGGTTTTTGTTTTTAATCCTATATAAAAATTATCAAAGAGTATATTTCTTACCAACTGTCCAAAAGACACACATCTAAAATAGTGTTTTTCCTTTCCACCAGGTTTTTGCCACAGAGGGTTTAAAGCTTGCTTCAAGTATACAGGCTTTTTCAAAACAGGTAATACGTGCCTGTCTGCCTGGGGCTGGTGATGTCAGGTATACCCACTCTGGGGAAGGTGGGAAGTTATGTTAAGGTATAAAGGTATTAAGGTTTAAAAGATGGAGTTTTGTTGGTGTTGTTATAACTTCCTAAATTATATTTCAGCTGAAAGATGATGACAAGCGTATGCTTCTCCTGGAAGTAAACAAGCTGATTCCTCTATGCCACCAGCTCCAGACAATAACTAAGACACCTTTGCAGAATAAAGTGTTTCTAAAGGTAAAAGACAAGCGTGGGTAATTCAAGTAGACACTTGAGAAACTTTTATACTTGTGCTTTATCAGGTTAGTTTCCAGCCTCCTTTTTCTTCCAAGTGTTAATACCCACAAAAGGGCAATTTATTTCCATTCTCATGCCTTAACTGCAAGAATTATTTATTATGCTGTTATAACTGGCCCCAGGGAGCAGTAGGGTCACTAAATAAATTAGATTTTTGGACATGATTAATTCCATAGCTCCAGGCAGCTCCATTAAATCCTGAAGTCATCATGTATCTCACTAGGGCACAAACTCAGAAACTGGGCTCCCATAATTTGTCTCTGGAAGTATGGGCTTATGCCCACAAAATAGAGTGCAGAGAATTGCAAAGCAGGGCATTCACTGCCACGATTTGGAGAGCTTTGAAAAGCCCCTAATGGCCTGAAGTAGAACAGTTGGTTTTCCACTTATGTTTCTTGGGGTTCCATCAAACAGGCAAGAGACCTGGGCTGCGACCGCTAGTCCTCTGTTCTAGGGCCTTAAGTTGGCTCCTTAAATCCCCTAATCCGAATACCTTTCAAGATCCTTTAAATTTCCATAATGGAGAAATTTTATCATTTTAGAACTAAATATATAATAAAGTTTAAGTCTCCACTTTACAACTGGATTTATACACTGTCACTGTAGGTTGACAAGTGCATTGCAAAGACAAGATCCATGATGGCTATCTTGGTCCAGCTTCTGTCACTTTGCTATCAACTACTGAAGGTGAGACAGTTTTTCTATCTTAAATGTACGTTTTTTTATTAGTTTAAAGGAAAAAGCAAAAGGAAATGATTACTATTTTATTTTTTAAAATCTGTTTTGTTTTTTTTTTCCAGATTTCAGCAGAGACTAATTGTCCTAACTTTCCAATGTCAGATGGAAAACTACAGATGGGTCTCAGTTACAAATAAAAATACCTTTTGGGGTTAGATCTCTGGAACAACATGTAGCAAACCTAACATTTTTAGAAAGCAAATTCTTTATATGTTCAGAAATTCAATAATTTTATATAGAAAACAATAATGAAATCTTGCTTTATTTTCTGATCATGAAACTGATTGTGAAGCTTCTTGACTAGTAAGTGTCACAGTAGTTGATAGAATTTCAGTTGCAGTGTGATTTTAAGAGACAGTGCCACTAATATGTTCTATAAAAGTCAAACCAAATATCCTGTCTCAATGGCAGCTTAATCCAAAGAAGCTATTTTGAGTATATGTTCACCTTTGGCATACTTGATCTTACTGTTTTCTATCTTTATTTAAGCTTATCATCTAGAATACTGATTTTCAGCAAAAGATATGCAGTAGTCTGGGGGAATGCTAAATTTTCCTTAAACCTGTAATCTCTTCCTCAATCCCTGTTGACCAAGCGTGATGCAGGCTCCTCTGCTGTCCCTTGTCACAGATCACGTATGGCAGAAGTTACCTTGTGCTCTAGCAAGCATTTCACGTATCATGGGTGATCTTTTGTGCTGCTCATGTCCCTCCCCATTCCCAAAAGCTGGGTGATGGAGGTCACTCCATGTAATCCTGGAAGAACTTGCTTTTAGGAATTGGCTTTTAGTTCTAGTTCTAGCATAACTGGCCTGTCTGTCCTGAATGTTTATACTAGCGTAAAAATATTTTTGAGCTTTCCGTCGGTGGTAACCAATGGAATGAAAGATCTCACTACGAACTATGAAACCAAGAAGCTGTTTAGAATAAAGTCTGAATAATCACATTTTATATGTTGTTTCAGCATGTTCATTATAAAACAAACATCTTTATCTCTAGTCTTTATAGTTTAAGAGTTTAAAGGTTTTCTTGTTATAGTAGGGTAGAGTTTTGACTGATATATGATATAGTAGGGTTACCTTTGTTTTGGACTCGTTTCATAGTGCTTATATCCCAGTGCTCTGAAATTCTTTTTGAAATCTAATGGGACATATCAGTTGCCAAATGGTAGTAGTTATGTAAACTTGTCTGATGATCTGTATCTGGGTCAGCCATCAAAACCGATACAAAAGATCCTCAAGAATCACAGTACTACCAATTAGCCAGCCAATATTAATTGAAGAAAACTTGAAGTGAAAAACACATATTTATTAGATTTATTTTCAGATTGCATGTGAAAAAGTGCCTCCAGCTGGTTCTTCTAGCTAGTGAATTCACCTTAACAGCATAGTAGGAAGCCCTGCTTAAACCCTAATTCCCAGGGCTCAGTGGTATGATTACATCTGCAAACATGAAACTTAAAATTGGTATGAGTTTAACTTACTATAGGCCTCTAAGAGAAAATGGGAGGCACTTGGCTTGATTAATCATCTTTAGAATATATTCGTTTAAATAGTCAGAATCATTAAGCATGATTTTTATTTCCTGAAACCAAAATATTGTTTTAAAGTATAATAGAAACAATGGAGAAATGATGTGAGGCAATGTTACATGTAAAATAAAATTTAACATCTTTGGTACCTTTGTTTTATGAATGATCTTCAAGAATCGTTTGTGTCACTTGCAGTAGGGAGTTGCTGGTCTGTGCTTACATTTTCAGTCCATGGTGCCATCACTGTAGATGTGTTTAATTACTCCTTGTATCATGTCTGGCGCGTCTATTTATGGGCTAGTCATGCTGATACTCAAGTTCCAAGAAGTTTTTCTTGTGAATCACAAATAGTTTTTGGTTTTATTTACAAAATACTTTTCCTCCTATCTGAAAAAAGAATATTCTCTTATGTAAAATGTAAATGGGGGTGGGAAAGGGGAGGTGGATGTGGCTCAAGTGACTGAGCTCCTGCCTACCACATGGGCAGTCTCAGGTTCGGTTCCTGGTGCCTCCTGGAGAAGACAAGCAAGACAGTGAACTGGCGTTGACAGGCAGGCACAGTGAGCTGACACAAGATGATGCAACAAGGAGACACAACAAAGCAGGGAGCTGAGGTAGCTCAAGTGATTGAATACCTCCCTCCCACATGGTAGGTTCCAGGTCTGCTTCCTGGAGCAGACAGAGAGCAGACAGTAAACACAAACAATGGGGGTAGGGGGTGGGGCGCAATAAATAAATCTTTGAAAAAAAAATGGGAGTGGGGGAGAGATAACTTAAGATGAATTTACACATCAAGTGATTTCTTCTATATGAAAGAATTGTTTTATTTAAAAACAGATATTTAAATGTATACATGTGTTGCAGCCCTTAAGGAAAAATGATTTTTCAAGCCTTTATTTGAAATTCTAAAATAAGTATCCAATCTCAAGCCATAAATGTGTACATTTTTTAGTTTAAATAAGGTGAAAGCCTTTGCTCAGTTCAGAGCTATCTGTGCTTTTGCCTATATTCTCAGTAACTTCTTAGCTGTGTACCCAGTAACTAGCACGTGAGACTGAATGACGCCAGCATTCCTATTATCATAACCAGCTTGCCATTGCGTTATAATGCTTCCTTATGTTAGAAAAGTCTGTGGAAGTTGTGAAAGCCTTTTCATGTGTCCCTCGTTTAAAGCGTCGCAGCATTACAGATTTTGTTTCAGAAAGGAAGGGAACACCAGCTCCGGCCTCCCCTACAATCAGAAGGGAGAAGAGCCAAGTGGGCAAAAGGCGCTGTCCTTGGTGGGGTGGAACCGGACGTAGTAGTAGTGCCACACTGAAGAAGGTTGGGAAGGAATGCCAGTAGGTTTTATCTTTTTCTTGTTTTCAACTTCAAACTGATGGAAAAAGTTGGGCAAAACCAATAACCATACCATAATGTTCAAGCAGAAATATGTCAAGTTATGTCTTTACTTCTGGGATATAGCATGATGGGTATTTTTATTTTACTACTTAAAACTTTTCAGTGTTTTCCAAATTTTCCTCAAAGTACTTTTTAAAAAATCAGAAAAACTTCCCTTGCTTGTCAGTTGTTAGAAAGAGAGAAGCAAGAGAGGAACATGGGCAGGCAGATCCAGGAGGGAGAAGACAAAAGGGGAATCCAGGTTTGTTATACAAGTCAAAAATGGGCAAACTAGTGCACATGGAGGCTCAGGCCTCCCCTGCGGATGCCTGGGTGTGAGGACGTCTGCTTCACAGAAACTGGTTCTTCTCCTTTTGTTCAGATCATTAAGGCCAGGTAAGGATAAGACACCCGTGTTGCTTTCTACTCCAGCTCAAGCCTCATGACACAGCGGTGGTATCACTGATGCGTTTTGTTACGACTTCTTCATATTGCTTTTGTGTCAGTAACCCTTCTGTTATGCTTTTACTTTCTTCAAATTTGGGTAACACAACTGCAATGTAGCCTTCAGTGGATGGCTAGAAAGGAAACAGAATATTCAGTGCTATGAAATGATAAAAAATCAGATAAAAGGTATGGATCATACTTTTTTCCTTCTCTCTTTTACCTTCTCTTGAAGAATAGATGGTTTATGGAGAATGTTTTCATTCACTTCCATCAACCGCCCTCTAACACAGCTATTAAAGACAAAACTGCTTTTCAGAAAAATATTACCTCCCCTCTTTCTCTTAAATTGTGGTTAGAATGTAACTCACCTAGAAACGGTGTACTCTTCTCCATCTGAGCAATAAATCTTACACAGAGGTGCAAGTTCTGTGAGAAACTGTGCCCCCTGTGCAATAAAAGGGAAGTGGGATTTAATTGATGTACATTTTCACTTTCCTTTGAAAGGTAGCCTTCAGAGTGATATGGGTTATATATTCCTGGAAATGAGTGTTTGAAATAAAAACAGAAAAAAACATTTAATTGTTCAAACATTTACATAATAAGTGCCTGCTCTGTGTCACACATCGTAGTAGGCTCCAAGGAAAAAAGCAAACTAAGGTGCATTTTATAATAACTTAGTTATAGGTTAAAGACATATTCTATCTACTATAAATGAGAAAGCTACATAAAGGGAGGTGTAAGGATTTCAAAAGTGTAGGAAAATCCATCAGTATGGAATAATATAAAGTTCAGCATGACAGACTATGACAGCAATATTGTACAAAATTAGTTACTTTAAGATTCCTCCTGCCTTATTAGATACTTAGAATTTGATAAAGGAACTTTTAAAAATCAGAATCAATTACTAAGACTTTTTGAAAGGGGACATTTGCTGATTAGGAAAAAAAAAAGCCATGTGCTTTAAGGGAAATTTGGAGAAAACAAGAAAATTTTAAGTGACAAAAATAATTTACTTATTACCCTATAAACCAGAAGTAAATACTACATTTTGGCATGTTTCTATTTGAATGTTGTGGCATGGGTATTATTTCATGTACTTCACTGTATGGATGTGTTGGGAGGAGTTCTGACACTTATCTACTATAGAGAAAGTGATGCAGGCATGTCTCATTTCTGTGTTTTGTTTTTTTTTTCCTCCAGGAAATTTTCCTGTAGTAAACATAGGCATGTGAAGTCAAGAAGCTAGTCCTTATGACCTCTTTATTTTCCACTATACACAATATTAGACAGCATTTATATATTATTACATTGACATCACCCCTCTGCATGTGGGTACTTCATTTCAAAATACTAGAGCTATGCAACTACTAACTTTTGGGGGGAGATGTGGAGGATTCATCCCAGAGGCCTTGATGCAACTGGGTCTGTATCAAAGCAGCAGAAGTGTTTTGACCCCTTTTTATTACCTCCCTCGGGTGAATAAATGATTGACAGTGCTAAGATCCAATCAAAACTTAATTACTTTATCTGTAGTGGGTCAATATGCAGTTTCCTCTCTGTTTTATAGTAGTAAAAATATTTGGGACAGATTTCTCACAGGAACTTCACAGGTACTTCTATGTTTATTGTAATTTGTAGAATTTATTAAGAAAGATGTGTGCTTTTCCTTCCTTAGGGAGGAAAAATCAGTTAATTATAAGGCAAGGATTAGGGGACTTCAAACCTACAAAGGGGAATATGAACAAGGGTCTCTTAGAACAGTGATTTATTCCTGATCTAAGGTATGGGTTATTAGCAGAAACTCTTACTATGAACTCAGTAAATAAAGGGCCTGAATCATGCACGGAAACCTTCCCAACCAGTGGGTTTGTCAGGACACTTCGGTTTGTTACTAAATTGTCTTTGGTGTAATACTCTTTTTAAATAAATGTATGCATTTTGTCTGGAGTTGTAGAGAGTAGAGATAACATTTTGTATACTGAGCATTGTGAGGAGGAAGAGGCTGTGGGTAGATGTGCATTAGATTGGCAATGACTTAGGAATGGAAAAATGGTAAGAAGCAAATACTGTATATTTCCTCAGAGAGATTCTTTTTCACTACCTCAGGATGTATATATTTTTAATTACATGTGAGAACACACGGTAAAGAATACGTTGGTTGCCTAAATGTTAATTGAACCTCAGATAGTGGTTTAATAATCATATCACCAGACTTATAAACTAGATGAGACAAAGTATCTCCTTATAATGGTATTAGAATTGTTCTTTCAAATGGCTGCCTTGTGGGAATGACAGTGGTGGTACAGAACCTTCTATGATATTATACCTCCTGAAATACTTTATTTCTTTGGTCTATGAATTTCTTTTTATTAAAGTATATTTAAAATCAGCATCTCAGACTGCCAGGAAAAGATGCTAGTACATACTATTATATTCTGAGACACTGAATTTATTATTACCATGAATGCAGAGAATTTAAGTAGACAATCACAGGATTACAGGAACATACCCGCTTAAATTTTCCAGAGACCTTGTTCTGAAGTCTGCTACAGTTGGTACTGATCTGATAGGAAATGCTCTTAATTGTTTTTCCACTTTGAAGAACTGGATGAGAGCCTGCCAATGTGATGACACATATTCTATAAGGAGCAAAATTTATCCTATATTATTTCTTGGTATAATTCTTCCTCCTACTAGCATAAGAATATCTGAACTGACATTGGTTTAGTCAAACTATCATTTCCCCCCATTCCCTCTGGTTACTTTTGGCATGTAACTGTACAATGGGGAATGCAATAATAAAATGGGACTGAATTTCCTTCCCAGGAAGGGACAAGGACCATAGGCCTTTAGGTAGCACTGATAGAAGAGACAAAACTAAGGCATGCCTGTATGTACAGAAGGCCACAACTGCCTCTAGCCTAGCCCTCACCCTGGACTCTGGCAGTTCAGTGGGTAAAGCTGGGCTGGCTGCTTCAGGAGTTGCTGACTGAGGGGTGGTCCTGCACAGGGAAATCAGGTAATCAGGTTTATATGTTCAGAGTTACTAGGCCCTGGAAGACTAGTTCTTGCCAACCAAACTCCTATAATAAATACACTATTTCAACACTATGGAAGAGAATCACGTAGTGAATATTTGTTCAATCTAAGACCATACCAGGTTACAAAACCAGGGAAGAAATGGTAGGCTTTAAATTCCCAATTCACTTACCGGTTAGAGTGCTGCAGTATACAGTGGTCCTCACAGGGTTTTCCTTTGACGTCTAAAAGAATAAATGCTTCTGTTAATTGTTGGATCAACACTTACTATTCTTTGTCTGAGGCTGTTCTGGACAACACTCACTCAAGTAACAGTAGTTTTGACTGGAAGGCAAATTTTTTAGACAGTGTGCAGACTCCCGCAGCTAGTATGAGGTTTCATTTCATGATACATTCTCTGGCTCACAGAGATACGGTAATTAAAAGGATTGGACATATACTAATCACTGGTATTCCTTTCATTACTCAAAAAGATACATGTAATATTGGTTGTGGGGGGGGAGCCAAGATGGCGGCAGAGTAAGGAGCTCCTGGAGTCAGCTCATGCTACAGGGCAGTTAGTAATCACCCAGAGCTATCTAAAACACCTGCTTGGGGCCCCAAGAGACCAGAAGACCTGCAACATCCTTGAAAGTCTGGAAGGAGGAGACTGCCCATCTGCAGAGAGGATTCCTGAGTAGAGCCCTCTACGCCACAGAGGTCAGTGCCTGTGGCGCAAGCTGCCTCGGGAGCTATTCCGTGGCTGGAGTTGGAAGCTCCATTTCCCAAAAAACGGGGGAGGAAGTGTGGCACCGACTTCAGCTACTGATTAGGAAATTCGGTGGGCTAAAGTATAATCCTAGGAACAGCTAAACTTTGAGCCTGTCCAGGTCAAAAGTAGGCTGGTAACTTCTGACTCGACCCCTGGCATGAGGGGACTCAGGGCTGATTGAAAATCACAGTGCTGGTAGGGACTGGCTTCTTTCCACCCAGCTCAGATTGCAGGTCTAGCCTAAACCCCAGCCCCATCTCTGGCAGGGAGTAAGCTGGGGGGAGCTGCACCACGTCCCTGGGAAACTGCAAGCCACGCCGTAGAGGCCGGTGCCCATCCTACTCTAGCGCGCAAGCCGCCTCAGGAGCTATTCTGTGGCTGGAGTTAGAAGCTCCATTAGCCATAAACAGTGTAGGAAGAGACAGTTGCCCACCAACCTCAACTACTGACTAGTGGACTCGGCTGGCTAAAGTATAACCCTAGCGAGGGTTTGAGCCTGTCCAAGTTGGAAAGACCGGAAGCTGCCAATTTGACCCCGCCCCTGGCATGAGGGGCAGCGTGACTGACTAAAAATTCAGTGAAGTTAGGGACTGGCTTCTCTCCACCAAGATCGGACTGCAGCCCTAGATGAGGCTCCAGCCCCACCTCCAGCAGAGAGGAAGCTGGTGGAACCTGCACCAGGCTCTCCAGGCAACTGCAAATGCTCTCTGCTGGCACATACTGAATAGTCGGACACCTGGGGTTGCATCCTGGCAGCCCAATGGGATAGGAGAGGAGCTGGGTATCCTCAGCCTCTCTGGGCAATGGCAGGAGTTTTCAGCCCACACGAACTGGTTGGTTGAGTGCCTTCAAGTCCATCTCCACCTCTGACCTCCCATAAGATAGGAGGGAGCTGGTGTTCCCTCAGCCTTTCAGGGCAACTGCAGGTGCTTTTGGCCTGCACAAACCTGACCACTGGGCACCTGTGGCTCCACACCCATCCCCAATAGGACAAGAGATAGACTGTGTTTGCCCAGCTTCTCTGGTAACTGCAGGTGCTTCTGACCCACACAGCCTGGACTGGTGGGTACTTGTGGATCCACCATCACCCCCCAATAGGAAAGGAGGGGACTGGTGTTTCCACAGCCTTTCCAGACAATGGCAGACACTTTCAGCCTGCATGGACTGGACTGTTGGATGCCTATGGATCCACCCCCACCCCCAATAGGATAGGAGGAGTCTGGTGTCTCCACAGTCTCTCCGGACAACAGTGGGTACTTTCAGCCTACAAGGATTGAACTGTTGGGTGCCTGTGGATCCAACCCCACGCCCTAATAGGATAGGAGGGGGCTGGTGTTTCCTCAGCCTCTCCAGGCAACAACAGATATTCTCAGCCCAAAGGGACAGAATTGTTGGGCACTCGTAGAACCACCCCCACCACCCAATAGGATAAGAGGGGGCTGGTGCTTCCTCAGCCTCTCTGGGCAACAGCGGGTACTTTCGGCCTACAGGGACTGAACTCTTGGGTGTTGGTGGTTCTGTTCCCACCCCCTAAAGGGCAAAAGGGACAGTATGCCCTTAGCCTCTCAGGGCAACTGTAAGCGTATTCAGCCCACACACAGATTAGACTGTTGGGCACTCCACAAGGTCCATTCCCAACCCCTGCAGGGAGGGGGTCTGGTGCTAAGTCAGTTTACCTGGGCAGCTGTAGTCATTTTGGACCCACATGGCATAGACTGCTGTCCACAATAGCTCCATCCCAGTCCAAGGTAGGGGAGGAAGGGGTGTGAAGCTTCATCAGTCTCTTTGGGAAACTACAGACAGTCTTGTCCTGCCCAACTTGGATTATTATACACGGCTGCAGCTCTGTCCCTACCCCTGACAGAGGAGAAAGGTGGGAGAAGCGTCATCAATTCCTGGAGCAATGTGTGCAGCTTCAGCCTCCATAGCTTACAGCACCAACTACATCCTCGAATCCTATTACACAATGAGCAAGGGAGAAAAGACAAGAAAGCCCTAAGCTAAAGGGAGAAACTGCACCCAGAATAAATACATCTAGCAAGCCAGATGCGAAAACACCAACAAAAAATTACAATCCATATCAAGAAACAGGAAGATATGGCCCAGTTAAAGGAACAAGATAAGCCTGCAGATGACATAAAGGAGTTGAGACACCTAACCATAGATGTTCAAACATCCTTAATAAATTTAAAAAGATGCCTAAAGAGATTTAGGATATTAAGAAGACATTGGATGAGCACAAAGAAGAATTTGAAAGCATACATAGAAAAAATAGCAGACCTTATGGGAATGAAAGGTGCAATAAATGAAATTAAAAATACAATGGAGTATGAATGCATTACTATGAACCAAATATATTGTGTAATATATTGTTTGATTCACACACACAAAAAAACAAAAAAAACAAAAAACAACAACAAAAAAATTTACATGTATCCATTACATTTAATTGAGAAATGTATATATTTATTCATCTGTGTTTACTTTTTAGTTTTTAATTGCTTATGTTTTCAATTATTAAATGTACAAAATAAAGTTAAAAAAATAAAAAATAAAATAAAACAAACAAACAAAAATACAATGGAGGCATATAACAGCAGATTTGAGAAGGCAGAAGAAAGGATCAGTGAGCTCAAAGACATGGCCTCTGAAAGTGAACATACGAAAGTCAGATAAAGAATGGGAAAAATTGAACAAGGTCTCGGAACTAAATGATAGCAAGAAATGTGCAAAGATATGTGTCATTGGTGTCCCCGAAGGAAAAGATAAGGGAAAAGAGGCAGAAGGAATATTTGAAGAAATAATGGTGGAAAATTTCCCAACTCTATTGAAGGACATAGATATCAGTGTCCAAGAAGCACAACCTACTCCCATTCAAATAAATCCAATAGACCAACTCCGAGACACATACTAATCAGAATGTCAAATGCCAAAGACAAAGAGAAAATTCTGAGAGCAGCAAGATAAAAGCAATGCATAACATATAAGGGATACCCAATAAAATGGTCTTATCAGAAACCACGGAGACAAGAAGGCAGTGGTATGATATATTTAAGAAACTGCAAGAGAAAAATTGCCAATTAAGAATTTTATATCTGGCAAGATTATCTTTCAAAAATGAGGGCAAGATTAGAATATTCCCAGATAAACAGAAACTGAGAGAGTTTATAACAAAAAGACCAGTTTTGCAAGAAATACTTAAGGGAGTGTTACAGCCTGAAAAGAAAAGACAGGAGAGAGGGCCTTGGAAGAGAGTCTAGAAATGATGACTGTATCAGTAACAGAAACTAAAAGTGTCAAAATAAAATGATGCTTTTTCGAGGAAAACATGGTTGTTGTTCCAGCTGCGCACCGGCTCCCTGGTCCTCCTGACTCGCTGCTGTTCACTCTCACCGAGGAACAAGTTGGTCAGGAAGCCATGCCGCAGCCATGGCTTTTAAGGACACCAGTAAGACGCCTGTAGAACCAGAGGTGGTGATTCACTGCATTAGAATCACCCTGACCAGCCGCAATGTGAAGTCTCTGGAGAAGGTGTGTGCTGACTTGATTAGAGGCGCAAAGGAAAAGAACCTCAAAGTGAAGGGACCAGTTTGGATGCCTACCAAGACTCTAAGAATCACTACAAGGAAAATTCCTTGTGGTGAAGGTTCAAAGACTTGGGATCCTTTCCAGATGAGGATCCACAAGTGACTCATTGATCTGCACAGCCCTTCTGAGACTGGTAAGCAGATTACTTCCATCAGCATTGAGCCAGGAGTAGAGGTTGAAGTCACCATTGCAGATGCTTAAGTCAACTATTTTAATAAATATTGTCAGTTGCTAAAAAAAATGAAATAAAATAAATGATATAAAATGCAAAGATTAAAATGGATGAAATAAGAACTGCCTTTTTAATAATAACATTAAATGTTAATGGATTAAACTCCCAATCAAAAGACACAGACTGGTGGAATGGATAAGAAAATATGAACCATCTATATGCTGTCTGCAAGAGACTCACCTTAGACCCAAGGATACCAATAGTTGAAAGTGAAAGGTTAGAAAAGGATATTCCATGCATGCAGTAACCAAAAAAAGCTGGGGTAGCTATACTTATATCAGATGATACAGACTTTAAAAGCAAAACTGTTATTAGAGACAAGGAAGGACATTACATATTAATAAAAGGGATGATTCACCAGGAAGAAATAACAATTATAAATGTATATGCACCTAACCAGGATGCCCCAAGATACATAAGGCAAATACTGGCAAAAATGAAGGGAGAAACAAGACATCTCTACAATAATAGTTGGAGACTCTCAGTATTGGATAGAACATCTAGGCAGAGGATCAATAAAGAAACAGAGAGCTTGAATAATATGATAAATGAAATAACAAAGATCAGAGCAGAAATAAATGAAATTTAAAAAAACAACAGAGGGAAGCGGCTGTGGCTCAATCAGTAGGGCTCCCGTTTACCATATGGGAGGCCCTGGGTTCGGTTCCAGGGGCCTCCTGGTGAAGACAAGCCCACCCGCATGGCGTGGTTAGCTGACCCAGTGAGCACAAGCAGCAAGGGGGGGAATAAATGAATAAATAAATAAAATCTTAAAAAAAAAAAAAAACAGAGAATTAACAAAACCAAAAGTTGGTTTTTCGAGAAGATTAACAAAATCAACAAACTCTTAGCTAGATTAAGAAAAAGAGAAGATATAAATGAAAAAATGAAAACAGGAACATTATTACTGACCCCACAGAAATAAGAGAGATCCTAAGAGGATACCATGAACAACTTTATGCCAAAAAACTAGAAAATGTAGATGAAATGGAAAAATTCCTAGGAACATACAAACAACCTACACTGACCCAAACCAATCACAAGTAAAGAGATTGAAACAGTCACCAAACAGCTCCCCAAAATGAAAAGCCCAGGACCAGACAGTTTCACAGGTGAGTTCTACCAAGCATTCAAAGATTTAATACCAGTCTTACTCAAGCTCTTCCAAAAAATTGAACAAGAAGGAACACTACCAAACTCATTCTAGGAAGCCAATATCCCCCTAATACCAAAGCCAGATAAAGATATTACAAGTAAAAGAAAATTACAGACCCATTTCTCTAATGAATACAGATGCAAAAATCCTCAATAAAATACCTGCTAATTGAATCCAACAACACATTAAAAGAATTATTCGTCATGATCAAGTGGGTTTTATACCAGGCATGCAAGGGTGGTTCAACACAAGAAAATCAATCAGCATAATATAACACATTAATAAATCAAAGAAAAAAACCACATGATCTTATCAATTGATGTAGAAAAGGTACTTGACAAAATACAGCATCCTTTCTTAATAAAATTACTACAAAAGATAGGAATTGAAGGAAATTTTCTCAACATGATAAAGGCCATATATGAAAAACCCACAGCTAACATTATAGTGAGTAGCAACTGGTTTATAAATGGGATTGTGGCTGAAAAGGGTAGTCTGGGGAAATAAATGTCAATTGAAAGAAAGCTCGGGGGCGGATGTGGCTCAAATGGTTGGGCGTCCGTCTGCCATATGGAGGGACCTGGTTTCGATCCCCGGGACCTCCCGGTAAAATAAAAAATATATATATAGAAAGCGCATGGGCTGCCAGGCTCTGTGTGCCGCTGAGCTGTCGGGCCCCGGGAGCCATGCAGCAGGATGATGACGTAACAGAGGAGAGACAAGACGAGATGCTCCGAAAGCTCCAGAAGCCAGGAGCTGAGGTGGCGCAGGCAGCAGAATACCTCTCTCCTACATCAGAGGTCTCCAGGATCAAATCCTGGTGAAGACTGGAGGAGGAGGATGAGAAGAAATGGCAGGAAACACACACAGAGAATTGCCCAGCAAATGGACACAAAAACATTAAATGGGGAAGGGGGGGTTTAAAATGGATAAAGTAAATAAATAAAATCTTAAAAAAAAAAAAAAAAAAAAAGAAAGCTAAAGAATAATCTAGGGACTGGGAAACACAGTGAACCCAGAGGTGGATTAGAATTGTGGTTGAGGGTACAAATGTAAGTGTCCTTCTGTGAGGTCCTTCTGTGAGCTAGAGCAGATGTACATCACTATTGCAGGGTGGTGGGAATCTGGAGCAGCATGGGAAAACTACAACTGATGTGACCTATAGACTGTGGTTAACAGCAATACTATAATATTCTTGCATCAATGCCAAAGATGTACTGTGTTGATAATAGAGGTGTAATAGAGGTGTATGGGAAAAGTGTGCCAAATGTATGCTATGGACCATGGTTGGTGGTAATAGTCTGATAATATCATCTCATAATCTGCAACAAATGTTCCACTACAGTGTGGTGTATTGGTGAAGGGGTGCTGTATGGGAATTCTGCACATGTGCATGATTGTTCTGTAAGTTCACAACTTCTGTAATAAAAATACATTTAAAAAAATAATAGGGTGGGTTGGGGGAAAAATACACCAAATGTAAGACATGGACAATAGTTAGTAGTAATATTTTGACGATATTCTTTCATAATTTGTAACAAATGTCTCACAACAATGCAAGGTGTTGGTGGAGGGGTGATGTATGAGACCCCTGTATGATGTTATGTATGTTTATTTTGTAAGTGCACAATCTTTACTATACACTTACTGTTTATGCATGTTCATGTATGAACGAAATACTTCAATAAAAAATATATATTAAAAAAAAAAAAGATACATCTAAAGGCTTCCTATAAAGTTCTTAGAAGGACCAGGCCCAGAGGGAATCATTCATTTCAAAGTTGATGTGGCTCAAGCAGTTGAGCGGCGGCCTCCCACATGGGAGGTAACAGGTTGGGTTTCCAGTGCCTCCTAAAGAAGATGAGCAATGAGCAAAACAACCAGCAAACAGAGGAGGGAGCCATGGGGGGGGGGGGAGAATTAATACGGTTAACAACTTTCTCCAGCTTGCTTTATCCTCAATTTACAACGAGCACACTCATCATCCCCGAATGAAGACAGAAGGTTGGTGTTAGAGGAGGTTCCCCAACGATGCCCCACCACTGATATTTTTGGGTACACAACACAATTAACAGGATACCAACTTCGAAATGGCAAATGGATTTAGATAATACAGGGGGATTTCAAGTAAAACCTTAGATTCTGCTTTGTATTCTAATCCACCTTCTCTCCAGCCCTACTGCCTCTACCTTAGCTTCGATCTGATTATTTAAATTCTTACATAAAGCGGCTGCCTATAGGTTTAAACGCCACAAATTACTCCAGTCACTCAAAGACTTTGTAATCGGTCTGCCTATTTCGCGGGCCTCATCTTGGCCTACTCATCTTCCTGCAAGTTACCCTCGCTTGAACTCACCAGCCCGCGAACGCGCCCTGTTCTATTTCACGCCTTCGCAAATGCCAGTCCTTCCACCTAGAAGGGAACGGAGAGGTCCAGCTCCATCTCACGTGGGGAGGAAGCGCCAGGGAGAGCGCGCGCTACTTCTCAGGCACCCGAGTCTCCACGGGCTCAGGCCGTGCGGCCGAGCAGGAGCCAGCCGACGTCACTCCTCACCTACCCGCTTTGTACCAGCGAGTGAAGTAACGATCCACGAGAGATGGTACTACGGACGCGGCAGCCGCAGGCTCGGTAGCAGCCGCCTCGGTAGCCATGGCGACCCCTAGCGCAGCTACCCCCGCCCGGCGGAACCCGAACGCTTCCTTCCAGCAGGTCCCGGCGGGGGTCGCCCTTCCGACGCACAGCGCGCGCACGCGCACTGCTCTATTGGCGCCGCAGGCTCCGCCCACCGCCCCCGGGGTTTAGGCTCTGATATAAAAGCGAGGATCAAATTTAATAGGGTGGGCGGGAAGGCGCGTATAGCGGCCTGCGCAGCCGCTCTTCCCCCACCTTCCAGGGGCAACAGGGAAGGCAGCCGCCGAGTAACCTGGGGGCGCCCCCTGCCTGGCTCCACCCCCGTCGCCTCCCTGACGTCAGCGTCCGCGGCGCTCGCGCGTGGCTGGCTTACTTCGCCTTCGCGTCTCTGTAGCACCCGCCGCCCCTCGGTCTCGCTTGAGCCGCGACCCCCACGGTCCAGCACCAGGCCGCTGGGGCCTGGAGGCCCAGTGCGCGCCCAGAGAAGGCGGGAGCCGCGCACAGAGCGAGCGCGTGGCCGGGGAGGCGGGGGCGGGCGCCCAGTTCTCTGGGGTCCCTCGGGCTCCGCTCAGGTGAGCGTTCGAGCAACCCACCGGGGTGGGTGCAGGCAACTGGAGCCTGATGAAGGCTACCCGCGACCGCCAGAACTCTGCCTGCTGCTGTCCCCGGGGTGGAGTGCGGCACATGTGGCGTGGACCACTTCTGCTCTCGAACCTCTAGTTCTCTCTCTGCAGACTTGCCCAGTGCTCCACCGGCGGCCATTCGCGGCTCCTCTAGCCGCACACGTAGCCTCCGGATTCCTTGCATGACAGTAGAAGGCCGATGGTTATTAGAGAAAGGTTTCGGGTGCTGTGCTGCAGATCCGTTCTTGCGGATAGGACCTTTCCGTGGAGGTGGTGTCCCCCGTGCTTTTCCGTGTGCTGTGGTATTACGTGGTTCTGTTCGCTGTGAAGGCTCTGGTCTCTTTGGAGGAGCACCATCTGAGTTATATCTCATTTTCAGATCTTAGTACTGCGCAAGTCTGTTTGACGGAGGCCACAAACCAGGTCGTAGCAATGGTACTGTGTAGAGAACTGAGAGCCACGAAGGTAACCAGGGAGTAGTTCCCTGTGGTTGGTGCACAGGGAAGTATGGGGAATGGAGGCTGGAGAAGGTAGGTCGAGGCCAGTTCGTGAGGACCTTGCGCGTTTGGAAATTAGACTTTTGCAATCAGATGGGGATAAAAGGACAAGCAAAAAGACAAAGACAGTTTTCAGCTTGGGGGACAGAGTAGAAATGCAGTGGCCCCAAATGTGGACAAATGTTATTTGGTGGGAGGATAGTAAGTTCTTTGCTTTCCAGGTTGCATTTGATTTGCTTGTGGACATCCTTGTGATAACATCAGGAGGTTGAAAATGTGGGTTTAGTTTTCAGTTTGGGAGTTCAGTACTAGACATTTAGATCTAATCGGCATATTAGTGACATGTCTAGTACCTAGACTCAAGGGCATGATGATTAGCTAAGTAGTGGATAGGTGAAGGGGCAAAAGAAGAAAATTTGAAGATCCAGGATAAATCTTTGGTGAGGGAGTCTTTAGTACATGTGATGGTTTGTAAAAGTTGACTTAGTGGGGCTAGGGAGCAGGTTGGAGATTGCAGATGTAAAAGAGATTTTATTTATTTATTCATTTATTCCCCCCTTGCTGCTTGTGCTCGCTGGGTCAGCTAACCACGCCGTGCGGGCGGGCTTGCCTTCACCAGGAGGCCCCGGGAACCGAACCCGGGGCCTCCCATATGGTAAACGGGAGCCCTACTGATTGAGCCACAGCCGCTTCCCGTTGCAGATGTAAAAGAAAGGCTACTAATTTAAGGCCAAGGTCCTGGGATAGTTGGGAGGATTCTTCTATGGTAGCCTTGGGAAGGAGTGGGGCCACTTCTTCCTCTGAGAACACAAAGAAGTAGAAAAGCGTAATAATGGGTGAGAAAATTCAGAGAAGTTAGTTTGGGAGCTAATGGGCCGGGGGGACGAGGGATGAAGGTTCACTATGAACTCAGTGATCTGAGAGCTCAGTTTGTTTGCTCTATTTGTCAGTTGGGGTCCAGTCAGGAAAGTAGAAACCACACGTTACTTAAACAGAGGATTTAATATAAAGTCTTGTTTAGATAGCTTTTGGGGAATAAAAGCAAAAAGGGAACAGTGAGGTAACACAGGTATCATAACTGAAGGGCTCTATTACACACAGGTGTGTAATAGAGTCTCCTGGCTGTCTTTCACAGTGATTTATCTAACAGTAATCATGCTGTTATTGTTACTCTGAGCAGATCGTCAACATGTTCCCATATCCCTCCCTATGAACTCGGGTTCTATTGGCCAGCAACCTGGGATCCGTGGGATCTGGGAGGTAAAGGCAGAAGGGTGGTCCTGTCAGTTGCCTAGCAATGGCCTATACCCTTGTGGGGGCCCTTGGTCCCTGTCTCTAGCCCTCCCAGGACCAACTTCCTCAACCCCAGCCCCAGAGGTACTACATCCTATTAGGCAGCATCCCCTACACAGGCCTAGGAAATCCAGCTTCCTGGGGCTCCTTCTCTGGATTCCAAAAATATCAACCCCAGAAGCCTGAGTTCCAGCTTCACAATGCCTCTCCTCCAAGGTCTAGGTCCTGATAACCCCAACACCCTCCCTTTGTTTTACCCCCTAGCCCTAGCTAGGTGTAGTAGCTGCTTCCTTCAGCTCTTCTCGCCCCTGGTTTATTCCCCTGTAACCAGACATGCCAGGCAGGCTCATCTGAAATCTACTCATCCTTTCAGATCTAGCTCATTGGTTATCTATAATTCTTTTTGTGGTGAAAGATATGTAGTTTTTATATCTTTCAAAAACCCACCGTGTCTTTATACTAAGACAGGATTAGATCTGAATTTAAAAACTGCGTGATACAGTACAGGTTCAAACAGTGTCCGGAAAGTCTTGAACATAAATGTCATCAAAGCTTACCAAAACCGCTGTCTGTCTTGATTCTCTTCCTCATTCCCACCATATACCCTCTTGCCTTCCTCTGAGCCCTCATTGTGTCAGTCATGTTACACTTAACATTATCTTTCAGATAGTATAAGGATTGACTTGTCTTTATTCTCTTAATGTCATGTGTATGAAAAAGCTGTCAAGATGAGAGAATTCACCTAGAATTAATGTGACATTAAAGCCAACATGGTCTTTATAAGTGCCACCCCTAAGAGAAGCCAGGGACTTCAGTCATAAACCTTAAAGGGATCTGAATGTGAAAATGCAGCACATTTAATATTTGTGGTTTTTTCCCTAGTTAGATAATGATATGCATTAAAACAAGCCTGATTTTGCCAGCCCAAAGATTTCCTATTGCATTCTGTACTCACCTTTTTTTGTTGTCCTGGTAAAAGCCTGGCCAGGAAAGCAGAGTTAGTTGAAGTAGTTATATCAGGTCATTAAGCTCCTCAAAGTTGGTCATTATTTTGAAGTACACTGTTAAAATTGCACATTATCTTTTTTTTTTGCCCCCCTGAAAACAGTATATTTATTTGCATCTCTGATTTAAGTTTTAATTTTTTTAATTTGTGCAGTCAGTTTAGAAATAAATTTACCTAGGGGGTATTAAGGTCATGTTATTCCAGATTATCTTCAACTGCTGGTATATATGCATGGATTTTTATATAGTTTTCCAATCAGTGTAATAATTGTTTATTGTTTTGTTTTTCCTTGTCATTTTATAAATCTATCAGGTTATTAAAATATGGTAATATGCAAAAATAAGATATTTTGCATTAATTTTGTTCTGTTCAACTTTCCTGATGAATAATCTATTTTAAAATCTATTTTGAAGAAAAAAACTCTGAAGTTGAGAATCTTGCCTCTCAAGAGTGAGAACATTAGATTATAGAAGCCTCAATTTGTAGTCCACAGTTATAAACAGTGGGACAGGTTGCTGCCACACAGCCCTAAGAAGGTGTGTGTTCCTTCCTAACTGGCAGTTGTTTTTCCCTTGATTAATCTAAGTACCACTAACCCACTCCTTCCCCACCTCTGGATCCTTTTCCTTGGATGAGTGTGGTCATTTATCACTATTCCGCTGTCCTTTCTTTCTCAGGAATTAGTGCTTCATCAAGGGATACTTTAGTCTCTGGAGTTGCTTCACCATGCGAAATCTAAAGTTACTTCGGTCCTTGGAGTACAGGGATATTCAGGCTCCAGGGAAGCCCCAGTGCTTCTCTCTCCGGACCGAGCAGGGGACAGTGGTCATTGGCTCAGAACGTGGACTGATAGAAGTGGATCCTGTCACCAAAGAAGTAAGTGGCTGGTGGAGAAGGGTAGCACTGGGCATGGCCCTTGGCATATCTTCTTCCAAACTCCCTCCACCCCCGCCCCCTTTCCTTTAAATCTCACTGATTTCGTGTCTGTCTAAATGAACATTCCCTTTGGTTTATAGAGATGTCATATTAGACATCTGTATTTGTCAGCCAAAGGGGTGCTAATGTGAAATACCAAAAATGGGTTGGTCTTTATAAAGGGTATTTATTTGGGGTAGAAGTCCACAGATTCCAGGCCATAAAGCGTTAAGTTTCTTCTCTCACCAAAGTTCATTGCCACGTGTTGGAACAAGACAGCTGCAGATGTTTGCCAGGGTTCAGGCTTCTTGTATTTCTCTCTTCCCGGGGCTGCGTTTCTCTCCGGGTTTAGCTCTTCTGGTTCCTCCACAAGGTCAGCTGTAGACTATCAGGCGAATGGCTCACTTCTCTCTCTTTCTGGGGTCGCCTTTCCAACATCAAAACTGCTTCTCAAAAAACCGCTTCAACTCTGTTCTTTGTCTTGCCTTTTATATTTGATTCCCCACCCACCAAAGGGTGGGGCTCAACACCCTAATCATAACCTAATCATGCCCAGATTAACAGATCAGTTTACAAGCATGATCCAGTTATATTTTTGGAATTCATAATTACATCAAATTGGCCAACGGTTACAACATCATTTAAAGTATAGTTGACAAAACCCTGACCTGCCCTACTTTTTACCTTTCTACCATGTAAATACTATTCAGACCAGTGGTTCTCAGCTGGGAATGCACATGAAAATAGCTTGTAGAGCGTTTTAAAAATAAGTACGTTTGAGCCCCCATCCCACACCAGCTAACCCAGAATCTTCAGTGCAGGTCCTGAGCATATATAATTTCAAGTTATATTCCCTTGAATATATTTCCCTTATGCCTCTTTCCCATACTATAGAAATCTTAGAAAATCATTGTACTGCTGGCATGTTTTATTGGTCACTCATGCTTCATGTTTTATTGGGCATTTTTTAAAGAGACCAAGCTCATTGTTTTTGTTTTTCATTTCATGTTTGACTGTCTTCGAGTAGAAAATGGTTTTAGGGTAGATGGAGCCTTTTAGAATAATATATTCTTTGATCCATTAAAAAATATTCTTTGTGGGAAGAGATATTTTTGTTTGGCACCCCATGAGGAATTATTAACTTTATCATCAACTATTTAGATTAACTGGAAAGATTTCATTTTTCCAGTAGTAATTATACTAGTAATAGTAAGTATTATAAGAGCTGATGTTTACTCAGCACTTGCTGTGTGCCACACACTCAGGAGTCCGCCCTTCTTCCTGTGTGCGGGGTCCTGTAAGTACATGGCAGTAATACAGGAGTAAAAAGTTGGAGTAATTTGCCCAAGATCCTGTGGCCACAAAGTGGGAGGACTTGAACCAAGATAAGTGCAGGGCTGTTGTCTCCCCTCCTCCAATCTCCCTTCCCTTTTTTTTCTTTTTTTCTTTTTTTTTTTTTTGGCTCCAACTATTTTTTAAGAAAATGTTTGGAAAATTACAAACCTCTGGAAAAATTGCCAGCATAGTAAATACCTAGCAGTTGTCAACATTTGCTTTCTCTCTCTCTCTCTACATGCCTTTTTTTCCTGATCCATTTGGAAGTAAGTTATGGACGTTATGACACATTGCCCCTAAATGTGGCCTGTATCTCCTAAGAACGGAGACACTTTCCCACATAATTACAGAATCATTATCGCCTCCAAGGGTTTTCATAGTGATACAATAATATTATTTAATATACAGTCCATATTTAGATTTCCTCAAAGTGTCCTATAGAGCTGCTTTTATTTTCCAATCCAGAATTACACATGGCATTGGGCACCATGTCTCTGGAGTCTCTTGTAATCTCTAATAGTCCCTACCCTTATGTCTTTCATAATTTTTTTTTTACAAATCAATTTTATTGATACATATTAACAATGCATAAAATTCATCCAAAGTATACAATCAATGGTATGTGGTATAATGTAGCTGTATATTCATCACTCCAGTTATTATTAGAGCATTTTCATTATTTCAATAATATAATAAAAAACAGGCAAACAAGAAAATTCTTCACCTCTCAATCTCTCTGTTTCCCCTGCTGTACATAGCTGCTATTTCTGGCTATTCTTGCACAATTATGTATTTTTTTTATTAAGCAGTTTTATTGAGATATAGTCATATACCATATGATCTATCTAGAGTGTATATTCAGTGGTTTTTAGTATAGTCATAATGTGATGTTTTAACGTTTTGCCACATCATTCAATCTATATATCCATATATTTATCTATTTATCTACCTTTTAAATATTTGAGAATAGGTTGTATTTAACATTGATATAAAGCTTACAGTCTTTATTTCAATTTTTTTCATATGTCCCAATTGTGTCCTTTTGATCCTTCTCCCTTGTTAGATCCCATCCAGCATCATGTATTGCCTTTAATTGTCATCATCTCTTTAGTAGCTCTTTTTTTTTTTTTTTTTTTAATTGTGAGAACATATACAACATAAACTCTCCCATCTCAACCACTCCCAAGCATGCATTTCAGTGGGATTAATTACACCCATGATGTTGGGCTACCTTCACCACCATCCAGTACCAGAACTTTCTCATTGCCCCAAACAGAAACCCTGTACCCGTTATACATTAACTCCCCCTTCACCCTCCCTCCCCACTGTGGTAACCTGTACTCTTCTTTCTTTCTTTCTATGAATTTGCATATTCTAACTATTTCATACATGAAGAATCAAATAATGTCTGTCCCTTTGTGTCTGACTTATTTCACTCAACACAATGTCTTCAGTGCTCATCCATGTAGTACTGTGTATCAGAACTTCACTTCTTTGGGGCTGAATAATATTCCACTGGATATACCACATTTTGTTTAATCATTCATCTGCTGATGAACCTTTTGGTTGTGTTCCCCTTTTGGCTATTGTGAATAATGCTACGAACATTGGTTTGCAAATATCTGTGCAAGTTCTTGCTTTCAGTTCTTTTGGGTATATACCTAGGAGTGTGATTGCTGGGCCATGTGGTAGTTCCATGAATGTGGACATTTTTTAACCAGGCTCATTGTCTTATAGAATGTTACTTCTTTTTTTCTTTTTTTTTTTTTTTTTTAAAGATTTTATTTATTTATTCATTTATCCCCCCCCTGCTGCCTGTGCTCGCTGGGTCAGCCAACCACGCCATGCAGGCGGGATTTCCCTCACCAGGAGGCCCCGGGAACCGAACCCGGGGCCTCCCATGTGGTAAACGGGAGCCCTACTGATTGAGCCACAGCCGCTTCCCGAGAATGTTACTTCTTGATTAGATTCAGGTTAAACGTTATTTTGCAAGAATGCTACATATGTGTAGTGTATATTCATTTGCTAAAAAACAAGCACTTGTCCTTTATAGAATTCTGAGCTATGAATACAGAATTTGTCAGGTTTGGCTAAAAAGTCACATTAACTATTTTTCTTGTTGAAGAAAAATTTTTTCCTATGAAAGTTTGGATTTTAATCTAGAAAAAAATATTTTTGAAAGATTTTACATTATTAAAGAAGATTTAAAAAGTATTTCATTTCTGGAAATGTTATGAATTGTTCTTGAAAGCAGACTGGGTTCATTTAGTTCTGATTTTGTTTTGGTGAAAGGTGAAAAATGAAATTCCTTTAGTGGCAGAAGGCTTTCTCCCAGAGGATGGAAGTGGCTGCATTGTTGGCATTCAGGACCTGCTGGATCAGGAGTCTGTGTGTGTGGCCACAGCCTCTGGAGACGTCATGCTGTGCAACCTCAACACACGCCAGGTGAGCGCAGACTTCGGTGACGGGGACAGCTCAGCGTCCTCGTGTCACTTTCACTTTGTGTTGAACTTTTCACATCAGTAGCCATAATAGCTAAGTATTTTGCAAATTAGAGTCTTTGCATGATATTTTTCTTTATTTAAAATTACTGGCATGGCTTTAGCTATATTTCAGGATCCTTCTAAAACTCAGTTTTTGTCAATTTACATCTGTTAACCAGAACATTTCAAATAAGAACTTTTTTTTTTTTTTTTTTTTTTTTTTTTGATAAATACAAACTGGCCATTCTGGTGTAGTATAGAGAGCATCTCTTATCAGAATCTGCTCTTGAGTTGCAACTTTTATTTCTCAATTTAGGAAACTGAAATATTTATATGGGTTATTTTTCTGTTATGAATGCTGGTTGAGCCTCATTCATGGCTGATGTCAAGTCCCTGAACTACAGGTACTAAAGTAATGTACTATCATTATGTGCATCATTTTAAGACTAACACAGAAATCTCTTTCTCTACTCTGGCATAAGCTCTCAGGATGAGTTTATGGATTTTCACCCTCATCTTCTTTAACAGCAAGAGTTTCAAGTTCGAATTTTCTAATGCTTCCTTACCCTCACCCGACCCCCAGATGGCTCCATCGTCTGTCTGCTCGTTGTCTCTGCTCATTGCCTCTGCTCATTGTGTCCGCTTGCTGTCTGCTCGTCTTCCTTAGGAGGCATCGGGATTTGAACCCAGGATCTCCGATGTGGGAGGTGGGTGCCCAAATGCTTGAGCCACATCCGCTCCCTACTCATTGCATCAACTTGTTAATGTCAACTTGTTACATCTGCTCATCATCTTTAGGAGGCACCGGGAACCAAACCCAGGACCTCCTGTGTGGGAGGCAGGCACCCAACTGCTTGAGCCACATCTGCTCCCCTAATTCTTTTTAATCTCCTTTGGTTATTCCATTAGTTGTGATCTCTTTAATGAATTTTGCCAGAGGAGTTTTAGTATTCCTAATAGTAGAGTAATAATGACAGCTGACATTTCTTAAATGTTATAATGTGCCAGGTATGTTTTTTAAGATTAAATTTTATTTACTCTTCCCTACAACATTATAAGGGAGATTGTTGTTTTCCCATTCTTCAGAAGAGGAAATCAAGGCACAGATAGCTTAAGTAACCAGGCCAAGGTCTCACAGTTATCAGATGGGCTTTGAACTTTGGTGGGCTACATCTAGCACCTTCACTCTTTTTTTTTTTCTTTTTGAAAAAATTGTGGTAAAATAGTTAATGCAAAATTTACCATTTAAAAAAAGAAAAAGAAAAAAAAAGTTTGCCGTTTTAACCATTGGTACCTTCATTCTTAACCATTCTATTTTTTCTTTTTTTAATATTTATTTTCTTTCTTTCTTTCTTTCTCCTCCCCGCCCTGCCCTCATTGTTTTACACTCACTGTCTGCTTGTCTTCATTTTTTCAGGAGGCACCAGGAACTGAACCTGGGACTTCCCATGTAGGAAGGAGGTGCCCAATCATTTTAGCCACCTTAGTCACCTGTTTGTTGTGTCTCTCATTATGTTATCTTGTTGTGTCGTTGTCTTGTTGCATCTATCACCATCTTGTTGCTTCTGTCGCCATCTTGTTGCGTCTGTCATCATCTTGTTGCATCTGTCATGATCTTGTTGCGTCAGCTCGCTGTCTTGCTCATCTTCTTTAGGAGGCACTGGGAACTGAACCTGGGACCTCCCATGTGATAGGGCTTGAGCCACATCTGCTTCCCAACTATTCTATTATACTGTAGATATAAACCTTAACTCTCAATTCATCATCAGAATTAGCAAAACCATCAAGTGCAATTTATTTAGTATGTCTCATATTTAAAAGGCATGCTTTTCTTTTCAAAACGGTTTGTAGGATTTTTTTCCCTAAGTATTCCATTTCTTTCCATTCAGTGGGACCAATTCAGGTGCTTTATGGCTTCCCACTGGCTGCAAGACAGAGTCCCTGTTCCTTATTATGCCTCATAAGACCCCTCATTGGCTGTTCCCCAAATTCCTTTTTAGCCTCATCCCCCATCATTCCTATGTATACAGATACCTTCTATCCTAGTGGCAGCTGATTGCTGACCTCTCTTTTTATGCCTTTGTGTCTCAGTGCTGTGCTTTTCCTCCTGACCTCTCACCTTTTGAGGCACCTCAGAAAAGCTTTCCTGGATTCCCCTGGGCCATTTGTCATTCTCTGCTCTGAGCACCCACTTTCTTCCCAGAGGCCCCAGTTATAGTCCTAATTGCTGTAAAAATCATCTTTTTATCTCCCTCATGAGGCAGCTCTGGGAGGAATGGGGTGGCCATAGTCATTTCCAGTACCTTTGCCTAGCTGCACGCCTAGTCTCTTACCACCTCTCACTGGATTAGATGTTCGTTGAATAAATTTGCGGTTGTGTGTTTTGTTTTTAATTATTTTGGTTGAGATTGTGGTAAGGTTTACTGAGATGCTGGTGTTTGGAAATGTCCCTTTTCCTTTTTGCCTGTTGTCTCAGCTGGAATGTGTTGGGAGTGTAGCCAGTGGTATCTCTGTCATGAGTTGGAGTCCTGACCAAGAGCTGGTGCTTCTTGCCACAGGTAAGTTCATCACTGCTACCCAACCCTGACTTTTATAAAACATTGTTCCTCATCTTACAGGTTCAAGTTAAAGTTGTTTCATGTAAGTTTTTCAGTCTTTGGAAATGGAAAACAAAGTCACAAAATCTGGGGAGGCTGCTAAGTCCACTGTTGGAGATAAAAATCTCAGAAACATTTATATTTAGCATCTCTAGAGGAAGATTTGCTATATAAATGGATTCTGAAAACCCCTTTTGCAGTTCTGTTTTTTTCCTATTAGTCTCCTTATTCCAGATGAGTTTTTGAAAACCAGCATCATTAATGGGATATATATTTGAAGAGACTTGGTGACTAGGAGCATTGAAGTCAGTGGAGGAAGGCTATGTGGATTTTTATGCTCCACTTTACACACATAAAGAGTTGAGAATAAGCTCCAGAGTCAAAGCATTTTGAATGACTGTTTACCTTTTTCTGACTCTAAACTCCTCCACTCCAGGCTGTAGTTCACAGTACCTATTAGAGTGCCTGGCACTCAGTACATCCTCAGTAGATACCTATGGAATGTCAAGCTTGTTACGTGAAAATGAATTTACTTTTGTTTGTGCTTCTCCAAGGTCAACAGACCCTGATTATGATGACAAAAGATTTTGAACCAATCATGGAGCAGCAAATCCACCAGGATGATTTTGGCGAAAGTGAGTACAGCTTTGCTTGAAACATCATGTGAACTCAATTTTTATCATTTTCTTGCACACAAATAGCCATATCATAACCCAAAGGACTCTGAAGCTTAAACCCAGACACTTATTAAAGCTCTGATAGCTCAGTTCCTTCGTCCTCTCCCAGATCTGAAAAGGCATCCATCTGGGGCCTCACCAGGTCCCAGGGTTGACTATCTTTGTTACTAGCCTGGGGACTAGAAACCTTGGTTTAGGTCACCCAGATAGATAATGTGCAAACCCTAGGAAAGGTTTAGTCTGGGACTGCCATGACAGCTAGAATAAGGAGAGCATTTCTGTAAACAGTTTTAAAGGGAAGAAAACAAGGGAGGGAGGATAGAAGGCTAGATCTTGGTGCTACTGACTTTACCTGAATCTGCATTTTCCTGGGGACAATCAGATTACTTTCTTGTAAGGTCTGGTCAAGGTCATTTGGGCATTGAGAATGTCAGAGAATTTAAGTGGGAGGAAAAGGAGATATTTTTTGAGTGTAAGAAGCTCTGGCCAACTTGAAGGCAGAGGTAGCTAGCCTGACTGAGGAGGGTTCCAACCTCATCCTTTCGTTCCACCAACTCTTGGAATCATTTAGAAAACTGCCTCTCATTTATTCATTAATTGAGTAGGTGCTGTGAACCAGCAGTGTGCTTGGTGCTGTGGATCATTAAAAAATGGCTGAACAGTTGGTTTTTCTTTTAAGGAGTCCCACAAGTACAATAATAAAATGTATGTGCCAGGTATTAGGGGAGCATTAGGGGAGGGAGGGAGTGACGAGAGAGGACTTCCCAGAGGAGGCAGCTCCTGAGCTGAGTCTTGGCTGTAAATAGTCTTGGTTGGATAGATGAGAGTTGAGGGGGAGTAATCCAAACAAGTGAACTGGTCCATTCCAAGGGAGGGATGTTTCCTAGAAGTCTTGGGGACAATCATGTCTTATTCAGGGAATTATGAGTAATTCAGCATTGCTGCTGCAGCAGGAGGTAAGTGTGGAATGAAATAAACAGGGTATGGATTTTGATAAAGTTTGTATGCTAGGGTAGGTAAGTTGGACCTTGAGTTATGGATGATCAGCCATTAAAAGTTTTGATGATGGGCAGTGTAAAGAGGTTTTTGTACTTGAAAAATTACTCTTTTTTTTTTTTTAACTTTATTTTGTACATTTAATAATTGAAAATTTAAACAGTTAAAAACTAAAAACTAAGCACAGATGAATAAATACATACATTTCTCAATTAAATGTACTGGAGAAAAATTACTCTTGATGGCATCAATTTTGTGGAGAGGGCAGACAGGGTGATCAGGTAAGAGGTTGCTACAGTAGCCCAGGTGAGAGATGAGGAGGGTGCGGAGGGGGCACTAAAAGAGTGAATAAGTTCAGGAAAAATCTTGATTCTCAATGAAGATGGGGAGTACATATTTGAATTATCTGAAAAACTTTTGGAATATATGTGCATGGGGCCCTTCCTGCCCTAGCCAATTTGAGAAATGCCAGTTTAGAAAGTGAAATAAACAGGTTTGGTATGTAAGGTGAAGAAGAAGAATTTAGTGTGGCTCCAGCCAGAAGCTCAGGTGGTGGGGATATAGATGCTGTAACTGAGTGAGGGAAGGTGGGGAAGAGCTGCTTAGGAAAGGGTAGCTGGTAAGTTCTGCTTTGGACTTGTTTTTGGGCCATATGGGATCTCTGGGTAAGTAGACAAATAGAAGGGGCTGAAACTCAAGAGAGGCCAGAGCCATGAACTAGGAGTCGTTGGTATGTGGGGAATCCCAACACTTTTGGATATCGATGATCTCACTTAAAGGGCAGGAGGTGTTGGAAGAGTCTAGGATGCAACGTGGGACTCTGGGACATCCAGCTTTGAGCACAGTCAGAGGAGGAGTAACCACCCTGTTTTTGGAAGGTGCACTGGGCCTGGCTATCCCCACCTGCCTTTATCCTAAAGAGCCTAAAATAGCACGTTGAATGAGAGGGAGTCAAAGTTAGAGGCCTAGGTCTTAGAAATATTTGTCAGTACAAAAAAACATTGTGTGGAGTGGTGAAATGATTGTCTTGCTCTAACCCAGGAGTCAACAAACCTTTTCTATAAAGGGCTAGATAAGAAATATTTTTGGCTTTGCAGTTTGTGCAGTCTGTATTGTAGATAC
The DNA here is from genome assembly GCA_026826555.1 of Tolypeutes matacus. Taxonomy (NCBI): domain Eukaryota; kingdom Metazoa; phylum Chordata; class Mammalia; order Cingulata; family Chlamyphoridae; genus Tolypeutes; species Tolypeutes matacus. The sequence continues at coordinate 4,248,392 of JAKSZT010054079.1, forward strand.
TCAACTCCTCTGTTGAAGTGTGAAAGCATTATAGACCATACATAAAAAAAGGGGCACGGTCGAGTTCCAATAAAAGTTTATTTGTAAAGTCAGGTATGGGCTGTTGTTTGCTGAGCCCTGCTGTAATCCCGTCATTAATTGAACGCATTGGAAAAGTTCTCTCACTTCACTTCCTGGTGCTTTGCAAACTCTCTGTGGAAACTTGCAGACCTGGGGATGGTGCACCAGCATAAACATTGCTATTTCTAAATGGCAGCAAGTTATGCTTTGAGGGCCTACGGTTCTTGGATGTGCTTGGGCAAAGCAGACAAGAAATGGTCAGGTTGACCCATAATTTACAGAAATTATAAACAGCCCAGCCTCATCAGAAACAATGGGAGGAGGGCAGTATTGAATCCTGTACTGGACTGATGCTTCCAGCACCATCTCCGTAGTACCTCTTGCAGGTGGATTCTAGGTTCTACCACCTGGGACAGAGGGTTGAACTGTTTCAGCAATTTTGCGTATGTTACATAAGGAAGTATTATGGTTTAGAAAGAGCCCCAACCTGGAAAGCAGAAGCCTTGTGTTCTGATTTGGGCTCTGCTTCTAGGTGGTCTCAGTCTGAGTCTATGTAAGGAACAGGGTTCCATGTTTTACATTCCCCTCCCCCAGCAGCAGGGAAGGTGAATACATTTGGTGGGTTGAAAGCTTACCATCAGAATTTTATTCCCAGCTCTTGTCTTGAGTTTTATATTTTCTTATCCGACATGCTATGTAAATTCATTGTGTTTCATTCTTCTTACTTGTAAAGTAAAGATAAGATTGCTGACTTGTGTTGTCCTCATGGAAACTTAGAATAAAAAAGATGGCAGTTAAGCACTTTTCAAGATAATGGCATTTCAAAGTCTTCAAAATCACTGCTGGTTATAATATGGAACATAGGTTTGTCAAATATTGACTGCTGGTCAGTGTATTGAGAGGTCTTAGAAGACCCAAGTAGTTGCCACTGACTATTTCATGAAAAATAGCAATGAAACTGCTTTTATTTCATTTCATTTAGCTTATCCATTGTCTTGCTTGTTCTCTAATCTCTCTCTCCCTAGGCAAGTTTATCACTGTTGGATGGGGTAAAAAGGAGACGCAGTTCCATGGATCAGAAGGAAGGCAAGCGATTTTTCAGGTGCAGATGGTAAGGTTTGTCTGATGGATAAAGAACCTTGGTGGAGACAAAGGGAAATTCTGCCACCCACCAAGAGATCTTAGATGTCCTATTGGAGGCCAATAATGGACAGATTTCTGCTTTAGTAAAACTGAAGCTATTTATTTAGAACACTTCGGGAATGAGTCACCCTGGAAGGGTATTTTTTTTCTTCTTTATTGCGGAGTTGTTTTGTGATTTTTTTTCAGTGTAGTAAGTAATTATAACCAGTATTCATCTCCTAGTTTAATAAAGAAACCATCATAGTTAGAAATTAAGCCCCCTCTGTGCCCTTTCCTGGTGCTCTTCCTCTCCCTCCCCAAAGAGAGTCCCTGTCCTGCCTTCACTACTGATCATTTAGATGCATATTTTTTATACTTTTCCTGCGTATGTATATTAAATGTTTATTGCTTGCTGCTGCCTCTATCATCTCATTGGCTCTTCCCTATTCTCCTTTTTCTCATCTTCTTAACTCTTCTCTGTGCTGTTGTGAAGCTTACACATAACCAAAGAAATCATACATTTAGATAAACAGGTCATTTCTTTCCATTTCATAGTTACCTGATAGGGAGTCCTCAGCTCATTATTTATAATATGTACATCTGCAGCTTTCCCTAGGTGTGCGTGGAGGCCACCTTTGTGTTTAATGCCCAAAGAAGAGTTTTTAAATTTTGTTTTAAGTTCTTTTCTCTTGATGATTTCTGTATCTAAGAGCCTTTTTGTGAAGGGTTCCAAGAAGCTGTTTTTCTAGTTTTCTAGATAGTTTAACCTTATTTAAAAGATTTGCTGTTTAATATTAATAGTCTGAGGCTCTTTGGCCCAGGGTCACTTAAGGCTCCCCAGTAATAATTGTGTTTCTTCCTCTCTTTAGCATGAATCTGCTTTACCCTGGGATGACCACAGACCTCGGGTTACCTGGCGTGGTGATGGACAGTTTTTTGCTGTGAGTGCTGTTTGCCCAGAGACAGGTATGGCAATAATTGCTTTTTTTTTTTTTTTAATTAAAAAAATTTTTTTAAATCTTCGTAAGTTCAAGTTGTTTTTTAATCTTAGAAAGTTCTTCATTTTGCTTTGAGTGGGGTTTTCTTTAATTTTACTTAGGTAAAGATAGGCTGCCCTAGATGTTCCTTGAGTTTGGAGTTCAGGATTAGAAGAGTCCTGCAAGGCCATCTGGTCCAGCGTCCCATGCTGTGGATGCATCCTAGGTCATCTGTCTCTCAGTAGTACTGCAGATAAAGAGTCTGGGCAATATTTAGAAAATGATTCCTTTATGATGAGCTAAAATAAAATCTCTTTACCATTTACCTCTGCCTCTATCATCTAGAGCCTCTAAGAATAAAAGACCACCTCTTTCCTATATGATGCAAGTGTTTGAACTCTCCTCTAAGAGTTATTTCTCTCTTCTGTCCATCCATCTCTGTCCATCCATCAATTCATCCATCTATTCATCAATCCAACAAGTATTTAGCACATCCCCAGTATTTGTTTAGCACGAGGTGGGTTTATGACATGTGGGCAGTCCCACGTTAGTCCCTGGCAGTGTTCCAGTTGCAAATGCCCCATTAAATGTGATGATTGATTTTCAATTTTTAAAAAGATTACTTTAATTTGCTTTGTAAAGCCTTGACAGCTTTTATGTATAAGGAAAGTATTTAAAATGTCTCTGACTTGAAATAGTTGATCGTAACATTTTGACTTTTTGAATTTTAACTTCACCTGCTGTACAGGGTCTCGGAAGGTCAGAGTGTGGAGCCGAGAGTTTGCTTTACAGTCAACCAGTGAGCCTGTGGCAGGCTTGGGACCTGCCCTGGCTTGGAAGTAAGTGGGAGAAAAAAACCTGGGAGCTTCTTCCTCGGAGATTGTCTTGGATCCGTGGGTGTGGGTGTAGGTACCAAAGGAATACAGATGCTTATGTAACGGAAAAGAATATTTGCTTTTCCTCATTTGGCTGTAAGCCTGTATCTTTCCTATTTTTCTACTTCTCTGCAGTCTGAATTCAAACAGGATAGTTGATGCTGGGCTTCTTCACAGGCCTTGTCACTCCAAGGCCCACCCATTTTGCATTCCTCATTCTTGAAAGAGTATGGTTATAGACAGGGCCTACATGAAGCCATTGTATAAAACAAAATGGTGCTGGGAGGCGGCTGTGGCTCAATCAGTAGGGCTCCCGTTTACCATATGGGAGGTCCCGGGTTCGGTTCCCGGGGCCTCCTGGTGAAGGCAAGCCCACCCGCACGGCATGGTTAGCTGACCCAGCGAGCACAAGCAGCAAGGGGGAGATAAATGAATAAATAAATAAATAAATCTTTAAAAATAAATAAATAAATAAATAAATAATAAAACAAAATGGTGCTTAGAACTAAAGGAAATTGTTGTCTACAAGGCTTAGTGGGGCAAATGGAGCTTTTGTGAGAATTAGGAAAAGGAATTCCTGCCTCTGCACAAACTCCCTTGCCGGGGGGTCTGCTTCTTGAGAAACATGCGGGTTGGTTTGGGCCCCCGTTGATCCCTTTCTGCAGTACACGACCTGCCTGTCATATGTACTGCCCTGGTTCTAGATACAAGAAATACCTCTTCCGTCTCAGGATCATCTGTTATATACAAATCCACTCGGTCTCTAGGTTTCAAACATCTTGTTTTCCACCAGTACGTGAGTGGCAGTTGGACAATAGAGCAGAGAGAGAAATCTATTTGCATTAAAACTCTAGAAGCAAATGTGAATGAGATGAAGCAATTGAGATGTTTTTACTGGATTAAGAAATCTTAAAAAATACCTGCCTGAGCATGAAATGTTTGCTGAAATCGTATAATTGAAGGGGCATTCAGATAACTTTTATAGAAGATTGTACTTGGAATGGTTTAAATGATTTTTACTAGGTGGTTTTTGGGTTTTGGGTTTTTTTGTTTGTTTTAAGTCACCTAATTGCATTTTAAGTCTCCAAGCCTTTGTAGGCAAATAAGAAAAAGACATGCTGTCTTCTGGGCAGATGCAGTGCAACATGAGGGTACTACTTGCTAAGGGACACGTGGGATTTAAAACTTTCTGGGATGAAAGTTCTTTCTTTTTTGCTTAAAAAAAAAATCATTTCTCAGGATTTCTGTATTTCATCTTGGTCTTAAGCCAGCCAGATGAGCTTTGGGAAGTACTAATACTTTCTGGGTTTGCTTTAAGGCCCTCAGGCAGTTTGATTGCATCTACCCAGGATAAACCCAATCAGCAGGATGTTGTGTTTTTTGAGAAAAATGGACTTCTTCATGGACATTTTATGCTTCCTTTCCTCAAAGATGAGGTTAAGGTAGGTGCCTGAGTTATTACATCATCAAATTTAGAGAACTTTCCACAGCTATAGGGGAGGTTTTATTTGATAGGAGTATGTAAATAGGAGCTCCGAGGAGAGAGTAATACAAATGATGCCTTCTTATAACTGAATTTTTTTTTTATAAAAGAGAAATTGATTTTACAAAGGAGATTTTGTAAAGAAGAAATGGCATTTCTTCTCCAACCCTAGATAAAAGACATTATCTTAATTTATTTAAAGGTTTTGCTGCTAGTAATTACAAGGTAAGAGATATCAGCAAATTATCACATTTACACATTCAAAGAAACCTTACCTGTAGTCCAGTCTATGCCTAGTCTGCCTTTAGTTATAACTGAGGCCAGGTGTTCTCGCCTCTGTTTCCCTAGTTTGTCAGTGCTGCTGTGACAAATACCACACACTGATTTGGCTTGAACAACAGGAATTTATTGGCTTACGGTTTGGAACCTAGAAGTCCAACATCAAAAAATTGGCAGGCCGAGCCTTCTGCAACGTCTGCGGCGTTCTGGTGGCGGCTTGCTGGTGCTCAGTCTCTGCCTCCTGACTTCGCAGTCAGTTTCCTTTGATCTCCTGTGGCTTCTGTTTCCGTGACCAAACTTCCTTTGCTTATAAGGACTCCAGTCTTACTGGATTATGGCCCACCTGATTCCATTTGGCCTCACTTAATCAGGATCTTCAAAGGTCCTGTGTACAAGTGAGTCCATACCCACAGGACCAGACCTTGGGACTTGAGCATGTCTTTGTGTGACTTGAACATTCAGTCTCCCACAGCACGTCTCACTAGTGTTTGTTCTAGAAATCATGCCCTGCTCTCTCTCAGTCTGGTGTTGCTTCAGACTCCTTAGACGTGATCACTTGCTCCATTTTTAAGTTTCTTAGTACTTTCTAGAGCAAATATCTGCATATGGAGTCTTAGATCATCTCCCACCCCAAGTTACCCGGCCCCTTCTCTCTGCAGCAACCCTGGCCTACGTTGTTTTTTTTTTTTAAGCAACATTATCATTTTTCAAGTTATTAACGAAAGCTCATAGTTTATTCAGATTTCCTTAGTTGTTACCTAATGTCTTTTTCTGTTTCAGTGTCCCATCCGTAACCTCATAATACATTTAGTTTTCATATTTCCTTAAGCTCCGCTTGGCTGTGACGGTTTCTCAGACTCCTTGTTTCTGATGACCTTGACAGTTTTGAGGAGTGCTGGTTAGGTATTTTGTAGGATGCCCCTTTATTGGGATTAGTTTGATGTTTTTCTCATGATTAGTCTGGAGTTATGAGTTATGTGCTTTTGGGAGGAAGACCACTGAGATTATGTGTCCTTTTCATCAGATATGTCAAGGTTACATTGTATAAGCGTGACTTATCACTGTTGATATTGACCTTGAGCATCTGGCTGAGGTAGTGTTTTGTCAGGTTTCTCCACTCTAGAATTACTCTTTTCTCCCCCTTTCCATATTGTTCTCTTTGGAAAGAAGTCACTATATGTAACCCACACTGAAGTAGTGGCGTGTTTGGCCCAGGTCCTGGGCAGAGTAGCTACATACTTTATTTGCAAGGGAATTTGCCTCTCCTCCCCATTTACTTATTCAGTCAGTCCACACCCCTGTTGTATAAAACTCATGTTTTATACTTTTAGGTTGTAGTCTAATATTACTTTATTTATTTTATTTATTAAATTGTTCCAGCTTTGGCCATTGGGAGCTCTTTCTTTGACTTTTGTATCTCTTTGACATACCCCCATCAATGTAGATTTTTAAGAAAGTTATTCTTTTGATTTAACTTTTAACCCTTTGTTTTGGTATAACTTATATGTAGTAAGGTCCACTAAGGAGTAAGTATACATCTCAGTGCATTTTTACATATATATGTCACCCAGATAATATATAGAACATTTCCAGCATCTCAGAAAAGATCTCAAAAACATCTTGCCCATGCCTTTTCCTAGTCAGTAGCTCTGGTCCAAAGGTAACCATGAATCTGTGACCTCAATCATGATAGATTTATTTTACCTTCCTTTGACTTCATATAAATTTGTACATTCAGTAACTCTTTTTATATCTAGCTTCTTTCACTCAGTATTGTCACTGTAAGAGTCTTCCTGTTGTTGCGTTTAGCACCATTTGTGTGGTCTTGCATTGTTTGACTATATCAAATGTATTTATCCATTCTACTTGATGTCATTTGAATTGTTTACAACTTGGGGCTATTATGAATAACATGGTTGTGAACATTATATGTCTTTGATAGACATAAGCACTCCTTACAGTTAGGTATATACCTAGGAGTGAATTAGCTTTAGTAAATATTGCTAAGCAATATACCAAAGCATTATACCAACTAATTTTCTATAAAAAAGGTATGAGTTCTAGTTATTCCACATCTTTGCCAATTCTTTGTTTTGTAATTTACGTGTATTATGGTGTATTTTAAAATAAACTTTTAACTTTAGAATAGTTTTAGAGTTGCAGTAAAATTTTGAACATAATGCAGAGCATTCCCATATACTCCACACCCTGGCAAGTTTGCTTCATGTTCTGGTTCCTAGGCAGAGCCCAGAATTAGCACTCTAGAAGATGAAGAAGGTATTTCCGTATTGATTTAACAAAGAATCTTTTCCCTGACTTGGGCCCTTCATTTGTCTGCCTTACTGTTCTGTCTTGCTTCCACCTAGAAACATCCTTCCTGTCCTGGTTCTTTTTGGCTTAGGTTTGTCCAAAACATGCATTGTGTAAAAGAGACAGTAACTCTTTGGGCCTTCCATTAAGTTTTGTTTCTCATTATCAGCCACTTTACAGATGTGATTACTATATCCTGAGGCCATGAATAATATAACTCTTCCCACATCAGATTATCTCTTTAATCCATTCCAGTTCTTCTACCTTTCAATTCATCCAGAATAATTACCTTTTCATAATCAAAATCCATTAAGTATATCTAATACCAAAGGCAATTGTCAGTGTAAGAACTGGGGTATACTTATCTCACTGTCCCTTAGTCCTTGAGTACACTATGAGTGAAGAACTTCATTTTGCTTTTTTTTATGTTTAAAATAGTGTTGAAGATGCATTTCCCTTTCATATTAATTTAAATATCTGAATTAGTTATAGTGGGCTGGACGGTTGTAACAAATAGACCTCTAAATGTATAATGGCTGAAACACAATGAAGTTTGGGTTTTGCTCACATAATAGTCGTGGTTAGATGCTGGTCTCTGTGTGGTGATTCAGGGGCCTCGACTCTTCTCTTTTGTGACTCTCCCATTCTCTAGGGCCTTGTTTGTAGCAGCTCATCTAGTTGGGGGAAAAGAACATAGAAGAGGGCAAATCCGTTTCTTAAATCCTTGACGTGTAAGTCCCTTCTCCCATTCGTGGAGGAATACTGACCACCTTGACAGGAGTGGGGCTGGGTATATGGTTCTGGCTGGGCAGCCTCAGACTCTTTTTTTTTTTTTTTTTGGGTCAATTGACCTTTTACTGTAACAAGCAAATCTGAAGCCACAAATAAATTGGGGAAGAAGTTATGCACTTCACCACTCAGACTCTTTTGAAGAGACAACAGGTTTCGGTAGACAGCTAAAATCTCTCTGCCTCAATATTAAAAAATAAATGAAAATAAATAAAAGAATCCATAAATGCTGACTATCTCTTACATGTCAAGACCTTAGTTTTATATTTGTTTGTTTTTCTCAAAGAAAATAAATCACATAATTTGAAGATACAATTATTGTTTTGGGGAGTTCTCCCTGGTGCTTTTTCTCAGGGTTTAAGGTGAGGCACAGTTTGAGGTAACAGAAGTTGACTCTCAATGTGACAATTGATTTCCCTTCTAAAAATGATCTTTTGGTGGAACTAGTCCCACATAATTATTTCTTACTTCATACAGTTTTGGCTTATGCTCATAGGATGCTAGGTTGTAAGGCACAAATTTTTTTAAAAAGTTGTGTACTTTAAAATCTTTGATTTTGAACCCTTTGATACCCCTGATACCTTACAGAAGTCCTGTACAATGCTTGTGTTTGTTTTAAGATTTGGTTCTTCTCATGTCATATGACCCTTTGTTATGATGACTTATCACCAGAGATGACTGACCTTGGCCTTGTGGATATGACATGAGGAGAACCAAATCTTAAAACAGACATGAGCATTGTACTACAGTCCTGCTTGTGCCCACAGCATCTTTCATACCACATTGTTTTCTTAGATCCTGAATATTATGAACAAAAATGCCACTGTAAAATGTATTCTCTTAGCCCATTGTCACGTGCAATTCCAGGAAACACATGAAGGCCAGACAAGATTTTTTATTATTTCCAACAAAAACCTGATCCCCCCAGTAATAAGGATTCTTTTTTACTTATAACATTTAAACCTTAAGCAGCTTTGTATCATTAGGATTCTTGCTGAAGCACGAACACATCAAATGATAATCTTTAAATATGTAAAAACTTTAATATTCTAAAAGTTGAGAAAAGAGTTTAATGAACCCATCACTCACTGTCTACTGACAGCAACATTTTGCAAATCTCTTTTCATCCATCCACTACCCTCTGTCCTAAATACACACACATTTTTCTTTCATGGAGGTTTGTTTGTTTTTTAATTATAGAAATCATATTTTTAGTATTCATTCATCAAAGTTAACTTTTCTTTTTCTTTTCTTTTTTTTTTTTTTTTTAACAAAACCACAATGCCATTGTCATACCTTACAAAGTTAATAATATTCCTTATTGTTTAATTCCCAGCCTGTATTCATTATCTAAAATTTTGTCACTTCGCATTTGGTTTTAGGTCTCTTTAGTTACTTTTAAACTATAAACATCATGGTTTTTTTCTTTTTTTAAGTCCTCTGTACATAATCACATATTTCACAGATTTGTTTAATGACTATGTATTAATAATTTACAGCTAGGGATCAGCTCACTTAGCAGGATTATTTGTGAGAGCCAGGAGTTGAGCTATCATAAAGATTTTGAAGTAAATACATAGCTACAGATCAACAGCAGATCTTTTTTTCCCTTGCTAGGTAAATAACCTGCTCTGGAATGCAGATTCCACTGTGCTTGCAGTTTGGCTGGAAGACCTTCAGAGGGAAGAAAATGCCACTCTGAAAGCCTATGGTGAGATAGCTAGAGTAGCTCAGCCTCGTGCCCCATAAACTGCAGTTATGTAGTAGGGCATGGGGTTGCCTTAACCCCTCTTAGTTCCTTAGGGGAATCAAAGATAGCTGAAGGGGGCAGGGGTAGATGGAGGAGTGTTTTGGTTTTGATAATTTTTGGATTTCACACATTGGTACTTTCTCTCCTGGATGGTATTGCTGCGGAACATTTTTTAAAAATCACCAAAACACTGTTTTGGTTTAGTAGCTTTCCATTTTGAAGTTAGAGGGGAAAATAGACATGTGTCTTTCTGCTCTTGTTGATGACTGACATTTTTTTCCCCATGGAAAAAGTTTTTTTTAACAATTATTGTTATAATATTATTTTAATAAGGAGGCTAAGTGGGAAGGTTCATTTAAAAAGGTGGGGGGTGGGATTACTGCATCTAGTCAGTGGTATGAAGTCTGGTCCCCCAGCCTCACACAGCCAACTTTTTGTTTTCCCTTGCAGTTCAGCTCTGGACTGTTGGCAACTATCACTGGTATCTCAAGCAAAGCCTGTACTTTAGCACCTGTGGGAGGAACAAGATTGTGTCTCTGATGTGGGACCCAGTGATCCCATACCGGCTGCATGTTGTCTGTCACGGCTGGCATTACCTCTGCTATGACTGGCACTGGACAACTGACCGGAGCTCAGGAGAGAATTCGAGTGACTTGGCAAATGTGGCAGTCATTGATGGACGTAAGCTTTTGGGAAATGAGGGATGTGGGGGCTTCACCCACAGCAGTGGAGAGTTTATTTGGGTTCCTTTTTTTTTTTTAACTTTTTATTTTAGTAACATACATACAAAATTTTCCATCTTAATGACTTTAAGTATAAAGTTCAGTAGTATCATCATCACCTCAGACAGAAACTCCATACCTATTAGATAATAACTCCCTCTTCCCCTTTCCCCTTTCCAGCCCCTGGTAACGTCTGATCTACTATCTGTCTCCATGAAGTTTGCTATTTTTTTGGGTATTTCATACAAGTGCAGTCATGAAATATTTGTCTTTTTGTGTCTGGCTTATTTCACTCAACATGTCTTCATATTGTAGCATGTATCAGAACTTCTTTCCTTTTTACAGCTGGATAATATTCCATTGTATATACATACCACATTTTGTTTATCCTTTCATCTTTTTTCTTTTTTTTTCTTTTAATTTATTTTATTTATTTATCCCGCCCCCCCACCCCTGTTTTTTTTTGTGTTCGCTGTCTGCAGTCTGTGTCCATTTGTTGTCTGCTCTCTGTGTCTGCTTGTCTTCTCTTTAGGAGGCACCGGGAACTGAAGCTGGGACCTCCCATGTGGGAGAGAGGCGCTCAATCACTTGAGCCACCTCAGCTCCCTGGTTTGCTGTGTCTGTTATTGTCTTTCCTCTTTGTGTCTCTTTATTGCATCATCTTGTTGCTTCAGCTCACTGTGCCTTCCTGTCACACCAGCTTGCTGTCTTGCTTGTCTTCTCCAGGAGGCACCAGGAATTGAACCCAGGACCTCCTGTGTGGTAGGTTGGAGCTCAGTTGCTTGAGCCACATCTGCTTCCCTTCATTCATCTTTTGATGGACACTTAAGTTGCTTCCAACTTTTGGTTATCATAAATAATGCCATTCTGAACATCAGTATGCAAATATCTGTTTGAGTGCCTTCTTTCATTTCTTTTGGGTAAATACCAAGAAGTGGGATTGCTGAGTCAGATGGTAATTCTGTTTTCACCTTTCTGAGGAACCAACAAGCTGATATGCACAGTGGCTGCACAATCTTATGATGCTACTGGCATTGTATAAGAGAGTTCCTATTTTCCACATCCTTGCCAATACTTTTTTTTTTTTTTTTTAAATAATGGCCATCCTAATGGTTGTAAAGTGATATCTCATTGTGTTTTTGATTGTCATTTTTCTGACAACCAATAATGTTGAGTATCTTTTCATGTGCTGATTGGCCATTTGTAGGTCTTCTTTAGAGAAATGTCTATTTAAGTCCTTTGTTTACTTTTTAATTGGTTTGCCTTTTTATTGTTGATTTGTAGTGTTTGGTATGCCTTTTGCACGTTCTGTGTCTGTCTGTCTTTGTTTCTTTAGGAGGCACCAGGAACTGAACCCTGGACCTCTGATGTAGGAGGGAGGCACCTAATTGCTTAAGCCATCTCTGTTCCCTGCTTTGTTGTGTCTCTCATTATGTTCTTTATGTTCTTCCTCTTGTGTCTTTTGTTGCGTCATCTTGTTTCTGCTTGCTGCGCCTGCCTGTCACATCAGCTCGCTGTCTTGCCTGTCTTCTTTAGGTGGCACCGGGAACTGAAACATGGACCTCCCATGTGGTAGGCGGGAGCTTGATAGTTTGAGCACATCCGCTTTCCTGGTCTGCTTTTAGTTTGTTTTTTTGTTTGTTTGTTTGTTTGTTTGTTTTCATTGAATGGGAATGCTCTTAGTACACGGACACTCTTGAAAACCATAGTTACCGCCCCAATACCCAAATCCCTGCTGTACTGTATCTGTGGCCTTTGAAGGCATTTAGGGTGCTGACCCCTGGCATAGAGGAAGGAAACAATAGCCTTGGGAGACTGGGTGTATGAGCCTTGTCTTTTTGCCTTGATGCAGATTTACCTTGACCCTGGCACCACTCCACTTGTGTTTTTTGCTGATATAATATTTGCTAATTATATAGCTCTCCCATATGTTCAGTTTGATAATGCAGATATCTGTCTAGTGTGAGGATTGGGTTGTTTTACAATTCAGTTAAGGGTGCTTTAGGGGGATGGATTAATTGGGGGAGAGAAGTAGTCAATTTACTTTTTGCTGAAAACATGAAGAAACGCTTGTTTATAGGATTGTAATGTGTCAGCATACTAATTCATTTTCTTTGTAGTCATAACACTGGTTTTAGAATCATATGCTCTGTACAGAGGACTTAATCAGATCTGCCATATTCCAAAACCAAACATGGGGAAGTGATTTAAGGATTTGAAGGTATTTATCCCTTGGTTTAATCTTGATTGGTTGCAAACCCAGGTTTAAAGCTAGAACTTTGACTTCTTGGCTTTCTTGCTTTAGTTGCTCGCATCTGAGGACTCCATGCCCAGGCCTGGAGGTGACAATAGCTGGATATATCATACAGAGCCCCTGACATTTACTCTTTCCCCCCACGCCTTTTTAAAAAGTTTATCATGAGAAAAACACTGGAAATCATTTCTAAGAATAGCTGTGTATTGACTGGCACCTTTATTACTTAGTGGTTCAGTGCTGTTCAGATAGAGGCCTTATTTGTCAAATGGAGCATCCATCCACGTATCTAATCCTCCTTGTGCTTCTCTCTCACGTGCAGACAGGGTGCTGGTGACCGTCTTCCGGCAGACTGTGATCCCGCCTCCCATGTGCACCTATCGACTGCTGGTCCCACACCCTGTGAATCAGGTCGTGTTCTCTGCACACCCTGAAAAGAGTAACAGCCTCGCTCTCCTGGATGCCAGTAACCAGATTTCTGTTTACAAATGTGGTATGTTCAAAAACTCTTGTCAAGCTGGCACTCTTACTCCTACACAAAAGGCCAATTACAGTTCAGAATTGCCTTATCTCTAGTGTTTTCTATTAAATTTAAAGTTTATAATTAACTTTGTTATCATTATGATATTTAATTGGCTTGTGGGCTTTTTTCCTTTTTATCCTCTTCTGGCTTTTAAGAATTGTTTGTTTGTTTTTTGCCTTTTTGAACTTGAAGAGCCAGTTATTTAAGAATAATATTCAGCCCTGCAAATAGCCTAGTACCTTATTAAATCTCTAACATGTTTTATACTTTTCTTTGTCTTTGCACATATTTTATTTAATCATCACAGTCCTTCCGGGAGCTATGTCAGAGATGGAGTCTTCCTCTTTTATTGATGAGGAACAGAATACCAGAGGGTTTGTAATTTGCCTGAGGTCTTAGCGGTAGAGCAAGAATAGACAGGGACCTCCACACAAGTGCTCTGCCTCCTAACACACCCATTGCTGTCAATTCTGGTTGTTTTCCTGATGTTCTAGAGGAACCTGAAATTTGTTTTTATTGGTAAGGTTTATGGTCATGTCACAAATTATATTGGCAAATAGTGCTTAGCAGCCTTGTTTTCAAATAGCTTTTGAATTCTGTTGGGAAAAGCTATATGGCTGTTGAAAGAAAATAATCAAAATTAATTTAGACATTGAAAGCTACAACTTTCATATCAGCTTTGCTGTTAAATCAACAGTCTGCTGTTTACAGTAATTCTACTTAGATATATCACCAGCTTATCTGGTTTTTAGTTCCATATTCTGTAAAAATGTTATTATCTTCCTTAAACTTTTTTTTAATAGATTTTTTTTTTTTTGATAATGTGTTTATCATGAAGGCAAATCAGTAAAAGCAAAAATTAACTGCCTTTTAAAGTAGGTTTTCCATCAGCCAGAAATATCAAAAGTAAACAAATATTTGTAACTATTATCCTTTACTTCCAGTTTTGTGAGATTAAAAAGATTCAGAGGTAGAGTAAGCTTTATGGTGCTTACCTTAGGGTATTAATTTGAGTTTATATACCACTATACAATGTACAGTATTTTGTCCAACCTACACTTTTATAAAAAAGCAGCTTTATTGAATTTATACCACTCACCCATTTAAAGTGCACAGTTCAGTGGTTTTTAGTTTATTCAGAGTTGTGCAACTATCACCTCAATTTTAGAATATTTTCATCATCTCATAAAGAAGTCCCTGCAACCCTACATTGACTTTATTTGATACTTAAAACTAACTTCCTGTGATCAGATAGGACAGTTGAGAGGTCTATTTTTGAAAGACTGCTAGGCATCAGTATGTGGGGTAGGCCATGTTGAGGGATACCTGGAGGTAGAAATAACCTGTTAGGAGAAGGCAGAGATGATAAAGAAAAGGCAGGGGATGGCAAGGGCCTGAAGTGGGGCAGGGGCTGTAGAAATGGAAAGAGGAGAAAGATCATACAAATCCAGGATATGGAATCCTTTGAGATGTCAAGGAGCAGATGGCAGAGAGTTTTGATATTAGAGTCTGGCAGAAGTTTGTGGGAGCATAGGATTAAGAGATTAACTTTTCAAATATGGGGCAGTTTCAGATGATGGCCCTGGCATGGGTAGCTTATATGGAGTTTAAGTGATGAATGCCAGTGTCGGGCACTGGCCTGGTGAACACAGGAGGAGGGTATGTTGGTGAGAGGTTCGGGAGTGCTGGTGTAGAAATGGCTGGCATTGGTTTCCAGGTTGTGCGTGGAGTCAAGTAAAGTTCAAAGAGTAATACATTTTATGAGGTCAAGAGGAATGAGAAGCAGAAAGGTTGCAGGCTGAGTTCAAAGACAGAATGTTCAGGATTGAGATCTCAGAGTGGAATGGGTCAGAACACTGCTAAGGACTCAGTGCCTAAGCCAGAGAGAGGAGCTTTTGTTACAAATGAACTTTGAGGTGTGTGGTGGACATCTGAGTGGTGTGGGGACAAATTAGATGCTAAAGAAATCTAAAAGACAGAAAGGACATTAGTAGTTGCTTAGGGCTGGGGAGAATGCTAGGGGATAGACAGTGGTAGTTAAAGGATACAGCATTTCTTTTTAAGATGATGAAGATGTTCTAAAATAGACTGCGCTGATGGTTTGCACGTATCTGTGAATATACTAAAAACCATTGAATTGTACAGGTTAAATGGCTGAATTGTATAATAATGAATCATATCTCAATAAAACTGTTTAAAAAATAGGTTCAATATGAAGGTAAAAGAAATGATAGAATCTCAAGTTCCTTCATCTTATTTATCTTTAAAATATTCCTAAGTAGTTAAATGGAGGTATCAATAAAGTCTTAATACAAAAACAAAAAGTAAATGCACAGTTTGCAAAGGTAGCATTTGGTGTGTCCTGAGTATCATTCCCTTCTCTTTCTCAATTTTTACTGATTGTTTGTTGCATGTCAGGTTTTTCCCCCTAGCCTTTGCCTTTGTGGAATTTATATTCTAGTTGGTGAGAGAGATAATAAATAAGAATATAATATGTCTGTTGCTAAGTACTGTGTAGAGAGAAATAAAGTATGATGGGGTATAGGAAGGCTGGAAGGCAGGGGACAATGACTTTTGTATTTTGGGTGGCCAGAGAAGGCCTCTCTGTGACATGATATTTAAGCAGGACCTGGTGGGAATTAGGAGCCATGCGGACATCTGGGGTAAGGACGTTCCAGACTGAGTAAAGAGTAGCTGCCAAGGTGCCCATTGTGTTTAGGAAATAACAAGGAGGCCAGCATGCCGCAGCAGAACAAGTAAGGAAAGAAAGGTTAGCTTTTACTCTGGGCCAGGAAGCCATTCCAATGGGTTTTGAGTCATTAGAGGTTTTAAGCAGAGGAGTGCTATGTTTTGGCTTAAAAGATTTCACTGACCTCCATGCAATGAATAAACCAGATCAAGAATGGAAAGAGTGTCTTATGAGAGAGTGCTGGGGACTTCAGAGGATGCACAGCTGTTGAGAGACAGTTATGGGACAAAGGGAAGGAAGTAGCATTGGGCTGAGAGGGTGGCCGTTCCACCTAGTCTTGCTGAGGTGTGGCCTTTGTCAGGAACACAGCTGACATGTTTGATATAAAGGGAAAAGCAGGTTGGAATAAGACCAAAAGATAGATGGAAACTTAAAGAGGATGAGATGTGGTTATATTCTAGACTGTTTAATATGTAAAGTGGTTTGCCTTCTAGAAAACATTAGTTGCAGGAACTTTTACCCTTAATATTGAGAAGAAATGTTTGTAGTTTACTACAATAATATTTGCATTTTTGTTTTCTAGATGATAGTCCATGTGCAGACCCTACAGTGAAACTGGGAGCTGTGGGTGGAAATGGATTTAAAGTTCCACTTAGAATGCCTCATCTGGAAAAGAGATACAAGTAAGTTATTCTTGTTTTCGTTGGACTTCTGGGAACAGGAGAAATTTAGCATTTAGTCCTAAATTCAGCCAGCTGTTATTATTCTGTGCCTGCTGCCGAGTGGGACAAAGAAGTAGACACAACAGCCAGACCCTGGGTTTTCATCCAGGACAGAGAAGCCAGTCACCTTGTGTATCTGTCTGACTACCATATACCCTGATGGGTGGCAGGGGAATGTGAGTCGAAAGCCAGCCTAGAATTCACTTCCGCAACAGTGCTTAGTTTTCCAGGGAAAATCACATAGAATGATGGAGATGCAGATGTCAGGTAGAGGTACGTACTCTTACATAAAAGAAATGGATGACCTGACATTGCTCCTGTTGTTGCCTCATCCCAAAGTCCAGAACTTCTGCATGCTGCATTTTGAGGGGTGAGGCTGGAAGTCAGAATGCATTTTGCTATTGGAATAGTATTTTAAACAATTGGGTGTAATTGAATATTGAATACCTCGGGTGTACTATGGACATTTGCAAAATGAACCAGTAGCCAAACTTATTAATTTCAATGCCATTTCTGCGAGAATGGTTTTTAAAGTATCACTTATTAAGTATCACTTATCAGTTATTATTACAAATGGGAAAACAAAGTAGAGGTAAAATAACTTGTCCAAGGTCATGGTAGCTAGAGGATCCATGATTTGAATCTGGTCTATTTGATGGAGACCGTGTTCTTAATTACTGCACTGCTCTGCCTTCTAAAAGCACTTATTCCTAAATTACAAATAACCAAATTTAAGAAATAAAATGTTTCTTAAATATAGATCTTTAGCAAATGCATATGCATATACATAAATACGCATATAAGTATCCAACCTCTGTATGATTTTGAGCTACCTATATAATGCCTAGTAGTTTTCTAAGAACATTTGCATGCATGATTTATTTCACAGACTTGAAACTAGTAGAGAGCAGAGCTATAGGGCAAATTAGAAAGCATGAGGCAGGTTAGAAGACTATAGTCATAGTTTCATAAAAAAAAAAAAGAGAGAGAGAGAGAGAGAAAGATAACTCTAGGTCATCCAGGTTTCATGAAAGAGATGAACACTTATCTTGTTCCTTGAAAAAGGGATAGATTTGGGACTGGCAAAGAACTGGGAACATTGGGTGTAGTGGGGAGAAAAATGTCAGTGACAAGCAGAGGTGGGAATGATCCTGCGTAAGGAAAAGATGCTGAGCTGAATGAATGGAGAAACTGAGTAGGGTGAGCTCATTGAGTAGGAAGATGAAGATAGTGACAGAACTTCTGCATGAGTGGAGGATGTGACACTTTATCTTAAAGGAAGGAAGTAGCCATTCCGGGTTCCTTAGTATCCTGGAGGTGTAGATGCCACAGAAAAGAGGGATTAGAGGCAGGGAAACCCTCTCTCAAGCTAATTACTGTTTTTTATTTTAATTTAATTACTGTTTTTGATGTGAGGTGCTTTGGAAAGGATCTGCTGAGACCCAAACCTTTGCAGGAGTCTGCTCTGAATGCCGGTGGGTATTGACTGGAAAGGCTCAGGGTTAATTAGTGTAGGAACTGGGGCAGATAAGTGTTCTCTTCAAATCGAAACATCTCTGGATGAGAAACTTAATCTTAAATAAATAGAAAAGCATACTCTTAAGGCATGTATACATTAGTTTTGGAATTTCTAGTATTTGGCATTATCTCAGGTTTTGTCCTTCCAGATAATAAGAAGTTGACTGGATGCAAGGTGGTTCATTGGTCCTTTCAGGAAAATCTCAGTGCTTTCAAAGTTTTATTCATGTCTTGGATATTCTTCAATATTCCAAACAGAATTCAGCTTGAAAATAGTGAAGATCAAGAAGTTAACCCCCTGCACCTCAACCTTCTCACCTGGATTCAGGAAGACGTTTTCCTTGTCATAAGGCACAGTCAGTCCAGCCCACAGTCTGTCATTTGCCATTTGACTGTGGCCCCTTCTGAGACAGGGGAGGAGCAAGGACAGCTCAGTATCAGGTATTACACATATGGAACAATATGTATCAGGTATTATACATATGGAATAATATGCTGATAAGCAAATGGAATTATGCTTTTGTTTTCTATGAGCATAGTACTTTTGGCTTCTTGTGAGCAAGGTTGAGAAGCCAGTAGCTTTCTTGTTAGACACACTTAGCGAGAGGGTTTAGTCTAGTTTTGAGTCATGTCAGTATGGAAAAGTAGGGCCAAAACCAATAGATGGAGAACATTTTTAAGAAGGTAAATGTTTCAGTATAGTATTTACACACACTCTGACAGTGTAATTTTTAGATCTTATTGATTCTGTAACTACTAAGGATAATTAGACTGGTTTATTCTCATGAGCTAATGCAATGGGAAGAAATTCTCTATGAATCTAGCTTCATTTTGATAGGCCGACTTCAAAATGCTTCTTCTGGCCTCCTCTTCTGTATCACCCTCTTTGGCCCTCGGCTACATTTGCTGCTAGAAAGTCTCGACCTCTCTTTTTCTTGGATGAAATTTTTCTGCCTTCTGGATGTGAGTTTTTGTTTTGATTTCTGACTACATCTTCATCCTGTACTGGGTTGAGGAATGCTATTCTCTGTAATGCAAGTCCTGTCATGCAGATGGATTGCATTTTCTTTAGCCAGCTCACAGAACTCTAGGTTTCCACTGTCAAGACTTGGCACCTTAGGCATACATTGACTATCAGATTCATTTGTAATTAAAGCCCTACTGGTCAGATTTATATTTTGTAAGCTCTCCTTGCAAAATCAGAAACCTTTCCTTACTGTATACATAAACCCATACAATAATGCAGTCATTCACACCTCATCTTTGACTCATAATGCTTCATGATATTTTCAATATGTCTGGATGCAGAATATGTTCTGATCCGTGCAGCACTCAAAGCTAACCAGAGATGTACTCTTTGAAAAGGAGAGTAATTTACATAAGAAATGCCTCGATTATGCAAGCTTCTACTTCCTCAGACTTGAAGTTCTTTCTCATCACTTTGTAGAAGGAAAATCTAGCTGCAATTATTGCATTTGCTTTAAAGGATATTAGAAAAATTTTCTAAAATAATTTTCTGCTAGTTTGTTTGGAATCATTAACAGCATCACTTTTATTTCTCAAAAAAAGACTATTTTGTTAATGCAAAATAATCTCTTTAAGGAATGCAAAGTCCTTTAGTCAATTTAAAGCTATTAATAGCTTACACAGGCTATAGCTCCGACTTGGTAAAAGTTATACTCTCTTAATTGTTTCCCATACATTAATTCATTTATGTTTCACAATACCATTTTACAGATGAAACAGCTGAAGCATAGAGTAGCTAATTAACTTGCCCAGGATCACATAGGTAAGAGGATACAATTTCAGTCAGTCTAGCTTGAAGTCTGATCTCTTAACCTCTTGCCAAATGATTGTATCCCCACAAAACTGGGGGCATTTGCAAAGAAAGTAACCGTTGTTGTATTTTTTAAAAATTTTGGTAACTTGGTTTTAAACTCTTTGAACTAAATGTTAGCATTGGCACCAAATTGCCTAAACACTGCTTCTTCCTCTTGCTTTGAGACATTCTATTTTCTCTGTCCTTTGACCCAGGGGAAAAAAATGGCAAGAACAGATTTCCCCCCTTTGCATTAGTAAAGACCCATGTATATGGTAGCAAGCAGAGATATTAAGTGTGCTCATTTTCCTGTAAACTCACTGTTTATATAATGCAGTTTATATTTTAAGAAGACAGAAAAGATATTGGCGCTCTATGTGTCTAACGAAGGCATTGTAATGAGTTGCTGCCAGAATAGGAACAAGGACTGTCGTGTAGACCCTGGCCTATTGGCTTTGTGGAATATAGTGTCAGGCAGGTCACTGATTTATCTGGCTTTGGGCTTGGAGTAGTTATCTGTGTGTGTGTATGTACTACTGTGTGTATGTATGTATGTATGTAGTGTATGTATATATGTCTGTATGTATTTGTATATATGGTATTGAAATAGGCAGTCCTGCACCAAAGGGAAACTGCTTGTTTCTTTTTCTGTTTTGCAAAATGAGTGAAATCACTACTTTTGAGAAAAATGGTCTGTTCATCCGACTTTTTTGCTACTTTTGTCAGCTCATCTGTGACAGTGGATGGGGTCATAATCAGTCTCTGTTGCAATTCCAAGACCAAGTCAGTAGCATTGCAGCTAGCTGATGGCCAGATTCTTAAGTACCTTTGGGGTGAGTATCAAAGCATTAGGGAGGCATGGTTTTGACTTATACAGATGTTTAATTCTTGAGAACATGTACTTGTAACTTGTCATTGTACCAATGACTGTAAGTCTTTTAACTGCCTTAGATGACACTAAGCTCTGGAGTGGAATTGCAGTTGTACCCAGCTTTTGTCTTCTCTTGTAATGAACTGGAGTACCCTAGTGAGTTGTAGAGTACATTTGAAAGTGATCCAATTGCATGTTAAGTGTTTTTAGCAAGTATTCATGTTTACAATTCTTTACAAAGGCAGCCTAGCTCCTAGTAAACAGATCTGTCAATCCTGCAGAGTCACCCTCTCTGGCTGTCGAACCATGGAAGAACACTGGTGGCTTACCTATTCGGTTTCCTTACCCGTGTACACAGACTGAATTGGCTCTGATTGGAGGAGAGGTAAGTGAACACAGGGCAGGAAACTTCACTGCTTAAGGCAGTCTGCTGGGGCTTGATGGCTTTAGGTAAAAAGAGCAAGGGCTTTGGACCTGGCTCTCCACCAAACCCCAAGATGGCATTGAGGAGTTATCTCACTCTCTTGAGCCTCAGCTGCTTCAACTATAAAATGGTAAAATTAATACTTATATCTCAGAGTTTGGAAGAAGACTAAATGAGATAATATATGTGATTAAGAGATTGCCTGGCATGTAGTAGCTAGTTTATTCATTTCCTTGGAGGTACAATTGCAAAAACAGCCAAAATGATCAAACTTTTATCCCCAGCTATACAGAAAATTTGAAGTTTGTTTTTTGTAATATCTTTTGAGGACAACAGAAATAAAATCTCAAAAATGGTATTCAGTAGATTGTCATTCAGTAAATATTAGTAAATAATATTAGTAAATAATATTAGTAAATAATATTAGTAAATAATAGTGGTATACAGGGGCTACAAGACAAAACAAAACAACTGATATTATCCCTGCTTTTCTGGAACTTACACTCTATCAATTTAGATATAATTATCCCCTGTGATAAGAAAGGAAAGAAAATAACAGGGAGTAATGGCCATGAGTAGTGAGATGTTTGGGGTTAATTAGCTGATGATAGCTATGGGGAGACTACTTGTGGTGGTCTGGGAAGGCCTCTCTAAAGTGGTGATGTCTGCTGAGATGAGAGGCAAGAGAAGGATGTATTCCTGAGAAAGGATGCATACTCCAGGAAAAAAGAACTGTAAAGACCTTAAACTTGGAAGAGCTAAACTTATTCATGGAACTGAAAGGAGGCAGTGTGGCTGGAGCTTAGTGATGGGTCATAGTAGGGATTTTGGATTGTTCTTAGTATTTTATTTTTACAAAGAATGGAAAGTTACTGGTGATTTTTCAGTCAGCAGAGTAATGGGATCTGCATGATGGTTTGAAAGGTGATTCTGGCTGCCCAGTTCCTGTCCTGGTTGAGCTGGGCAATAGTGGAAGAGGGGCACCAACAAAGAAACCATTGAGGTGGAGATGTAGAGGGTTGGAAAGGGGATGTATGGGATGTATTTGATACGTAGAAGGTAGAAATGACAGGGCTTGCTGATGGATTGGATGGTATCAGTTCATTTTGCACAGGACCAACTACGTATTAAGTATCTATAGTCAATCCCAGTTTTACAACGGTTCAGATGTGAAACCATAGGACAAAAGAACTAATTAATAGAAAAGTTAGGTATAACTAGTTTGTGTTAGAATTGTTTGTAATTCCATTTTTATTTCTTTGTAGGAATGTGTGCTTGGTCTGACCGACAGGTATCACTTTTTCATCAATGACACAGAGGTATCAAGGCTTGGTTTGGCACTGGATCCTTTTAACAGTGTTGGCTCCAAGTAAAATTATTAATTTCTCCTCCTTCCCTCCCTTGCCTTGTTGCAGGTTGCATCAAATATCACATCATTTGCAGTATATGATGAGTTTTTATTGTTGACGACCCATTCCCACACCTGCCAGTGTTTGTACCTGAGGGATGCTTCAGTTAAAAGTAAGTTTTCAGTGTATAAAATGGAAATAGTCCCTCTTCTAATATGCTTTGCCCTTCAGAGTATTGATGACTTTTACATTCTTTGGCTTTTTATTTTGGAGTCCTAGAACTGGAAAAAGCACTGGGAGTTCATTTACTTAGCCCCTAATCTCAATATAATACCTCAGTTAAATCATTTTACACCAGTTAGCAAAGACTTCCAGGAAAGGAGGTTAAGCAGCATGGTCTAAAGTTAAACAAAAAATTTCAGGCAATTTTATTTTATAACTAATGCAATATCTTATTTTGGCTTACCATATAGATACCAAACTCACAATATATCCTGACTTCTGAGTAATATTTCCTTTCTCACTGTGGAGATATTATACATCCTCCTTTGTACATCTGAAGGAATCCATTTCTTTCCTTGGTTTGTAAGACATCAGCTCCATTTTTCCTTCTAGTACTTGCGCCTTCTATATGTTTGTGTGTGTGTATATTTCTGTTTTTTCTTTATTCCAAAGAAGCCCACTTATTTTCCTTGCTTATAACTAGAAAATTGGGAATCTTTCTTTCATTGATGGTGGGGCAATGATAGGCGAAGAAATAGAGAAGTTGTTCTGACCCTCCCTTTGGAAGTTGTGTGTGTCAGGACGCTTGAGGGCTCTGTGAGAGGGTAGTTTCCAGGGATGAGGTCATTTATTGGAAAGGCTAACTCTCCTGTGGTTGAGTGGGAGAGCAAAGGAGCCTGGTTGTTAGTTGCTCTGTTCTATTGCCAATAACATGAGTAGTTTCAACTGAGGTTAATTGAGAGAGACTTGTCCTGATGGAGATTATTAAGGCTTAGCCATTGTGGTATCTTTAGCATTACACGTAGGTCTAAGCAGCAATAATATGTTTAACGAGGAAACGCTGCGGAAGGTGGAGAGAGGTTCACGGATTGTCACTGTTGTGCCCCAGGACACAAAGCTCATTTTACAGGTAAGCTGAGTTTTCAGCTGTCTTTCTCTTTGTCATTAGGCAGTCAGCACCAAATAGAATTCTTACAGATTGTATTTTAGACTGTCTTATCATTCATAATCATTTAATATAAGCCTCTCTTTGCTAGTGGTTTTTTTTTTTGTTGTTTGTTTTTGTAGCTTTATACAAAGGAATGTTGATACAGGCTTTGCCCAGTAAGGCTTTAAAAAGGAAGATTCTCTTGATAGTCAAGATAAAAAATATAGAGCACAGATTCTGCTAAAAGTGTATTCATTTTATAGCTACTTTTGTGGTATTTTCTATAAAGAGTTAGGAGGTAAAAATGTTTATCCTGGATATTTTTTTTCCATTTAATTAAAAATGTTATTGTTTTGATTTATTTATTTTAAGATGCCAAGGGGAAACTTAGAAGTTGTTCATCATCGAGCTCTGGTTTTAGCTCAGATTCGGAAGTGGTTAGACAAGTAAGTACCATTTATATGACTGGTTAGCTTGTTATGACTTACATGTGAAGACAATAAGTACTTTTATTACAACTTTTAAAACTTGTAAGTTTGAAAAACCTTCATTCCAGAAGTCTTCAGTGAGATTCTTTGTGAGAATCTCAGAGATTTTTTTTCCCTCCATATTTTTTTTATTAACATAAATAATAACTTTTATAAAAATAACTACATTTTCCATAAAATATACTTGAGTAGAATGACATTGTATTACATTTTTGAATTTTTTAAATATCCAAGTCAGTTGCATTCTTACATATTCAATTTTTTAAAATATGCTATTTTATTATAAAGTATGTGAAGAAAATCTAGCCTCAAAAGATATGAAGTAGGAAAACAGGAGAATATTTAAATTGTCTTTTCAGCTCATCATGATATTCCATATTTATAAATCACCAGAACTCAACAAATAGTATTTTTTTTAAAGATTAATTGCAATGTAAAATAAAAACCGAATATCAGTAATGTCTTGGGGTATTGTGAACATAATTTTTTTTTTTTTTTTTTATGTCAAATATCTTTTTTTAACTTTATTTTATACATTTAATAATTGATGGGAAACGGATGTGGCTCAAGAGGTTCGGCGTCCGTCTACCATATGGAGAGACCGGGGTTCGATCCCCGGTACCTCCCGGTAAAAAAAATAAAATAAAATAAAATAATAATTGAAAACATAAGCAATTAAAAACTAAAAAGTAAACACAGATGAATAAATATATACATTTCTCAATTAAATGTAATGGATACATGTAAATTTTTTTGTTTTGTTTTTTGTTGTTGTTTTTTGTGAATCAAACAATATATTACACAATATATTTGGTTCATAGTAATGCATTCATACAGTATTTGTCCTTTTGTGTCTGGCTTGCTTCACTCAACATAATGTCCTCCAGGTTCATCCACATTGCCATATGCTTTATGACTTCATTTCTTCTTACAGCTGCAGAATATTCCATTGTGTGAATAGACCACAGTTTGTTTATCCATTTATCTGTTGATGGACACCTGGGTTGTTTCCAACTTTTGGCAATGGTGAATAATGTGGCTATGAACATCGGCGTGCAGATGTCTGTTCGTGTCACTCCTCTCAGTTCTTCTGGGTATATACCCAGTAGTGGTGTTGCAGGGTCATATGGCAAGTCTATATTCAACTTCTTTAGGAACTGCCAAACAGTCCTCCATAGTGGTTGTACCATCCTGCATTCCCACCAACAGTGAAGAAGTGTTCCTATCTCTCCACATCTTCTCCAACACTTGTAGTTCTCTGTCTTTTTCATAGTGGCCATTCTGATAGGTATGAAATGATATCTCATTGTAGTTTTGATTTGCATTTCCCTAATCATGAGTGATGTTGAGCATTTCTTCATGTGTTTTTTTGCCATTTGTATTTCTTCTTTGGAGAAATGTCTATTCAAGTCTTTGGCCCATTTTTTAATTGGGTCATTTGTCTTTTTATTGTTGATTTGTAACATCTCTTTATATATCCTGGATATTAAAACCCTTATCAGATATGTGATTTCCAAATATTTTTTCCCATTGAGTCGGCTGCCTTTTGACCCTTCTGACAAAGTCCTGTGAGGTGCAAAAGTGTTTAATTTTGAGGAGGTCCCATTTATCTAATTTTTCTTTTGTTGCACGTGCTTTGGGTGTGAAGTCCAAGAAACCACCACCTACTACAAGGTCTTGAAGATGTTTCCCTACATTTTCTTCCAGTAGTTTTATGGTCCTGGCTTTTATATTTAGATCTTTGATCCATTTTGAGTTGATTCTTGTATTGGGGGTAAGATAGGGGTCCTCTTTCATTCTTTTGGTTATAGATATCCAGTTCTCCCAACACCATTTGTTGAAGAGACTGTTTTTTCCCATCAGCGTGGGCTTGGAAGGTTTGTCAAAAACTTGACTGTATAGGTGAGGGTTTATTTCTGGATTCTCAGTTCTATTCCACTAATCGATATGTCTATCTTTATGCCTGTACCATGCTGTTTTGACCACTGTAGCTTTGTAATATGTTTCAAGGTCAGGCAGTGAAATTCCTCCCACATTGCTCTTCTTTTTTAGAATACTTTTGGCTATTCGGGCACACTTACCCTTCCAGATGAATTTGGTAATTGCCTTCCCTAATTCTGTAAAGTAAGCTGTTGGGATTTTGATTGGTATTGCATTGAATCTATAAATCAGTTTGGGCAAGATTGACATCTTCACGATATTTATTCTTCTAATCCATGAACACGGAATGTCTTTCCATTTGTTTAGGTCTTTTTAAATTTCTTTTAGCATTGTTTTGTAGTTTTCTGCATATAGGTCCTGTACTTCCTTGGTTAAATTAACTCCTAGGTATTTTAGTCTTTTTGTTGCTATTGAAAATGGAATTTTCCTCCTGATTTCCTCCTCAGATTGTTCAGTACTAGTGTACAAAAACATTACTGATTTTTGCGTGTTGATCTTATATCCTGCCACTTTGCTAACTCATTTATTAGTCAAGTAGCTTTGTTATGGATACTTCAGGATTTTCTAAATACAGGATCATGTCATCCGCAGACAGTGAGAGTTTTACTTCCTCTTTTCCTATTTGGACGCCTTTAATTTTTTTGTCTTGTCTAATTGCCCTAGCTAGAACTTCTAGTACAATGTTGAATAACAATGGTGACAGTGGGCATCCTTGTCTTGTTCCTGATCTTAGGGGGAAAGCTTTCAACCTTTCCCCATTGAGTATGATGTTGGCTGTGGGTTTTTCATATATGCCTTTTATCAGATTGAGGAATTTTCCTTTTATTCCTATCTTTTGAAGTATTTTTATCAAAAAAGGATGTTGGATTTTGTCGAATGCCTTTTCTGCATCCTTCGAGATGATCATGTGGTTTTTGTCCTTCAACTTGTTAATGTGGTGTATTACATTGATTGATTTTCTTATGTTGAACCAGCCTTGCATACCAGGAATAAATCCCACTTGGTCGTGATGTATAAGTCTTTTGATATGCTGTTGGATTCGATTTGCAAGTATTTTGTTGAGAATTTTTGCATCTATGTTCATTAGAGAGATTGGTCTGTAATTTTCTTTCCTGGTGGAATCTTTATCTGGCTTTGGTATTAGGGTGATGTTGGCTTCATAAAATGTGTTGGGTAATTTTCCCTCCTCTTCAATTTTTTGGAAGAGTTTAAACAGGATTGGTGTTAATTCTTTTAGGAATGCTTGGTAGAACTCACCTGTGAAGCCATCTGGTCCTGGACTTTTCTTTGCTGGGAGATTTTTGATGACAGATTCAATCTCCTTAATTGTGATTGGTTTGTTAAGTTCTTGTATTTCTTGTTGTGTCAGTGTAGGTTGGTTATGAGTTTCTAGAAATTTGTCCATTTCATCCAGGTTGTCTAGTTTGTTGGCATATAGTTTCTCATAATATCCTCTTATGATTCTTTTTATTTCTGTGAGGTCATTTGTAATTTCCCCCCTTTCATTTCTGATTGTATTTATTTGCATCTTCTCTCTTTTTTTCTTTGTTAGTCTAGCGAGGGGTTTGTCAATTTTATTGATCTTCTCAAAGAACCAGCTTTTGGTTTTGTTGATTTTCTCTATTGCTTTTTTGTTCTCATTTTCATTTATTTCTGCTCTAATCTTTATTATTTCTTTCCTTCTTTTTGCTTTGGGATTGGTTTGCTGTTCTTTTTCTAGTTTCTCAAGTTGTTCAGTTAAATCTTTGAGTTTAGCTCTTTCTTGTTTCTTAATATAGGCATTTAGGGTTATAAATTTCCCTCTCAAGACTGCCTTTGCTGTATCCCATAAGTTTTGATATGTTGTGTTCTCATTTTCATTTGTCTCAATATATTTACTGATTTCACTTGCAATTTCTTCTTTGACCCACTGAATATTTAGGAGTGTGTTGTTCAGTCTCCACACATTTGCAAATTTCCTTTATTCCTGTCTGTTATTGATTTCTAGATTAATTCCATTATGATCTGAGAAGGTGCTTTGTATAATTTCAATCTTTTTATATATTGAGAGCTGTATTGTGACCTAACGTGGTCTATCGTGGAGAAAGATCCATGGGCACTTAAGAAGAATGTATAACCCGCTGAGATTGGATGCAGTGTTCTTTATATGTCTCTTAGGTCTAACTTGTTTATCATATTGTTCAAGTTCTCTTTTTCCTTGTTGATCTTCTGTCTAGTTGTTCTATATAATGATGTGAGAGGGGTGTTGAAGTCCCCAACGATTATTGTAGAAATGTCTATTTCTCCCTTCAGTTTTGCCAGAGTTTGTCTCATATATTTTGGGGCACCCTGGTTAGGTGCGTAGATATTTATGACTGTTATATCTTCCTGGAGGATCGTCCCTTTTATTAACATATAATGGCCTTCCACATCTCTTATCACTTTTTTGCATTTGAAATCTGTTTTGTCTGATATTAGTATAACTACCCCTGCTCTTTTCTGTTTACTATTCACGTGGAGTATCTTTTTCCAACCTTTTACTTTCAGCTGGCTTGTATCCTTGTGTCTGAGGTGAGTTTCTTGTAAGCAGCATATGGATGGCTCATGTTTTTTTATCCATTCTGTCAGCCTGTTTGTTTTGATTGGGGAATTTAATCCATTCACATTCAATGATATTACTGAAAATGCACTATTTATTTCCTCCATTTTATTCTTTGGTTTTCATATGTCATCTTATTTTTGTCTTTCTTTTTACTCTTTTGGTTATCCTTTCTGCTTTTCTTTCTTCTATACTCTCCTCCAAGCCTCTCTCTCCTGTCTTTTTCTTTCAGGTTCTAAGGCTTCCTTTAATATTTCCTGCAAAGGTGGATTCATTTTTGCAAACTCTCTTAGTTTTTGTTTGTTTGTGAATACTTTATATTCACCTTCATATTTGAAGGACAGTTTTGCTGGATAAAGAATTCTCGGCTGGCAGTTTTTCTCTTTGAGTTTCCTAATTGTATCATACCACTGTCTTCTCGCCTCCATGGTTTATGAAGAGAAATCTGCACTAAGTCTTACTGGACGTCCTTTGTACGTGATCGTTTGCTTCTCTCTTGCTGCTCTGAGAATTTTCTCTTTATCTTTTACATTTGACATTCTGAATAATATGTGTCTTGGCGTAGGTCTATTTGGATTTATTCTTATTGGGGTACGGTATGCTTCTTGGACATGTAAGTTCATTTCTGTCGTGAGAGTTGGGAAATTTTCACCTATTATTTCCTCAAATACTCTTTCTGCCCCTTTTCCTTTCTCTTTCCCTTCTGGAACTCCCTTGACACGTATGTTCTTGTGTTTTGTGTTGTCATTCAACTCTCTGAGCCCCTGCTCAATTTTTTTCCATTCTTTTCTCTCTTTCTTCTTTTCTCTCTTCAATTTTAGCTGCTCTGTCTTCAGTATCACTTATTCTCTCATTTCGAGTCTGATGTTGTATTCTTCAAATATATATATATATATATATATATATTTTTTTTTTACCGGGAGGTCCCGGGTATCGAACCCGGGTCCCTCCATATGGGAGATGGACGCCCCAACCAGTTGAGCCACATCCGACCCCCTCAAATGTATTTTTTACTTCACCTATTGTGTCTTTCATTCCCATGAATTCCGTTACTTTTCTGTTCATGATTTCAAATTCTTCTTTACGTTCGCACAATAACTTCTTGATGTCATTGATCTCTTTAACTATATTCTCTTTCATCTCATTAATTTGATTTTGGAAATGTGTGCTCATCTCACTGATTAGTTCTCTCAAATTCTGTATCTCTTCTGGGACTTTGCTGTATTCTTGGCCATGTCTTCTATTTTCTTAGTATGGCCCGTAATTTTTTGCTGGTGCTTAGGCATCTGGTTAGTTTGTATTTTACTTAGATGCTCTATCTCTTTCTCTTTTATGGGGTTTTAGTGGCAGGAGGCTGTGAGTTACCACAGCTCTTTGATTTTTGGCTCAACCTTCACTGTTAGGATTGTTCTGCTGGTTGCTCAAAACTGGGCACTGGACCCAGTAATTGGTTGTAGAGTCGTTTCCTAAAGCCTTGGGCAGGGAGGCTATAGAGGCCAGGAAAAGCCTCTCTTACTTATTAATTTTCTTATGTGCACTTCCTTGGTCTGCCTAGAGATAGCGCTTGTTGGGAGCTCTCAATTCAATGCCTAGTTGGAGTGTATTTGTTGTGACACAGACCAGATCAATATGATAGAGCTTCCTGTCTGGGGGCTAGGAGCCCTGTGATTCAAACTTTCTGAGACCGTTCTCCAGACTTCTCTCCAGACTTCTCTCGTAGCGCCCCCCTTTTCCCAGCTAGGAAATATTTCCACTCCCTCCTGAATCCTCAACAATCAGTCCCTGTTAGTAGAGGAGGAGATTGGGAGGTTTGTATATCTTTAGCCCCTTGCAGGCTACAAGGCAAACAAAGGCGCAGCCCCACCCGGCCTGAAAGGGCTGTCGGGACAGGGCAGACCAAACCTGGGAGTCAAAAGCAGGGTCAGCCCCAGGCTCTCTCTCCCCTTTCCTGTGGAGTCCTCAACAATTAGTCCAGGCTAGAAGAGAGGGAGGTTGCGAGGATCGGATTTCTCCAGTCCTTTCCAGGCTCCCAGGGCAAACCGCTGTGTGGAAGGGTCCGTGGGGCTCTGCAGCACAAATTTCAGGTCAGAACCTGAGTCAGGCTAAGGCTGTGTCCCTCTCTCTCCCCTTTCCGGGAGTGGCTGATCCCTGAAGCCCCCTTTGTCTGTGGTCACAGGCCCAGGGGCCCGAGAATTCTGAAGAGTGTGGTGGAGGGTGCCGGCAGCAGCAGAAGCTGCTACTTGCAACTCACAGATGTGTAGTCGCGATTTCCCTCTTCTGTCCCTCTCTCCTCTGGGTGGTGTGCAGCCTTTACCTGCTGTCCTAAACCCTAGAAGGTCTTTTTCGGGGCTGTTTCAGCTCGTCCTCTAGCTATTTTTCTGGAGAAGAGATTCCCGTGTCTTACTAGTCTGCCATCTTCCCGGAAGTCCAATTTGCTTTTTTCCATATTTTTATTTTAATACTGTACAATGTGGTAGACATTCCTAGCAGAAAGAATCAGGAAGCACATCCTATAAAATAGGCTTCTTAACCTGAGGCAATTCATTTGGGCTTTAGATGGCTTGTGAAGCCAGGGAAATTGTACCCCAACCTGTGTCTATGTGTATTTATTTAGCTAGAAAGGTCCAAAGCTTTCAGCAGATTTACAGAGGGATCTAGGACCCGAAAAAGCCTGAGCCACTGTTTTGAAGGAAATGATCCATCATTGGGTTCTATTTGGGGGAAACCTTATATTAGAAAGATCTTTATTAACTTTTTTTTTTTTTTTTTTTTTTTTTTTTTAAAGTAGACCTAAGGTTCATGATGATTTTCTAATGTGCATATGTGGGGATGTAGTCATCAGGTTGCTGTAATGACTAAATCACAACTTTAAGAAATTAAATGAACTTGGTACGTGAACTTTTCCATTCTTTGGTTTCAGAGTAGAAATCCAATAGTAGTTTCTGTCATTTCAGCTGTAATCTGATTATAACTGGCTTGTATAATAATGAAAATATGCCGGTTCCAGTAAACTTAGTTTTTATAAAATATTTCTTTCCATTCTCTTCTTTTCTCACAGGCTTATGTTTAAAGAAGCATTTGAGTGTATGAGAAAACTGAGAATTAATCTCAATCTTATTTATGATCATAACCCTAAGGTAACTTTGTAAATCTGACATTTACCCTTGCTCACTTTAGACTTGAGTTATTGTGGTCTGAACTAAAATGTTTTATCCTCTTTTTTTGGGGTAGGTGTTTCTTGAAAATGTGGAAACCTTCATAAAACAGATAGATTCTGTAAATCATATTAATTTGTTTTTCACAGAATTGAAGTAAGTATTTTAAATTATTTGTGAGTATAATTTCCACGATTTTCTTTCTTCTAGTTAAGGAAATCAAACAGATAAATAGCTAGACAGAAAAAATTACTGTTTACATATTTTAATGGCTAAGCTCTAAGATGCCATATGTGCTGGCTTTTGTTCTTTATCCCTCTTAAAAAGTCTATTTAAAACATGTCATTAAGAATTATTATTTGACTTGAATTTTAAACATAAATATAATATTTATATAAAACTTTTTCCTAGGAGATTAAGATCAAAGGGTGTCTTTCACTGATGTGATTTTTTTCCCCAAGTTTTTAATGAAAAATTTTAAACATACAGAATGTACAGTGAGAATCCTGTACCTAACACCTTGATTCTGCAGTTTTTATTTTGCTGTATTTGCTTTATCACTATCATCTGTTCATCCATCCATTCATCTTGTTTTTAGATGCATTTCCAAGTAAACTGGATATCTCTTGCATGTCACCTTGCATAGCATTAACTAAAATGTATTTTTACATAGTTTTTTTTTTTCTTTTCTTTTCTTTTCTTTTTTTTTGTAAATGTGAATGTATAAATCATACATGTTCCATTTAGTGAGTTTTGACAAATTCTTACTTGCATGTATCCCAAACCCCTATCAAGACAGAGAACATTTCCTTCATCTCAGAAAATTTTCTCCGATCCCATTTCAGTCTGCCTGGTCTAGAACTTCCTATAAATGGAATCCTGTAGTATTGTTCTTTTGTGTAAACAAGCATAGTTCACTTGGTATAATGTTTTGAGATCCATCCGTGTTGTTGCGTCTATCACTAGTTCGTTCATTTTTATTGCTCAGGGGTATCCACTGTGTAAATTCATCAAAGTTTGTTTATTAATTCCCCTGTTGAACTGGATCCAGTTGGACTGTATCCAATTTGGGGCTAATATGAATAACACTTCTATAAACATTATTGTATAAGTCCTTTATGACATGTTTTCTTTTCTCTTGAATGATATCTAGGAATTGAAATACTGGGTTATAGAGTTGGTGTAGGTTTAGTTTTATAAGAAACTTCAAGACTTTTTCTGAACTGATGTGATTTATGAAAATATAAGATAGCAAAGTTTGACAACTGATTCCTAAACTATACATTGCTTAGAATTCAGTCTGATTTGTATCATTCATTTTGATGAACTGCTAAGCATTCAGATTGGGAATTAAGGTAGTCATAAATTTCTGTTTTTCACCACACATGTATATTTTTGTTTTCTGACAGCCATTTTTATTGGCTCATCAGCATGCCTAGGTATACGTTAGTAGTTTGATAGCTGGGACACAGGTTCAATTAGCAACCTTTTAACACACATTTGTTCTTAGGGAAGAAGATGTCACAAAGACCATGTACCCTCAGCCGGTCACCAGCAGTGTCCAACTGTCCCAGGATCTTGACAGGACAAAAGTGGACCTGATCTGTGATGCTATGAGAGCAGTCATGGAAAACGTTAATCCTCACAAGTATGTGTGCTGCCGTTAGTTGGCATCTTTTGAGTAACAGAATGTATAGTAGTCCTTATTCATCTTGTTCATCTTTCCCATGCTGACGTTCTTCACTTACTACTTCAGGTACTGTCTCTCGATACTGACATCTCATGTGAAGAAAACAACCCCAGAACTGGAAATTGTGCTGCAGAAGGTACACGAGCTTCAAGGTAGAGACCCACTCCCAGTGAAGAGTGTTTAAATATGGCTTCGACTGTCGCCAGTTCTGTGGTCTCTGGCGATGGTGTTGACCAGACATCGCCATTATCAAGTCATTGCCATGGCACAGATTTCACATGTGGCCTCTTGGTTGCTGTCTTAAGACCTGTGTTTTTTTTTTTTTTTTTTTATCGGGAGGTACCGGGGATCGAACCCCGGTCTCTCCATATGGTAGACGGACACCGAACCTCTTGAGCCACATCCGTTTCCCATTAAGACCTGTGTTGATTCTTTTGAGTGCCACCCCTCAAAACATATACAAGAGAATGAAAAAAAAAAAAAAAATACTCATTTGGTGCCCAGTCCTATCAAGAAATTGTACTCCTTTGTCTTTTTGGTTATGTTGCCAAGTGTGCGGATTTTCCCCCAGATGTTTTTGTTTTGTTTTCTTAAACATGGACAGGAAGAGCTCCCTCTGTTCCTGAGGCTGTGAGTGCTGAAGAGGCCCTGAAATATTTACTGCTTCTGGTAGATGTTAATGAATTATATGATCATTCTCTTGGGACCTATGACTTTGATTTGGTCCTCATGGTAGCTGAGAAGTCACAGAAGGTATGTGGAGTTCTTACTTTTATCATTATCATCTTCATGGTTCTTGTTTATATAATCATGGTTGTGTGAATTCCCACTCCTGATGGTGCAGTAACTTGCCTGATGTAACACTGAGAACTGGGGGCAGATCTGTGAGATCCCAGGGGCCATGCTCTTAAACCCCATTCTCTATTTTAGTTCTGTACTTATCAGAGGTTTTGGATTACTAGGTGGAATAAGTGCACTAAAATTGCTTGGTTATTTTTAACCTTAAATGCACATGTATGAACTAGTTCTTCTCTTATAAAGGAAATATAACAAGTGATTCATCTATTTTGCTCTGGTTCTTTGTCATCTAGCTCTTTTCTAGTGGAAAGTGGGAACATGGGGAATAGACAGGTTCAGAGCCTCTTGTCCTGCCTTAGCACTCTGTAGTTAGAAAGTTTAAGTAACACTCATCTACATATTCTCATTTTTCATCTGGTTTTCTGCAGTGCCAATCTTGTCCCCTAGCAATCCTTTCTTTACTGTGGCCAGAGTGTTCTTTCCAAAAAGGAAAATTTCATCCTTCATTCCTCTGCATAAAATCCTTCATGAGCTCCACAGTGATCCTGGCTGAGGTGGTATCTTCCCAGTAAGCCATTCTTGCTGCCCTCACCCTGCACCTCCCAGGGACTGGCTTAGATGGCTCTCACATGTACTTTCATTCACCCATTGCTTACCCCTGCACGCCACAGGCTATCTTCTCTACTAGACTACAAGTTTCCCGAGGTTCAGGGTTGTTATCATTCTTTGTACAAATCAGATTCTTACTGAAAGTTTGATTGAATATTTTAGCTCATAGTTATCCCTCATATCACATACTTGAACGTTTAATTATTTACTGTCTTGTTTTTACCCTGTATGGTTCTTGTGTATATTCATCTTGTCTACCCAGTGAAATTACTTTAAGAAAGCATATCTTCTGTAGGAAGGAAAAGAATTTCCTTTTGGGGCATGGCACAGAGCTGGAGATGATCAGTGCCTCAAAGTTTTGCATCCAATTCATTATGATTTTGCCTGTGTTTTAACATTTGTTTTTTGCAAATGGAAGGCTTGAAAAATCATGAAAAACAGCAACAAGCACAATGCTTTGCACTTTTAAGTGAAACTTGGATGCATTTGTTGAATTTTCAGATTGGACTTTTGTTTTCCTTTTTAGCTTATAAAGTAAGTGGTTTTTTTGAGACTTAGTTCAGAATTAGTCATTATTATTCGTAGAGAAAATTTATATATATATATATATAATTTTTTTAGGAGGTACCGGAAATTGAACTCGAGACCTTCATATATAGGTGAAGGAGGAGCTCAACCACTTGAGCTACATTCACTTCCCAGTGCCTGTATTTTAAAGTATTTTTGCCAATACTTGTTCTCGTTGTTTAATTTTTCAGGATCCGAAAGAATATCTTCCATTTCTTAACACACTTAAGAAAATGGAACCTAATTATCAGCGGTTCACTATAGATAAATACTTGAAACGGTATGAGAAAGCCATTAGCCACCTTAGCAAATGTGGTACGTATGAGATTTAGTATGCTTATTTCTGTTTCTGAACTTCTTTGAAACTAGTCAAAGTATAAATAAAAATGTTAGTTTGGACATAAACTGATTTCACTTTCCACCCCTGAAAACCTTAACAAGTACATATGTACACCTTCTTTTGTCATAATTCTGAAAATTTGAGTGTCCAGCATATCACTTTATTTTATTTTATTTTATTTTTTTACCGGGAGATTCCAGGGATCGAACCCAGTTCCCTCCATATGGGAGACGGATGCCCAACCATTTGAGCCACATCTGCCCCTGGCATATCACTTGTAATGGTCTGGACTGACACCCTAAGAATATAGAGCAGATCTTTTTTTTGGGCTAAAAATTTCTGCCTTCTAAATTAACTTCAGTGTCTCAAGAACAAAATTGGTTTATAATTCACCTTTCCTTGTGGTGTTTGCAGCCATGTGAGGGAAACTATGACTTGTCAGGAGTGAGTGGCGACACCCACCTCCCAGGGCTCTGAAAGACACATAGTTGGCTGTGATGGAGTAGAACAAGCACAGTGTTGGTGTTTTACTTCCCCTTTTAACTCTGTGGGCTCAGCAGTTGTGATTCTTTTTCCTGAGGGCTGAAACAGGACAAGTGAGAATCTCCTGGGATGCTTATTAAGCTTTAGGCTTCCAGCTTCCCTGGAGAATCTGACTCAGCAGGCCTGGGATAGGTCTCAGGAGTGTTTTCTTTTAATAAGCAGTCCCAGCTGACTCTTATCAAGGAAAAAACACAATGGACTGGATGGTCATTTATTATGCATAATGTAAAAGGAATTCCTTTTAAGAAGAACAATGATCCCAATCAGTGTTTCTCATACATTAGACTCTCCAGTGGTGCTTGTTAAAAATTCAAGGTTTGGATTCCGTTTTCCAGATATTCTGATTCTGTAGGTCTTTAAAAGGTACTTTGTTGATTTTGTTTGGGGACGACTGGTATAAGTGAAATCTGTTACACTTGAAAAGTTTAAGCCTATGTTTGTATGAATCTTATTCCTACAGGACCCGAGTACTTCCCAGAATGCTTAAACTTAATAAAAGATAAAAACTTGTATAATGAAGCTCTGAAGTTATATCCGCCAAACTCGCAGCAATACAAGGTAAGTGGCATATGAACTGAGTCTCTCCTGATTTGTGCATTAGCTGGAAAGGGGTGAAGAGTCTTAATTCCATAACATTGTCCTTGGTTTCAAGGCTTATCCTTTTTTTTTTTTAAGATTTTATTTATTTATTCATTTATCCCCCCCTTGCTGCTTGTGCTCGCTGGGTCAGCTAACCACGCCGTGCGGGCGGGCTTGCCTTCACCAGGAGGCCCCGGGAACCGAACCCGGGGCCTCCCATATGGTAAACGGGAGCCCTACTGATTGAGCCACAGCCGCTTCCCAAGGCTTATCCTTTTAAACAGAATGAACCTCATCCTGTCTTTCTTATCTGGGAGACTGGCCCTGTCCTGTTCTGAAGAAATTGCCCAGGCTAGAAACTAGGAGTTGTCTCTGATTCCTCATCTGGAATACCATAGCAGGTTGCACATGGGGTTCCTGGCTTCTGCTCTGCCACCTCCTCCAGTCTTGCTTCACAGCTGCATAACTGATCATCCTAAAACAAGCAGATCTCTCCATATATTTCAGGATAAACAGATAAAGGTTTTTTTTGGGGGGGGGTTTCTTTTAAAGATTTATTTTATTTATTTCTCCCCACCCCCTCATTGTTTGCATTTGCTGTGTCTGCTTGCTGTGTGCTGGTCCTCTCTTCAGGAAGCAACGGGAACTGAACCCAGGACCTCCAATGTTGGAGGAAGGTGCCTAATTGCCTGAGCCACCTCTACTCCCTGCTTTGTTGTGCCTTTCATTATGTTTTCCTCATGTCTCTTGTTGTATCATCTTGTCGCATCAGCTCACTGTCTTGCTTGTCATCTTTAGGAGGCAC
This sequence comes from Tolypeutes matacus, assembly GCA_026826555.1. Taxonomy (NCBI): domain Eukaryota; kingdom Metazoa; phylum Chordata; class Mammalia; order Cingulata; family Chlamyphoridae; genus Tolypeutes; species Tolypeutes matacus. The sequence continues at coordinate 4,286,171 of JAKSZT010054079.1, forward strand.
CAGGCACCAAATCCAGGACTTCTCATGTGGTAGGCAGGAGCTCAATTGCTTGAGCCACATCCACTTCCCTGATAAAGGGGTTTTTGTTATTGTTGTCTATTTAAGCATTAATTGAACTCTTCCTCTATGCCACCTACCTTAAGTTAAATATATTACATAATCCTCATAACAGCTCGATAGGGTGTTATGTACAGTTTATAGAGGAGGAAGCAATTTGTCTTATGGTCTTAGATCTATCAAGTGACAGAGCCTGGACTGTCTGACCATAGAGCGTATGTATGCCATTAACCGCAGCTCTTCTTGCCAGCATCGCCACCACCATTTCCAAACTTGTCCCCAAATTACACACATCTGTCTGTGATCCAGGCCCTGCTATCTTCTCTAGCATCATCTTCTGCCACTCTCCCCGATCTCAGCTCCACGTAGCTAGGTCCACAAATGTGTTACACTGCATGGTACCTCTGCCATCTCTCTGTCTTCCCCTTCCTGTAGCCTCATGTGTCCATCAGAACTTTGAGTCTCCTCTAGAAAGTCCTTCCTGGTCTAGCTGCCAAATGCCGTGCTCCCAGAGCAGCCTGTTCTTAGCTTGGCATTTATCACAATGATGAGCAGACTGCCAATGTACTGACTTGTCACCTCCACCACGCTGTGGGTTCATAAGGCAGGTAGTATTCCTCTCTGTGGCCCTGCCTAACACCGAGCCTGGGAAATACAGTGTTTGGCCAGTGGCTGCCTCTGTTCTGTCTTCTCCTCCTCCTTCCCTTGTTCTCTCCACTGCAGGCGCACCAGCCTTCTCGATATTCCTCAGGCACATTCCCGCCTTATGACCTCAGTGCCTTCTGGTGCTCTCTGTGCCCTCTGCCTGGAGGATTTGACCCGAACTCTTCACAAGGCTAATTCTTTCCTCACTATTTCTACTCAAAGGTCACTTCTTCAGAGAAGAGTTTCTGACAACCCTCTGAAATTGCACTCCCATCACCCTGTGCCTTCACCACTGTACAACATCATATCATAGACATGTCGGAGTCCCATTCTCTATTGTCACAAGAACAGAACTTTGCTGCTGTTCTTGTTGTTTGGTTGGTTTCTGTTTTGTTTTTATTATTTGTATTGCTATATCCCACGGCCCAGAAAGTGTGTATATAATTACTTGTTTATTAATTACATGACGCATCCCCATTAAGGCTTTGAAAGAATGATTAAACTAACTGGTCATCCACAGGATTTTCCTAAGTAATTCAAGAGAATTTCAAGTATAATGACTGGGGCAACCTACCTTGAAGATTTAAAGAAACAATTGTTATGTTTTCTCATGGACCCAAAATATCTTGTTTCACAGGACATCAGCATTGCTTACGGGGAACACCTGTTGCAGGTGCACCTTGTTGAACTAGCAGGGCTTGTGTTTGCCCGCTGTGGAGCTCACGAGAAAGCCCTCGAGGCCTTTCTGACCTGTGGCAGCTGGCAGCAAGCCCTTTGCATGGCAGCCCAGCTTAGCTTTACCAGAGACCAGCTGGCCAGCCTTGGCAGAACTTTAGCAGGTAAACACTGTCACCTATTTATCTGCTTCTCTAAAGTGTGTGTGTGTGTGTGTGTGTGTGTGTTTTAACTTTGCAGATAAATTTAGGCCAGCATACCTTGAGACAGTGTCATATTCAGTAATAAAAATTAATTTAGAGTGGTATGTTAATTAGGGTACAGGGTAAGTTGCTACAACAAAGAGTCTCCCGAATGCAATGGCATAATAAAGAAGTCAAGGCTGACAAGTTTAAGCTTCCAGGGCATTGCTGCTTCATGGGGTCATTCAGAGAACTACCTTTGTGTGGCTCTGCCACCTCTTAGGCATTGTCCTCATCTACATGGTTGTAGCTGGGTCATCCCATGTCTGTATTCCAGCCAGAGAGTCCTAGGAAAACATTTACCTTTAAGGTGGAAATGACCTGCAGGTTACACTCTCATTTCTACTCGCATCTCATTCGCCAAAACTTAAATCACATGGCCATACCTTGTAAAATGTTGCTGGGAGACCATGTGCACTGAAGAAGGTGGAAATGAATTTTGGAATGGAGCCATTCAGGTATAGACAATAGCTCTTTGGAGACAGTAAAAGCAATGCACAAATGAGATGGAAGGAAAAGCCAATAAATAAGCAATTAGAAAGCAAAGGCAGTTTAGCTGCGTCAGGATGTAGAGATTGCCTGAACCTGAGGCGAGAGTAGTCCTCGAGTGGAGGAAAGGGTAAGGACTGCCTGTGGAAAGAGGTGAATGGGGCTCTGGGGGCACTGGTCCTTTTTGGCAGTGCTTGGAGCGCAAGAATTAGCATGCCAGAGAAGTGTCCACAATATTCTTTGAACTCTTAAACTTCCTGTATGGGAAGGAAATCCTGTTAGCCTCACTGAAAGATGAGAGCTGTGGTTGTCATGCCTAGCCCTTATCCTGTAATTCATCATTTTTCTCATCTTTTTCTACCTGATAACACATCTGGCTTATATGGATAACAAGACTGTGCTGTTTGCCTCAGAATTGCACAGTGAAAAGATATGTTTGTCAGTAAATAGCAGCTGCTCTGCAACTCTGCTGCTTTGAAATTTTACACTAAATCAAACAGCTTTCTCGTGACCTTTCATGTGAGGCTTGAGTCCTTGCTGTAATGCATTCTGGAACTCAAATCTCCGCTCTGTCCTAGCCCACTGCATGTCAGCAGTAGTCAGGAAACAGCAAAGCTGTCAGTCTGGCATTTGTGCTCCGAGTTCTCGGTGCTTCTCTGCAGAGGTGATCGTGGAGGAGGGGCCCAGGCCTCGCCTGGAAGCACATGTAGCCGTAGCCCACCTACAGGGTGTTCCCAGCAAGGACACCTGTATACCTTTCTCTCCAGGCTGCCTCAGCAGTCTGCAGCGCCTGCGTTGGCGCTTCCTGCTCCTGCTGCCTGGGGGGCAAGGTTGTGGCTGTGGTTGTGGTCTACCAGGTCTGTCACCACAAGGGCGTCCCGGCAGCCAGCCTGTAAGGAATGGGGAATAAGCCATAGGCAGGCTCTGGTTTGAATACTTGACGGTGCTCACCCATCCTCCTCCTTTTCCTAAAAGCTAGCACATGCTTTCAAGTATTTGACAACTTATTTCCCATAAAGACTTTGTTACATGTTACCAGATTGCACTTTTAAGACTGGAATAGTGAGAACAAGAGCATTTTCTGTCTTTTTACCCATTATTCCTAGCACAGAGTAAGTGTTCAGTAAATATTTATTGAAAGAGGGAATGTTTGTTTTTTCATTATTTCTTTAAAAATTGTGTAAAAAGCTATAAATAAACTCCTTAATCTTTATTTTTTTTTTGTCTTTAGTGATCATAAAGCTAGTCTTTAGAATAAAGGAAAATGACATATTTCCTTTATTTAATATATATGTTGCTATTTTAAACCACCTTATAATATTGAGAATTTTTAGATAAAAGCTTTCTACCCTTCTCCTTTTTATTTTAAAAGAACTACAGAGGGGAGCGGTGGCTGAGCACCTGCTTCCCATGTACAAGGTCCTGGGTTCAATCCCTAGTACCTCCTAAAAAAAATAAAAATAAAAATAAAAAAAAACCTACAGAAAAGTTGAGAGAGGAGTATAATGAATACACATATACTTTTACCAATTAACATTTTGCCCTATTTATTTTTCCTTTCCCTCTTTCTACATACATACACACTTATTTTGTGGCTGAACTTTTTGACAATAAGTTGAAGACATCATGATATTTCATCCCCACATACTTAAGCATGCATCTCTTAAGATTAAACTCTTTTATTTAACTGCAAAACTATTTTTCACCCCTGAGAAAATTAACAGTAATCCATGATATTGTCAATTGTTCAAATTCAGATTTTCCCAACTACCAAAAAGTGTCTCCTTCATAGCCCTTTCTACTCTTTCTCTAAAAGCCATTAAGGGCTGTGTGTTTGGCTCTTGTGTCTGTTTTAATCCAGAATGATGCCCCTGCCTTTCTTATTTCCTGATAAGACTTATTAAAGAGTTCAAAAAAGTTATTTTAATAATATATTAAATATTTTAAGTGTATAAAATATTACACTGAAAAAAATTCCAACACCCATATCTAACAGTGGTTAAGAGCATGGTCTGTGAAGGCAGGTTACCTGACTGGATTTAGCCTCCCTTGTGTATTAGCTGTGTAACCTTAAGCAGGTTATTTAACTTCTCTGAGTATCCTCTTTAAAATGCTGATGATAAAGACAGTGATAGGGTTGTGGTATTAAATGAATAAAATGCACATAAAGCTCTTTAAATAGTGCCTGGAACAGAATTTATAATAAATGTTAACTGCTGTTACTACTTTTTGTAATTATTCTCAGTGATCTTTTTCCATCTTTATTATGAATATATGTGTACTATGTATATATATGTGTGTGTACATGTAGAATATATATACATATATAATATGTGGTATAATCATATAGCCACATGATATCCTGTTAAATTTATATAGATATCCTTTATTTACATTTTTTTTCCCTTGGGATTGTAAAAATGGATGAAAGTATCACTTTTCTTTCTGGCATTTTCTGGTTGTTAGAGCTCTTTTATAAAAAATTTTTAAATAAATTTCCTAGCTGAGCTCTTTTTACCAGTGCTAAGAATTCCTTATTAGGGTTTTAAATTATTCATTCTGGCACCGTTATTAATTGCTTTAGAAAAGTATGTTGTTGATGTTTAAACCTCCTTATCCACAGAGTGAGGAGGTGTAAATCTATTGGCTTCTCTTATATTCTTTTCAACTGTTAGCTTGCTCTTTACCCACACCTAATGATGGAATACACCTGCTTCTCCCAGATGCTTAGGAAAAGGTTGGGGGAGGAAGGCGGTGGCCTGATATTTTTGAGAAATGTTGTATAAGTGGAGGCACTTCATGTACATGCGTAACTTAGGCAGTTTACACATGCTCAGCAAGAGAAAGAAAATATAATTGTTCAAAAAGTAGAGGCAATTTTAACTTTTTTTTTTTTTCAGTGTCTCTCAAAGTATGAGAGACTGGGCTGAGAGTGATTCTAAGATCTAAAGACACCACATGACGCCCAGTATGAGCCAGCTGCCTCCATCTAGTGCTCAGCCACAGGAACAAGTCTTTTCCTATTAGGAAGAAATGGCGTGTTGAGAGATGCTTTCACTTTCCCATATGTGTGCCTTCCTAAGCACCTTTCAAGACTTTATTGACTATACGTGATTCTCACCTTCCATGCTAAATTTAAATTCTAACTGCCCTTTAAAATAAGGCTCCAAAAAAAAAAATTTTAATTAATTAAATAAATAAATAAATAAATAAAATAAGGCTCCATGGTGTGTATACCTTTCCCCTCACAAAAATTACAACCTGTTAAAGAACTTAAGTAAAATAATCTGCTTAATTTTGTTTTACCCAATGCTTCACATGCTTTCTTGAACTTGGGATCTGTTTTTGTTTTGTTTTTTGTTTTAGTACCGTCTTTTATTATCCTGTGGAAGTTTTAGGGAGCACTTTTGAAAAATGCTGTTTAAAAGCCATTCTATTTGAATGTACTCTGTAGATTTTGATCTCCTATTTGTAGGAGATCATTTTAATTTATATAGTTTCAACAAAAACTATTTCAACTTGAGTTTTGACAGTCCTGGTCTTAAGCAGCTGTCGTCATATGCTTATTGTTACCTTCGCAGGCAAGCTAGTGGAGCAGAGGAAGCACAGTGACGCCGCAACAGTTTTGGAACAGTACGCCCAGGTACACCCAGTTCTTTCCTCCTGAAATCTTCCCTTATCAACAAGCAATGACTTCTCACTGGTACCTTACTGGTCATGAAGTTATTCAAAGGAACAGTGGGTAATTGTTAAGTCCAGAGATGTTTTTTGCCCTGAAGATGTTCTATGTTGCTGGCTTGACTTGGAAATATGAATTCCATACATATCAAATGAATTGTAAGTTCTGTGGATGGAATATCAAAGGGCCCCACATAATATATACTAGTGGTTTGATCTTGATAGAAAGTACTAATTAAATCTCAAGGTAGGTGTCCTTTTTGTGTTAACTTTGCCAGAGGAGAAGCAGTGAGGAAGGGCCATTATAAAAAAAAGCATCTGAACTGTAGGCACCTTTTTGGGCTTTTAGGCCCACTCTCTTTATTGGAAATGTCTCCTTTACCTTAGGCAGCTTGAAGGGTTCCAGCTTTCCAGCAGCTCATGAGGATAAGTACCCATATGAGCCTTTGATAGAATCATAGAATTTATGATGAAAGTCATAAAACTGCACTGACACTGGCCTTGGACTAATAGGACACAAGCAGCTAATATCAGATATTACCACTTTCTTGAGTTTTGGCCTTTGATGAGAGAGCATTTTTTACAGTTGCTAGTGGGCACCTATGATGTATTTACTCAACATAATTGTGCTTTTTAAAAATGTCACTGTCTTTCATACAGTAAGGAGGAGTGAAAGAAGATAACTAAAAGTTTATATCTCAAGGCATGATCATTGTTTGTTTTGCATTTGTTTTACAATAGATAGAAATACAGTTGCTTTTTTGGGATATTGACCTTGTGTCCTGCAACCTTGTATTATTTCTGAGAGCTTTTGGGTCGATTTTCTAAGGTTTCTTACATTGATGAGTATGATTTCTGTGAATAAAAACAGTTTTACATCTTCCTTTCCAATATGTATGCTTTTTTACCAGCCTTCCTACATTGGCTAGAACTTGCAGATGTGGTAAGAATGGACATGGTTGCCTTTTTTCTGACATTAGGAGAAAAGAATTCAGTCTTTCACCACTAAGTATATGGTGTTTGCCATTGTTTTTAATAGATGTTCCCATTGCAGGGTTGACAATCTGCAGCCTATGAGCCAAATCTAGCCTGCCATCTATTTTTGTAAATAAAGTTTTATTGAAACACAGCCATGCCCATTCCTTAATATGGCTTTTGACTGCTTTTGAACTGTAAGAATACAGTTGAGGCGTTGTAACTGTGAGACAGTCTGGTCCACAAAGCCTAAAATATATATTATCTATCCTTTTACAGAAAAAAATTTCCCAACTCCCTCCTCTCGGGTTGAAGAAATTCCCTTCTGGTCTTGATTCTGTGAGGATTGTTTTTTTGTTTTGTGTTCTGTTTTAAATCATGAATGGGTGTTGAAGTTTATCAAATCCATTTTCTAGTCATGATTTTTCATTTTTAGACCAGTGATATGTGGTGAGTTGCATTGATTGATTTTCAAATGTTAACTGACTTTGCATCCTCAGGGTAAACCCCACTCAGTCGTAATGCATTGTCCTTTTCCTATATTGAAGGAGTCAGTGTGCTTGTGATTGTGTTCATGAGGGATATTGGTTTATAGTTATTTTTCCCCTTAAGTCTTTGTCAGGTTTTGGTATAAGGATCGTTCTGGTCTCAAAATGAGTTGGGAAGTATTCTTTACTCTCATATTTTCTGGAAGAGTTTGTGTAAAATTAATATTTTTTCTTTAAATGTTTGGTAGAATTCACCAGTAAAGCCACCTGGGCCTGGAGTTTTCTTTGACACTGGGAATTCAGTTTCTTGAGTAGACATAAAGCTATTCAAGTTATCTATTTCTTCTTGAGTCAGTCTTGTTAGTTTGTCCCTCAAGAATTTTTTCTGTTTCATCTAAATTGTCAGATTTATTGGCGTAAAGTTGTTCTTAGTATTCCCTTATCCTTTTACTGTGTGTAGGGTCGATAGTGATGTCCTGTCTTTCATCTCTGGGACTGGTTATTTGTGTCTTCTCTGTTTTTTTTTTTCCCCCTAATTAGTCTGGCTAGAGTCTTATCAACTTTAGTGATATTTTAAAAGAATAAGCTGTTTGGTAGTTTTTCTCTATTATTTTCCTGTTGTTTCATTAATCTCTCTTATCTTTATTATTTTCTACTTATTGCTTGCTTTACGTTAAATTTGTTTTTTTTCCCCTAGTTTCTTAAGGTGACAGCTTAAATCACTGATTTGAATTCTTTCTTTCTCATTTAGGCATATAATGCCAAAAATTTCCCTCAAACATTGATTTAACTGCATCCCACACATTTTGACATATTGTATCATTTTCTAATTTTCCTTGTCATTTCTTCACTGACCCATGGGCCATTTAGAAGTGTGTTGTTTAATTTGCAAATACTTGGAGATTTTTCCAGCCAATTTTCTGTCATTGATTTCTAGTTTAATTCTACTGTATTGATTAGTTTAATTCAGTCCTCTTGTATGGCCCAGAATATGGTCTGTTTTTGAGAATGTTGTGAGTACACTTGAAATGAATGTGTAATCTGCTGTTCTTGGGTGCATTGTCCTATTATAAATATCAAATAGCTTAAAATTGGTTGATCGTGCTGTTCTGGTTTTTTATATCCTTAAGGATTTTCTGACTACTTGTTCTGTCAATTATTACTGCGGGAGGAAGACTATTGAAATCTCCGACTTCAATAGTATATTTGCCTGTTTCTCCTTTCAGTCTCTGTTTGCGTCATATATTTTGAAGCTCTGTTATGAGGTGCACACGTTTATGATTATGTCCTAGATGAATTCATTATGAAATCCCTCCTATCTCTGTTAATGTCCCTTATTCTGAAATTTACTGTGTTTGATATTAATATAGCCCTCTTAGTTTTCTTTTGATTAGTACTTTTATGGCATATTCTTTTTTGTCCTTTAACTTCTGTAATTTATCTGCCATCTTTATGTTTAAGGTGGGTTTCTTGTTGATCGCATATAGTTGGCTCTTGCTTTTTTATCCAATTTGACAGTCTTTGCTTTTTAATAGAGTCAAGAATAACAATACATGTCTCATTGAAACTACATATGGTAGAAGAGAAGAGAATTAAAGTACTGAAAGAAAAAAACTTGTCAACCTGGAATTCTATATTCAGCAAAGTTATAAAATTTCTTCTACCTTTTTGAATGAAATATGTGACATATTTATAATAGCTCTTTTATCATCCTTTTTTTTTAAATAGTTAGGCCAATTAAAAGAATGTATTGGGAAATGGGGGGTGGGGAACGGAGAGAAGGACAGAAATATGCACTGAAATTTGGTGTGAGCTCCTCTAGGCAGAGAGAGCAAGCTCTGGCTTGTGTGGTTACTTTTTAAACTATTAATTATTCCTCCTCTTGCTAATGCTAAGGGGAGGGGCCCCAGCTGTTATTGGCTACCCCACCAATGGTGGAGACCAATGGCTTTTACCATCCTTGACTGCTAATTCCATCATGTTTGCCATTTCTGGCTTTGATTCTATTGCTTGGTTTTGTTTTGTTTTTTCCTGCATCTTTGCATGCCAGGTAACTTTTTATTATATGCTGGATATTATGAATTTAACTTTGTTGGGTGATGGATTTCTTTTTGTTTTTATTTTTGTTTTTGTTTTTGTTTTTTTTTACATTTTTTTTTATTAGAGAACTTGTGAGCTTATAGAACAGTCATGCATAATGTGCAGAATTTCCATATATCACCCCTCCACCAACACCTTGTATTGTTATGTGGGACATTTGTTACAGATTATGAAAGAACATCATCAAAATATAACTACTGACTGTGGTCCATAGCTTACATTTGGAATATTTTTTCCATATACTCCCCTATTATTAGCACCATGTATTAATATTGTACATTTGTTATAGTTCAGAGAGAATGCTCTCGTATTTGTACTGTTAAGCACAGTCCATCATCCACCACATGGTTCACTGTGTTATACAGTCTCATGCCTTGTACCATCCATCCAAAGTGTACACTCAGTAACTCGCACTTTCATCACAGAGTTGTATAGTCATTGCCTGAGTAAATTTTTTTAACGTTTTCCTTGGTCCAAAAGAAAAAATCTCCCCCCTATGGATCATTAGGGTTGATATAGTACCCTCTTTGACATTGTCACATGAATATTAGAATATACCTGTCAATTTTAGTCCATAAGGTACATTAATTGTATTTTTCCCTTGCATCACTGTATTCTTACCACCTTGTAGTAGATGGCGTACATTTGTTCTAATTCGTAGAAGAACATTCCTGTATTTGTATTATTAACCACAATCCTCATCCACCACTAGGTTCATTGTTATTCAGTTCCTAGATTATTCTCTAGCTTTCTTTTCATTGATATTTATGTCCCTAGACTACCCCTTTCAGCCACAATCCCATTTATAAACCAGCTGTGTTAGTTATACTCACTATAATGTCTTACCAACAACTCTATCCTTTTCCATACTTTTATAGTCAAGCTAATTGAAAATTATACATACATTAAGCATCAGTACCCCTTCTCAGCCCTCATCTTATCTCCTAGTTATACTCTAGATTCTTACTTCATGTGTTTATTCTTCATATTTAGTTCATATTAGTGAAACCATATAATATTTGTCCTTTTGTGTCTGGCTTATTTCACTCAGCATAATGTCCTCATGGTTTATCCATGTTGTCATATGTGTTCCAATTTCATTTCTTTTTACTGCAACATAGTATTCCATTTTATGTATATACCACATTTTGTTTATCCATTCATCAGTTGATGGACACTTGGGTTGTTTCCATCTTTTGGCAATTGTGAATAATGCTGCTATGAACCTCATAAAATGTCTATTTACATCCCTGTTTTCATTTCTTCTGGATATTTTCCTAGTGGAAGGATTGCCAGATCATACGGCAGTTCTATATTTAGCTTCCTAAGGAACCGCCAAACTGTCTTCCACAGAAGCTGCACCATTCTACCTCCTCACCAACAGTGAAGGAGTGTTCCTATTTCTCCACATCCTCTCCAGCACTTGTGATTTTTTGTTCTTTTAATAATGGCCATTCTGTGTGGTGTGAGATATCTCATTGTAGTTTTGATTTGCATTTCCCTAAATAGCTAGTGATTTTGAACATTTTTTCATGTGCTTTTTTATTGCATGCCCTCTTTTCGTTGAGTTGTATGATCTCTTTATATAGCATGGAAATCAAACCCTTTTCGGGTATGTGGTTTCCAAATATTTTCTCCCATTGAGTGGACTTCCTTTTCACTTTCTTGACAAAGTCCTTTGAAGCACAAAAGCGTTTAAGTTGGGGAAGCGGATGTGGCTTAAGTGGTTGGGCTCCCGTTTACCATATGGAGGCCCCAGGTTCGATTTCTGGGGCCTCCCTGTGAAGGCAAGCAGGCCCGCGCGGCATGGTGAGCTGGCGCAGCAAGATGACGCAACAAAGGGAGACAAGCAGACATAGGAAAGAAACGCACAGCAAATGGACACAGCAAGCACAAGCAGCAAGGGAGGGATACATTTAAAAAAGTGTTTTAAGTTTGTCCATTTTTTCTTTCATTGTTCATGTGTAAGGTTTAAGGAACCATCGTTAGGTGATGGATTTTTTTTCCTATAAAGTGTTAGACTTTAAATGTGAAGGAAATTTGAGAAACTGATAGAATAAAATAAGATAGAACATGGAAACCTAAAGATATTTTTTTCTTTCTTCTTCTTACTTTTTGTTGTTGTTGTTTAGATGAGATTTAGATGAGGGTTGCCAGGCTGTTAATGAGTGGACCAGGTGTAAGAGATTGTGATAAAATGTTGCTTATATATCAGTCCAAGGGAAGTGTCTCAACCAGTTTTTTTTCTGTTTGTTTTTTTGTTTTTTAAAGAAAAATATGGAGTTTTATTTATATTTCCTGATTTAAAAAACAACAACTGGAGACTAAAGAAAACACATCCTACTGTGCCCCTCTGTGGACCTCCGGAATAGGCCTGTTAGAAGGACATATACAAAATGATCCATTAGACCAGGGGTTCTTAACCAGGGGTCTGTGAGCTTGAATTGAAATTCAAAAAAACATTATTCTTCTAGGGATATGTTGCTGCAGGTGTGATGTATTTATTAAATAATACACAGTATAGTGTGGACTTAGTAAGGGGTCTTTGGTTTTCACCTGACTGGCAAAGGGGTCCATGGAACAAAAAGGTTAAGAACCCCCCTGCATTAGGGTATGGGAAGAAAATATTAGAATGTTTACTTAATTATTTTGAATATTTTAAAACTAAAAGTAATTCATTTTTCAAAGTATATATGCATTATAGATTACTTAAAATGCTGATAAACAAATATAAGGAAATAAAAATTCCTACCACTCAATTGCATTATTAGCATCTCATTGTATTGCCTTCTAGTTTTCTATATGCAGGTATATGCATTTTTAACCAAAATGAAATCAGAGTGTATGCTGCTTTTTTAATTTGCTTTATGTTATGATCTCTATCTTTTTTCCATGTTAATACATTTTAATTTTATCTGATAATTAATGTTCACATTTCCAGAATGATTCCAAATTGTTCTTTACAGTAGATTGAGCCAAATAAGGTTTTTTTTTGTTTGTTTGTTTTTTTAGGCAGCAAAAAGAATTTATTGTAAAATGGGGGAAAAGAACAGAGCTTGCTGAGAAATGGGAAAGGACAGAAATATGCACTGAGATTTGGTATGGGCTCCCCTAGGCAGAAAAAACCTCTTTCTTCTTTTTTTTTATTTTTTTATTAATTTTTTATTTTTAAAGAAGCTTTAGATTACATAAGTGTTACATAAAAAATATAGGGGATTCCCATATGCCCCACCTCCTCCTCCTCCCACACTTTCCCACCCAAATAAGGTATCAATCTGGGATCGTGTATTGCTTTTGTATTTTATGTCCTTTTAATTTCTTTCTTTTTTTTTTTTTTAACTTTATTTTGTACCTTTAATAATTGAAAATATAAACAATTAAAAACTAAAAAGTAAACATAGATGAATAGATATATACATTTCTCAATTAAACGTAATGGATACATGTAAATTTTTTTTTTTTTAATCAAACAATATATTACACAATATATTTGGTTCATACTAACACATTCATACAGTATTTGTCCTTTTGTGTCTGGCTTGCTTCACTCAACATAATGTCCTCCAGGTTCATCCACATTGCCATATGCTTTATGACTTCGTTTCTTCTTACAACTGCATAATATTCCATCATGTGAATAGACCACAGTTTGTTTATCCATTCATCTGTTGATGGATACCTGGGTTGTTTCCAACTTTTGGCAATGGTGAATAATGTGGCTATGAACATCGGTGTGCAGATGTCTGTTCGTGTCACTGCTCTCAGTTCTTCTGGGTATATACCCAGTATTGATATTGCAGGGTCACATGGCAAGTCTATATTCAGCTTCTTTAGGAACTGCCAAACAGTCCTCCATAGTGGTTGTACCATCCTGCATTCCCACCAACAGTGAAGAAGTGTTCCTATCTCTCCACATCCTCTCCAACACTTGTAGTTCTCTGTCTTTCATAGTGGCCATTCTGATAGGTGTGAAATGATATCTCATTGTACTTTGATTTGCATTTCCCTAATCATGAGTGATGTTGAGCATTTCTTCATGTGTTTTTTTGCCATTTGTATTTCTTCTTTGGAGAAATGTCTATTCAAGTCTTAGGCCCATTTTTTAATTGGGTCATTTGTCTTTTTATTGTTGAGTTGTAACATCTCTTTATATATCCTGGATATTAAACCCTTATCAGATATGTGATTTCCAAATATTTTTTCCCATTGAGTCGGCTGCCTTTTGACCCTTCTGACAAAGTCCTGTGAGGTGCAAAAGTGTTGAATTTTGAGGAGGTCCCATTTATCTACTTTTTCTTTTGTTGCACGTGCTTTGGGTGTAAGGTCCAAGAAACCACCACCTACTACAAGGTCTTGAAGATGTTTCCCTACATTTTCTTCTAGTAGTTTTATGGTCCTGGCTTTTATATTTAGATCTTTGATCCATTTTGAGTTGATTCTTGTATTGGGGGTGAGATAGGGGTCCTCTTTCATTCTTTTGGTTATAGATATCCAGTTCTCTCAACACCATTTGTTGAAGAGACTGTTTTTTCCCATCAGCGTGGGCTTGGTAGGTTTGTCAAAAACCAGTTGACTGTATAGGTGAGGGTATATTTCTGAATTCTCAATTCTATTCCACTAATCGATATGTCTATCTTTATGCCAGTACCATGCTGTTTTGACCACTGTAGCTTTGTAATATGTTTCAAGGTCAGGCAGTGAAATTCCTCCCACATTGCTCTTCTTTTTTAGAATACTTTTGGCTATTCGGGCACACTTACCCTTCCAGATGAATTTGGTAATTGCCTTCTCTCATTCTGTAAAGTAAGCTGTTGGGATTTTGATTGGTATTGCATTGATCTATAAATCAGTTGGGGCAAGATTGACATCTTCACGATATTTTTCCAATCCATGAACACGGAATGTCTTTCCATTTGTTTAGGTCTTTTAAAATTTCTTTTAGCATTGTTTTGTAGTTTTCTGCATATAGGTCCTATACTTCTTTGGTTAAATTAACTCCTAGGTATTTTAGTTTTTTTGTTGCTATTGAAAATGGAATTTTCCTCCTGATTTCCTCCTCAGATTGTTCAGTACTAGTGTGCAAAAACATTACTGATTTTTGCGTGTTGATCTTGTATCCTGCCACTTTGCTGAACTCATTTATTAGTTCAAGTAGCTTTGTTGTGGATACTTCAAGATTTTCTAAATACAGGATCATGTCATCCGCAAACTGTGAGAGTTTTACTTCCTCTTTTCCTATTTGAACGCATTTAATTTTTTTGTCTTGTCTAATTGCCCTAGCTAGAACTTCTAGTACAATATTGAATAACAATGGTGACAGTGGGCATCCTTGTCTTGTTCCTGATCTTAGGGGGAAAGCTTTCAACCTTTCCCCATTGAGTATGATGTTGGCTGTGGGTTTTTCATATATGCCTTTTATCAGATTGAGGAATTTTCCTTTTATTCCTATCTTTTGAAATATTTTTATCAAAAAAGGATGTTGGATTTTGTCGAATGCCTTTTCTGCATCTATTGAGATGATCATGTGTTTTTTTTTCCTTTAATTTGTTAATGTGGTGTATTACATTGATTGATTTTCTTATGTTGAACCAGCCTTGCATACCAGGAATAAATCCCACTTGGTCGTGATGTATAAGTCTTTTGATATGCTGTTGGATTCGATTTGCAAGTATTTTGTTGAGAATTTTTGCATCAATGTTCATTAGAGAGATTGGTCTGTTATTTTCTTTTCTGGTGGAATCTTTATCTGGCTTTGGTATTAGGGTGATGTTAGCTTCATAAAATGTGTTGGGTAATTTTCCGTCCTCTTCAAATTTTTGGAAGAGTTTAAACAGGATTGGTGTTAATTCTTTTAGACTTGCTTGGTAGAATTCACCTGTGAAGCCATCTGGTCCTGGACTTTTCTTTGCTGGGAGATTTTTGGTGACGGATTCAATCTCCTTAATTGTGATTGGTTTGTTAAGTTCTTGTATTTCTTGTTGTGTCAGTGTAGGTTGGTTATGAGTTTCTAGAAATTTGTTCATTTCATCCAGGTTGTCTAGTTTGTTGGCATATAGTTTCTCATAATAGCCTCTTATGATTCTTTTTATTTCTATGAGGTCAATTGTAATTTCTCCCCTTTCATTTCTGATTGTATTTATTTGCATCTTCTCTCTTTTTTCTTTGTTAGTCTAGCGAGGGGGTTGTCAATTTTTTTATATTCTCAAAGAACCAGCTTTTGGTTTTGTTGATTTTCTCTGTTTTTCTG
The DNA here is from genome assembly GCA_026826555.1 of Tolypeutes matacus. Taxonomy (NCBI): domain Eukaryota; kingdom Metazoa; phylum Chordata; class Mammalia; order Cingulata; family Chlamyphoridae; genus Tolypeutes; species Tolypeutes matacus. The sequence goes on from JAKSZT010054079.1 coordinate 4,301,767, forward strand.
TTCTCATTTTCATTTATTTCTGCTCTAATCTTTATTATTTCTTTCCTTCTTTTTGCTTTGGGATTGGTTTGCTGTTCTTTTTCTAGTTTCTCAAGTTGTTCAGTTAAATCTTTGAGTTTAACTCTTTCTTGTTTTTTAATATAGGCATTTAGGACTATAAATTTCCCTCTCAAGACTGCCTTCACTGTATCCCATAAGTTTTGATACGCTGTGTTCTTATTTTCATTTGTCTCAATATATTTCCTGATTTCATTTGCAATTTCTTCTTTGACCCACCGAATATTTAGGAGTGTGTTGTTCAGTCTCCACACATTTGCAAATTTCCTTTTTTCCTGTCTGTTATTGATTTCTAGTTTAATTCCATTATGATCTGAGAAGGTGCTTTGTATAATTTCAATCTTTTTATATTTATTGAGAGCTGTATTGGTACCTAACATGTGGTCTATCCTGGAGAAAGATCCATGGGCAATTGAGAAGAATGTATAACCCGCTGAGTTTGGATGCAGTGTTCTGTATATGTCTGTTAGGTCTAACTTGTTTATCATATTTTTCAAGTTCTCTGTTTCCTTGTTGATCTTCTGTCTAGTTATTCTATCTAATGATGTGAGAGGGGTGTTGAAGTCTCCAACGATTATTGTAGAAATGTCTATTTCTCCCTTCAGTTTTGCCAGAGTTTGTCTCATATATTTTGGGGCACTCTGGTTAGGTGCATAGATATTTATGACTGTTATATCTTCCTGGAGGATTGTCCCTTTTATTAATATATAATGGCCTTCCACATCTCATCCCTTTTTTGCATTTGAAATCTGTTTTGTCTGATATTAGTATAACTACCGCTGCTCTTTTCTGTTTACTATTCGCGTGGAGTATCTTTTTCCAACCTTTTACTTTTAGCCGGCTTGTATTCTTGGGTCTGAGGTGAGTTTCTTGTAAGCAGCATATGGATGGCACATGTTTTTTTATCCATTCTCTCAGCCTGTATCTTTTGATTGGGGAATTTAATCCATTCACATTCAATGATATTACTGAAAATGCACTATTTATTTCCTCCATTGTATTCTTTGGTTTTCATATGTCATCTTATTTTTGTCTCTCTTTTTACTCTTTTGGTTATCCTTTCTGCTTTTCTTTCTTCTATACTCTCCTCCAAGCCTCTCTCTCCTGTCTTTTTCTTTCAAGTTCTAAGGCTTCCTTTAATATTCCTGCAAAGGTGGGTTCTTTTTTGCAAACTCTCTTAGTTTCTTTTTGTTTGTGAATACTTTATATTCACCTTCATATTTGAAGGACAGTTTTGCCTGATAAAGAATTCTCGGCTGGCAGTTTTTCAGTTTCCTAATTGTATCATACCACTGTCTTCTCACCTCCATGGTTTCTGAAGAGAAATGTGCACTAAGTCTTACTGGACATCCTTTGTACGTGATCGTTTGCTTCTCTCTTGCTGCTCTGAGAATTTTCTCTTTATCTTTTACATTTGACATTCTGAATAATATGTGTCTTGGCGTAGGTCTATTTGGATTTATTCTTATTGGGGTACGGTATGCTTCTTGGACATGTAAGTTCATTTCTGTCGTGAGAGTTGGGAAATTTTCAGCTATTATTTCCTCAAATACTCTTTCTGCCCCTTTTCCTTTCTCTTTCCCTTCTGGAACTCCCATGACACGTATGTTCTTGCATTTTGTGTTTTCATTCAACTCTCTGAGCCCCTGCTCAATTTTTTCCATTCTTTTCTCCCTCTCTTCTTTTCTCTCTTCAATTTTAGCTGCTTGTCTTCGGTATCACTTATTCTTTCTTCTATCATTTCGAGTCTGCTGTTGTATGCCTCAAATGTATTTTTGATTTCACCTATTGTATCTTTCATTCCCATGAACTCCATTACTTTTCTGTTCAGGATTTCAAATTCTTCTTTGCTTTCGCTCAATGACTTCTTTTTTCTTTTTTTTTTTTTTTTTTTTTTTAAGATTTTATTTCATTTTTTTATTTATTCATTTATCCGCCCCCTGCTGCACGCGCTCGCCGGGTCAGCCAACCATGCCGCGCGGGCGGGCCGCCCCCACCAGGAGGCCCCGGGAACCGAACCCGGGGCCCCACACATGGCAAACGGGAGCCCCACTGATTGAGCCACAGCCGCTTCCCTGCTCAATGACTTCTTGATGTCATTTATCTCTTTAACTATATTCTCTTTCATCTCATTAATTTGATTTTGGAAATGTGTGCTCATCTCACTGATTAGTTCTCTCAAATTCTGCGTCTCTTCTGGGACTTTGCTGTATTCCTTTTCTTAGGCCATGTCTTCTATTTTCTTAGTATGGCTCGTAATTTTTTGCTGGTGCTTAGGCATCTGGTTAGTTTGTATTTTACTTAAATGCTCTATCTCTTTTTCTTTTATGGGGTTTTAGTGGCAGGAGGCTGTGAGTTACCACAGCTCTTTGATTTTTGGCTCAACCTTGATTGTTAGGATTGTTCTGCTGGTTGCTCAAAACTGGGCACTGGACCCTGTAATTGGTTGTAGAGTCGTTTCCTAAAGCCTTGGGCAGGGAGGCTATAAAGGCCAGGAAAAGCCTCTCTTACTTATTAATTTTCTTATGTGCACTTCCTTGGTCTGCCAGGAGATGGCGCTTGTTGGGAGCTCTCAATTCAATGCCTAGTTGGAGTGTATTTGTTGTGACACAGACCAGATCAATGTAATAGAGCTTCCTGCTGGGGGCTAAGAGCCCTATGATTCAAACTTTCTGAGACAGTTCTCCAGACTTCTCTCGTAGCGCCCCCCCTTTTCCCAGCTAGGAAATATTTCCACTCCCTCCTAAATCCTCAACAATCAGTCCCTGTTAGTAGAGGAGGAGATTGGGAGGTTTGTATATCTTTAGCCCCTTGCAGGCTCCAAGGCAAACAATGGCGCAGCCCCACCCAGCCTGGAAGGGCTCTTGGACAGGGCAGACCAAACCTGGGAGTCAAAAGCAGGGTCAGCCCCAGGCTCTCTCTCCCCTTTCCTGTGGAGTCCTCAACAATTAGTCCAGGCTAGAAGAGAGGGAGGTTGCGAGGATCTGATTTCTCCAGTCCTTTCCAGGCTCCCAGGGCAAACCGCCCTGTGGAAGGGTCCGTGGGGCTCTGCAGCCCAAATTTCGGGTCCGAACCTGAGTCAGCCTAAGGCTGTGTCCCTCTCTCTCCGCTTTCTGGGAGTGGCAGATCCCTGAAGTCCCCTTTGTCTGTGGTCCCAGGCCCAGGGACCCGAGAATTCTGAAGAGTGTGGGGGAGGGTGCCGGCAGCAGCAGAAGCTGCTACTTGCAACTCACAGTTCTGTAGTCACGATTTCCCTCTTCTGTCCCTCTCTCCTCTGGGTGGTGTGCTGCCTTCACCTGCTGTCCTAAACCCTAGAAGATCTTTTTCGGGGCTGTTTCAGCTTGTCCTCTAGCTATTTTTCTGGAGAAGAGATTCCCGTGTCTTACTAGTCCGCCATCTTCCCGGAAATCCCTCAATCTCTTTTAATCTAATATGTACCCCTCCTCCCATCTTTTTTTATTTTTATTTTTATTTTTATTTTTTATGAAACTGACTATTTAAAGAAACTTAGCCAATAGTCTTGTATATTTCATTCTTTTAAAAATGTTTAAGGTTTATGCTTTATATGGTGCATAATATGTTAGTAAGTACATGTATATAATTATAAGTATATATTGTAGTACATGTCCCAAAATATTTTTACTATTTAAAGGTATAGAATCAAAAGCATTTGAAGAAAGGGTATACAGTTGTGGATTACACTCGTTTTTTACTTTTCTGTAGATTTGAAAATTTTCAAAATCAAAAGTTGGAGAAAAATAAAGGTTAGAAAAAGAGAAAAAAATAAGTTTAGAACACTGCTATTCTAGACTATTGTTTTTCAATGTGTGGTTTTCTGACAATTCTGGAGCCCACCTAAACCTGCTACATGAAACTTGGTGGTGTAGCTGGGCAAACGGGCATTTCTAACAGAATTCTCGGGTGGTTTTGATATCCAGAGATGTGGAGAAATGAGACTTATCATGTGTTTTGTCATTATTCCCAGAGTGCACTCCTTTGTCTTCTGAGTCATTATTTATTGAGCATGGACTCTAGGCAAGACATGATGCTAAGAACTGGGATTATAAGGATAAGGCCCGAAAGGTAGATAGAGGCGGCTCTGTAGGCAACTTTGCAATTTGTTATGGTACATCTGACACCATTGCTGCATTAAACCGTTATCTTCCTTGGTATCCCCTGTCAGGATTATGAAGAAGCTGTGCTCTTGCTGTTAGAGGGTGCTGCCTGGGAAGAAGCTCTGAGAATGGTAAGAGAATTTTTCAAATCCTCCTGGTGTTGGGTGGTAAACAGAAGGAGGAGAGCAAGGGAAACAAGGTCAGATGGAATCCCTTGGCTTCTGAGGCTAGTAAAATTAAGTAGAAATAGTTTAGGACCCTGATCTAAGAATAAGCGATGTTTTTAACCCATTTTTAAAATTTATTTTTTATAATGTTGGAAATTAGTCTGTCCTCCTTTGGTACAGTTTTGTACTGAAATGAGCTGAATTTTCTTTGCCTGCCTTTTAGGAGGACTTCTCTGGGAAGTAGCCAGGTCACCTCTGAAAGTGATCTAATGCTCCCCAGGTATCTTAACCATCCAGTGACTAGAAGTTTTTACTGCCTAAAATTATTGTGTTTTCCTTTTCAGGTATACAAATATAACAGACTGGATATCATAGAAACCAATGTAAAGCCTTCCATTTTAGAAGGTGAGGGTTACATTTTAGATGGATTCCTCATTTGGAAGTACAAAGATGGGGCAGAGCGAGATGACATCTTTTAGTAATGTGCTGTTTTATGGAGTACATCAAAATTCCCCATTGGGTGTAACATTTAATTTTGACCAGAATTTTTTAATATGCTGAACAATTAAATGTAGCATATAAAATATTTCAGTGTTACAAACCTGCGATATTAAGAATCTTTGTGTAGTGATAAATCTGAATATGATCTGTATATTAGATAATGTTATGTCAATTAATTGTGTTGTGGTTCTGTAAAATAATATCCTTATTCCTAAGAAGTGTATGCTGAAGTATTTAGGGATGATGGATTGTATCTGCAACTTCCTCTCACAAGTTTCCACAAAAGCAGTAATAATGTGTGTGTATGCATAGAGAAACAAGGAATCAAATAGGCAAAATGTTAACAATTGGTAAACCTAGGTGAAATTACATATTTACATATACATAAATGTTCATTGAATTGTTACAACTTTTAGGTAGGTTTGGCATTTTTTCAAAAAAAACTATAAGAAAAACATTTTGCAAATGAAGTTTATGGTTCCTAGAAAATAGATGAGTGTTACCAGTTATAGATCTTCCAGTATTTACTCTGACCCCGTAAAAAACAAAGTGGAAAAAGATATTAGATTGACTTACAGAAATCTTAGGGAGTGAGGGTTGCTTTTAAGCTCAGCCTTTGAGCAAAGCCTATCTGTAAGTGATGTCTGGCCTTCTAACATTAACAAGCATTTACACTCATACCCTGCCTGCTCTCCCTTCTAATGTCCTAATTAAAACTGGGTGGAGGGCTTCTTTCTGTATCATTCGCTTTAGATGCCCCAAACTAAACAATGAAAGCATCCTTCCTGGCACTGTGACAATCCATCCAGGCAGTTCTGGCTTAGATTTTTTCCACCAGTGAGAACTACAAAATGTTAATAATTCTTCTGCATAGACCTAATACCTATTAATAAAATGAATCTTTGGAGAGTAGCATTTTGCTTTTTCTCATATATTTTACTGGTGCCATATTTAATATCTGTGTATTTTGCCATTGGACAATAATTTTAATAAATCTATACATTTGTTCAAAATCCATGGGCCTTTTAATGGCTATTTAGGCAGAAATATTTAAGTGACTACTTCCCACTGCTTTTGTTAACAGCCTTCTGTGCACTTTTATTTGCCAGTCCTCTCCTGGGTTAGATACCAGGACTTTGTTCCGGTGATTTTAGAAGTTTAGCAGTAAAGAGCAGTCTGTCCGGGATGATGTTGCTGAACTCCAGTTCATTCTCTTAAAACTATGTAGGTTAATGCACATTAAGGAAAAACTCTTGCTTGGAAGACCTACTAAGCTGTTTTTTGTTTGTTAAATTCCAATCACCCTCACCCATCCCCACAGATTTTTCTCTTTGCTTAAACCATGTTCAAATTATTTTCCATTCGTCCCCCGCCCTAGCCCAGAAAAATTATATGGCATTTCTGGACTCCCAGACAGCCACATTCAGCCGCCATAAGAAACGTTTACTGGTGGTTCGAGAGCTCAAGGAGCAAGCCCTACAGGAAAATCTGGGTGAGTGTCTGCATGATGACCACTGATGATTAGAGAGGCAACAGCACACTTTGTCTTAGCTGCTTGCTGCTCCCCCTGCGATTCGATTACTGGGCCATGGGGGAAGTCTGAGGCCTCTGTGAAACCCTTTAGGGTCTTGGTATGTTTTTGTTTGTGTGGGTTGGGGAAGTGTTTTAGGGGCCCTAGGGTCCAGCAAGAGTGAGAAGGGCTCTGTCAAACATTTCCCCCAGCTATCCCACCAGAGCAGCCAACTCCTTCTCTGCTTTACAAAATGAGATTCCTCATCTCCAAAGGTTCCTTTGCTTTAAAAGAGGGGGAAAAAAAGGCTAGTATACTACTAGTTTGCAGTAATCATAACTGTATTTAATATGCTTTCATTTCATTTTGAGATCAGCTTTGTAATCATACTCTTCCATCCTGAGATAGGCCCTGGCTGTGTAGCCTATTGACCCTACTGAAGGCAAACCCACATTAGCAGGGAGTGTTTTCATTCTGTATCTGGATCTTCTTTTCTAGACAATGAGGTGCCCATTGGTCCTGAGTCGGACCTCTTCTCTGACACTAGCAGTGTTATGAGCGGCAGTGATTGGAGTAGCAAACATTCCCACAGTAACTCCAGGATTTCGGCGTATGTACCATGTTTATTGTGCACTTTGACCACTCCTGGGTAGATGGGGACGTGCAAGCAGTAGGTTATCCACCAGGACAGCGCAGTGGAGGGGGGGAGGATGTTCTTTACGGCTGGGTGGGAGTTGTGCCAAGACCTGCCCAGCAGATCTGAATATAAAAGCTGATTTTATTCATTCAATAAGTAGTTGACTAACTCTAATGCATAGGCACTATAAAAGGAAAAGACCGTAAAGAAAAAGATTTCAGGGCTCTTCAATTCAGAACCAGAATTCAAAGAGATTATAAAGATAAAAGAAATGGTCGCACTTTTGCCCAGTGTAGTAGTTGGCCAGAAGTATTTAGTGAACACCCTGTGCTTGGTGCAGAGGACTGTACCGTAAAGTAAGGAGATATGGGTCTTAAGAGATTATAGTCTTGCTCAGGAGACATAAAACAATGCAAGATTGTATATTTAAACTGAATTAAGAATTCAGAATAGGGATCTGTGAGGTTATGCGGGACCATCAGAAACTTTGCAGGAAAAGCAACTAGAACTGTGCTTTTAAGTGTCGGAAAGAGAGAATCCCAGATAAAACAAATGGCATAAGTAAGGCCTCTGAGGCCGGAAAGAATATGGGAGTTATATATATTTTACTATGTTCAGATTCTATTCTGGAAGGGCTATATCTCCTTGTGTAAATTTTACTTTTTTTGCCTTTAAATTTATCTAGTTTTTCGTTATAGAAGTCAAGTTGGTGATTCTTTTGTTCACTGCTCCAGCTCTTATTCTCAGATATACCTCATTTTGCTCTGTATTTTCATCAAAATCTCAAGGCAAGACATGACTTTTTTAGGATTCTTCTTTTTTCATAAGATTTGCCTCTCCCAATTTTATTTTACATATATAGCTTCAATACCACATCACCATTTCTCCCCAAATACAAATACCAGAAAGGAGGCAGCCATCAAGTCCACTCATTTTAGTCTATTTTGCACAGGGAGGCCTCTTTTTAAATATTTCTCTGATTTCTATCAGGCGATCATCTAAGAATCGCCGGAAAGCTGAGCGGAAGAAGCACAGCCTGAAAGAAGGGAGTCCCCTGGAGGATCTGGCCCTTTTGGAGGCTTTGAATGAAGAGATACAGAGCATTGAAAAATTGAAAGGTATGTTTTCAATCCTGACAATGACTTGCCCACAAAAATTTAGGGAATGGCCATTGTAGACAGGCCAGGTCAGTAGAAAATAACAATACAATTTCCCAACTTGAGGAGAGAAGAAAACTTTCATCAGGAAGGGTCATTTCAGGGCACATTCCTGAAACAGCCCTTCTCAACTGGTATCTTAGAAGCCTTCCTCCCTTGGCATCCCGCTCGCTCACTGAACTGGGAGAGAGTAGCACTTAAGCCAGGATGATGAATCTTGGAGACGGCTTCCTGCATGGGCCCCAAGGTGTTTGTTTTCCATTTTGTGGTAGATATGTTGAATTATTCCAGCACTTGGAAAGAAAGAAGAAAATGTGGGAGATGCCAACCAGAATGGGATATTAGATATTTTTGTTTGGGAGAGAATCTGGTGTAATGCTAGCCTCAGTCTCTCACATTTCTTCTCTGTAGATGAGATACACCAGGTTTTAAAGGTGCTGTTTCTTTTTGAGTTTGATGAGCAAGCAAGGGAATTACAGAAGGCCTTCGAAGACACTCTACAACTGATGGAAAGGTCACTTCCAGAAATTTGGACTCTCACCCACCAGCAGAATTCAGCCACACCTGTAAGTTTTCTCAAAGACAGAGTGTGCGTTGTTTCCTCATTTTCACAGGTGGTTACAGTCACACAATCCATTCAGAGTCAAAGCAAAACTTCCCTGTTCTTAAAATTAAATATGCCATGGTTAAATTACCTTAGGTTTATGTTTAAGTTCTCAGTAAGAACATTTTATATTTGACTGAACTGACTCCTAATACACCTTAGAGTAGGTTAAGTGAGCAGTTGTCTCTTTTTTCCAGATAGGCAGCTGCCATGAGAAGATGGGAGAGGCACTTGGCTGCCCTGAGCCTTCAGGGAGGGCTATGGGAGAGCTAGGACCAGAGTCACCTCTCATATCCCACTGCAGAACTTGTAGACAGGGTCACAGTTCTTTAAAGGAATCCCAGACATTTGTTTTCCTTTTGTTTATGAAAAATTGACTTGCCATTTCTGCTACATTGTGGTGAGCTTTGCTAATTATGTTTAAGGCTGAGTCAGTTCCGTGTGCCATCAAAAATTCTAATGCATTATCTTCTGTTAATTGTACCTCTGCTCAGCCTCCCATACCTTGGGTCTATTGTTAAGCCTTTTGGTTTGGATTCAGAAAAGCTGATGTATCAGTCAGAGTCCAATCAGGAAAACAAAAAGCACACCAGTTATTTTATCAGAAAATTCAATATGTGGAATTGGTTAACCAAATATTAAGAGACTAAAAAAGCAAAGGGGGAACCTAGAGGAGGAATGTTGAGATAACAACTCTAAGAAGCAGCTTTCTACCCTTAAGGTTAGAACAAAGGGGAGAGTTTGGAATTAGTAGAATTTAGAAGCTTGGAGGGCCCTGCAGAGCTCATTGTTGGAACTCTGAGAAGGAAGCACCAGCCAGCCAGTTGGTGCTATATTTCTGAGGGGACATGATAAGCCCAGTTCTGAGTATATAGAAATAAATGGAAACTGGAATGAACAGCTGCTGCCAGAGTAAAGAGCAGCTTTTGGGCATTGAAGATAGGAAAGCAAGCAAACAAGGATCAAGTCCCTTCTTCCTCTAGCCTTGTATTCTCCTCTGGTGCCCCCTATTGGCAGAGCATAACAGGGAGCCAGCAGGCAAAGGAGAAATGTTCTTCAGGATTTCAGCCCCCAGCATCACAAGCAGTGTACTAGTAGGTGGGCTTGGAACTGAGAGAGAGGAGGTTAATGATCAGCTCACTGGTTAGAAACACATACTCTTACTGAGTCTCAGTTTCCTTAGTTGTAAATGGGGATAATACTTCTCCCATATACTTCATTTTGAAGGTTAGATAAGATGGTGAATATAAAAGCACTTTACAACCCATTGAAATAAAAGTAATCTTAGCAGGACCCCACAAATGCTTGAATTTACTCTTATTAGGTGTTTCCTAGAAGAAATGTGGTCATTATCTTCAAAACTGTAGAGTTTTTGAAGCTAACACTTTATAACGCCTCCTCCGTGCCCTTCCCCATCCTTTTCTATTCAGATCACATTGACTTCTAAGATAACATCTTTATGAATCTTCTAGGGAAAATTGTGTTTTTGTTTTAATTAAGTGTGTAATGGTCTATGTGCAGAATACTCTGAGTCACTTGGAAGTGCTTTGAGCACATGGCATTGCTTCTTTGGGTTACGCCAAGCGGCGGCATGTGGGGATAAGTAAGGGCAAACTACAGCCTCTGCTATGTGCCCAGACAGGCACGCTGCCACCATGATTTCCTGTGAAGTCTTGTTTCACCTTGAAAATTTGTGCAGATTTTTTATTCTATTCCACACTACACATATATTGGGGTTTTTGTTTTGCTTTTTTAGGAGAGTAACTTAGTAGGCACATATTTAATATTAAAAATGTTTCTTCTGACAAATCTTTGAGTAAAGTTCACACTCCGTGTGTATACTGTAGGCTCTTAGAAACACGTAAGTTGGGAAGCGGCTGTGGCTCAATCAGTGGGGCTCCCGTTTGCCATATGGGAGGCCCCGGGTTCAGTTCCCGGGGCCTCCTGGTGAGGGCAGGCCTGCCCACACGGCGTGGTTGGCTGACCCAGTGAGCACAAGCAGCAAGGGGGGATGAATGAATGAATAAAAAAAAAAAAAAAAAAGAAACACGTAAGTTTACTGAATCTCCATTTCCTCAGTATCTTCCCACTCCCCTCGGGGAAGATTGCCCATTTGGAAAAGGCCAGGCTTATATCATTGTAGATTTCATTCATTCATTCATTCATCACAACCTTATTCCTATGGGAAAAAGAAGATTTAAAGGTCTGAGTTGAGAATGGAGAAGCTGGCAAAATCACACACATCATATCACTGAAAATGACAGGCTGTGTTTATTGGTGATAGAGATGTGGCCTTTGGTATTTGCAGTCAACACAAGTATAAGATAATCTTTGCTGATATACTTTATTTTTTTACTTAGGTCCTAGGTCCCAATGCAACTGCAAACAGTATCATGGCCTCCTATCAACAACAGAAAACTTCAGCTCCTGTTCTTGGTTAGTAATTTTTTCCCTATAAATTATTAAAATACTAAGAAGAAGGAATTTTTTCCTGTGAGTGTTGAGAAGCTCAGCAGTCACAGACATGGATATTAATTATAATTTCCAGGGAAGCGGCTGTGGCTCAATTGGTTGGGCTCCTGTTAACCATATGGGAGACCCTGGGTTCGATTCTTCCCTGGGCCTCCTGGTGAAGGCAAGCCAGCCGCACAGCACGGTGAGCTGACGCAAGGGAGGGGATGCATACATACATATATACATAAATAAATAATAATTAATTATAATTTCCCCCCAACTCTTAAAGTTTCATCTTTAGTAAGACATCAGTTTAATGCTTCTAGTAATAGGAGAAGGGTGGAGGGAAATGCAACATGACATTAAATATATGCTTTAAAAAAACTTTTACTGGGAAGCGGCTGTGGCTCAATCAGTAGGGCTCCCGTTTACCATATGGGAGGCCCCGGGTTTGGTTCCCGGGGCCTCCTGGTGAAGGCAAGCCCGCCTGCACGGCGTGGTTAGCTGACCCAGAGAGCACAAGCAGCAAGGGGGGGATAAATGAATAAATAAATAAAATCTTCAAAAAAAAAAAAAAAAAAAAAAAAAACTTTTACTGACATTGGCATAATTTGTCCATTCATATATGTGTATGACAGTTAAAAAGTGTGAGTCTATACACAGTCTGCATTTACAGACATGCTAAAAATTCATCTGAATCTTTTTTTTTTTTTTTTTTTTGCTATTGGCAGTTCCATATTATACTTTGGGGATGTTTTTCATAATCCTTGCTTATGGGCTGGACCCAGAATTTGAAGGCAGGTCCAAATTATATTAGCATTTTACCTGCATTTCCTATTTAGTTACACATACAGTGTTTTTTTTTGCAGAGGTAAGTGGTTCTCAATTCGATCACGTATCTCTAAAAGTTAAAAGCCCTAAAAGTTTTCTTCTGAAAATCGGCTAGAAATTTTTTTTTTTTTTTTTTAATCAGTCCAAAAGCGTTTATTAGGGGAACTTACAGAGAGCAGCAACTACCTTGTAACAGACAGGTCGCTTGAGTAGGTCTGCACCTATGGCAACAGCAACAGCTCTGCAGATTATAAATGTTTGGGAAACAAACGTGGCTAAATGTCAGAGGCTTACATGCAAGTTTTGGGAAAATATCTTGGTATTTGCTCTTTACTCACAAGATGTACTTAAAGTAGGCAGCATTGAAGGTTATAGCAGTTAAAAGTCTGCAGACTTCCAGGGTATTAGGGGAAAGTACTCCTTCAGAGTGAGTAGGAGGGCAGGGGTGAGGTCAGTATTCATTCAGGAAGGGCACACTGCATATGTCACACAATAATTATCTTCTTTTGATTTCTTTACTCACTAATAAGCCAACCCAAACAACTTACTGATTGTCAGATCTCCCCCTCCAGATACTCAAGTACATGAGGTGTACTGTCATATCAGATTCATCTTCTGAAGGAGTCTCTTCAGGAGCCTTCTGACCTGTGCCAATCTGTGCCTAGTGCACAGCTGTTCCTGTGGCATCTCACTTTATTTCTCTCCTGTATTGGAGCTGCTGTTTCCTCTATCCTGTGTCTTGTTTTTTATTGATTTAGAAACTTTGGGTAGATTGATTTGGTCCCTGAATATTTGTCCCTCAGGTGGATCAAACATACCAGTCTGTCTTACTTTGATAAGTTAGTGATATATTCTAAAATAATTGACAGTTTGTGCTGCTGTTATCTGCATTTTCTAGGATGTGACAGGCATTGTTTGGACTTTTTTTCCATTTAACTGCTGCACTATAATGTTAGCATTTTGATGACATTTGAAGGAGCCTTTGGTGGTTCAAATTAAGCTGAACTTTGACTAGCCTCTGTTGCTACCATGCCAGCCAGACTCATACATTCAGGGAGTGACTGCTGTATCCCTTTCTCCCTTTCTTTCTGGAGGCTGGCAAGCTTCTTGATAGCAATGCCAAGGCATACACTTACTTCCAAGATGCTGGAAGTTTATCTTAGACTTGAGTCCATTTGGTAATTGTTTGCTTTGTACCATTGTACCATCCAGTTGTGAGTGTTCCTCGCTGCTGGCCTGATCCCATCACACTTTTCCCTGGTGTGTTCTGTTTGGCTTCCCCATGCAAAGAGCACCTCCATGTTCCAGATGGGATTTAAGCCTTTCTCTGTAATATTTAGAGAGTCTCATTATCTGAGTATTTATTTTCAAAGTTCTTGTAGTTAAAAGATTGTGTAGGAAAAGAGAAGTTCTCATGTTTACCGTGCAATACAAACTTCATGCAGATCAATTACAAGTCTTACAAAATGTAGGATTTCATGAAATGGATCAGTGTGATATTGAGAAGTGCCTGAATCACAGCTGAATTAGACTTCCTACAATTAATAACAAAATAAGTGCTGCAAGTGAGAATGATTGCATTATCAAAGGATTGAGAGTTAAAGTCCATGGAAAAATTGATAAAGCCTTCAGAATATTTTTGTAAAAATGGCTCTTTTTTTTTGGGAAGCGGCTGTGGCTCAAACAGTGGGGCTCCCGTTTGCCATGTGGGAGGCCCCGGGTTCTGTTCCCGGGGCCTCCTGGTGGGGGCAAGCCCGCCCGCACGGCATGGTTGGCTGACCCAGTGAGCACAAGCAGCAAGGGGGGGATAAATGAATAAATAAAATAAAATCTTAAAAAAAAAAAAATGGCTCTTTTTCATACTGTAAAATTCAAATGTGGAAATGTGAAAGAGTTCATGTCCTGTTGTCCTACAATTTGTTAAAACAATTACCTCTCTCCAAAAAAGTCAACACTTAGTATTTACTCTTACTTAATTCTAAGAATCAAATATAGTTGTAGTTATACCTATTTTTTTTTCAGTAAGATAGAATATTTTATTTTCATAACTTAATTTTTTTTAAGGTAAAGTTTCATTCAAACCTTTTCATACTATTTGACATGAAATTATAGACCTTGTTGACAGTGAATTTATTTAAGTGGCCTTTTTCCAGTGTCAGTATTATTAAATACCTAGAACCTCCTGTGGTCTTTTTGTCTCTTTGGAGGGGGCGGGAGGGAAGGGGATAATTGTGGGTATAATTATAAATCTGATAAGATTAGTAGAGAAAATATGGAGTATACAAAAAAGTAGGTCAAAGAAAATTAAAATTACTTGGAATGCTACTACCAAGAAATTAGTTACTATTTGACAGTTTCTTCCTAGTCATGTAATATAAATATACTATATATATTTATATAATATATATGTGCATACATGTGTTTAAAATAGAATGAAAATCATAATTTTTTATGTGCTGCTTTTTAAAAACATTATATCCTGAACATTTTTTCTTGCTGTTAAATATGCTTTGAAAATAATTTTTAATGTCCTTGGCTCCTTGTACAAATGTACTACTGGAAGTGTAATTATCATAAGTAAGGCTGAGAAGGAACATTCTCATATATCCATATAGCCCTGTTTCCTTTATTTGATTCCTAGTTAGATGAGAGACTCCACAGAACCTTCTAAGTGAAAGAGTGACTGGATTTTCCCCGACCCTCCATTTATTTAATAAAAGGGGCAGGGGAGTATTTTTATTGATAACTGTAGAATTTTTTTTATTATAAAGTATATTCTATCCATTAATGTTATTCCCTGAATTGCCCTACATGCCACTACATTTTTTTTTTTTTTAACTTTTTAAAAATTTGAAGTAGAATTTACAGATTTAGTGAAATGCACAGCTATTAGGAGTACAATTTGTTGTTTTAACAAATGTCTCTGGCTATGTAGCCACTATCACTACCACATACACACATACCCCATTTGAGATACAGAACATTCTTCCACTTTGAATTACTCTGAATTTTTATTTCCTTCCATGCTCCCACATGCCTGAAGATGACAAGGCACTCTCTCTTCCCAGGGCAGGGCTTCCAGGCTGTGTTTTCTTTGACAGAAGTTACAAGGGTGGCAGACACATTAACTCAGGCTCTGATCATCTTCACGTAGCTGCAAATCCTAGTTTATTTAGCTTAGAGATTATCTCCCATCAATGAGAGGTGTGCCTGTTACAATCACCCTTTCCTCTATTACTTTTTAGATTCTGAACTTTTCATACCACCAAAGATCAACAAAAGCATCCAGTGGAAACTGAGCCTTCTAGAGTGACTCTGACCCAGTTAGGAGGGTTCCAGCAGAGAAGACTGTTTTCCATTTGTTGCTGGTTTTCTCCCACTGCTCACTTCCTGAGGCTGGAGATTGAACACTGGGCAGAGTAAGTCAACGATCTGTCAACCTGAGGCATGCCGAGAGCTGCTTTGTGCACCAGACCTCAGCAAACACCGAGAAACCCTGTTTTAATTTTATTTTGTGGATATATCTTAGTCCTGAGGAAAAATTAAACTTAAACCTGTAGAGCATCGTTTTGTAAGAATTAGTTTCTTCTGTTTAGTGCTGTTTTTAGAGAGTATTTCTGGTATTTATAGCAGCCATTCCCAGCTACAGATCTGATTCATATGGTGACCTTGAGTAAGTCACACAATTGATGTGTGCCTCAGTTCCTCATGTGTTGACTGGAAATATATTTCATTCTTCTACCTCAAAAGTATGAGGACAAGTAAAATAGTGTTTTGAAATCGTTGTATGTTCCTGGAAAAGAACATTATATATGAATAATATGGCTGTTAGTTCTACATAACGTGGTTAAATTTAATCCCTCCAATGGCTTCTTCACCTCGAACTAAAGCAGAAGAAAAAGGTATCCTAGGCTGGCAGGATTTTGTAATATTTTAGCAGGTCACGTGCTTCCAGCTAGAACTGGGCTGAGCCTCTAAAGTTGCAAAGTCCTTAAGGACTATTTCATGTCTATGTGTTTTCTGCTAGAGTTTGTACTGTAAGAGCTAGAACAGATTAGAATTTCTAAAACAGTATTTGCACATTTGGTGTGGATGAACAGTGTTCATAGTATGTGGCATACACAATTGTAAATTATTCTTCTCCAAATACTGCTTCCTCTTAACTGAAATGTTTTGTCAGTGTCTAGGCCATTTCATTTGTTTTTCTTTATGGTGATTGACCTCCATTTTATTTAGTTTCTCAAAAGAACTTCTAGTTGTTTTCTTTGGGAAAAATGAGAATATTTTTTCTTTTGATGAGTCTACAAAAAGCCTAGTTCATTTTGACAATAGTTTTGTGGCCGATCCTTGGGTAAAGTTAAAAGTTTCTTCCATGAGAAAAATCACATGATCGTCTTGATGCAGAAAAGGTATTTGACAAAACACAGCACCCTTTCTTGATAAAAACACTCCAAAAGATAGGAATAGAAGGAAGCTTTCTCAATATGGTAAAGTGCATATATGAAAAATATATGTGGCTGTAGCTCAGTGGTTGAGTGCCTGCTTTGCATGTACAAGGTCCTGGGCTTAGTCCCTGGTACCTCCTTAAAAAATAAAAAACGAAAAGGAAAAAAAAAAAAAACCCACAACTAGCATTGTACTCAACGGTGAAAGACTGAAAGCTTTCCCACTGAGATCAGAAACAAGACAAGGATGCCCACTGTCACCACTGTTATTCAGTAGTGTGCTAGAAGTTCTACCTAGAGGAATTAGGCTAGATAAAGAAATAAAAGGCACCCAAATAGGAAAGGAAGAAGTAGAACTTTCACTATTTTCTGATATGATCCTAAATCTAGAAAATCCTGAAAAAATCCACAACAAAGCTACTAGAACTACTAGACAAGTTCAGCAGAGTGGCAGAATACAAGATTAAATAAGCAAAAATCAATAGCTTTTCTATACACTACTGATGTGCAGTCTGAGGAATAAATCAGAGGAAAGAAATTCCATTTATAATAGTGACTAAAGGAATCAAATATTTAGGAATAAACTTTTAACCAAGGACATAAAGAACCTGTATTCAGAAAACTACAAAACATTGATAAAAGAAACCGAAGAAGACTTAAATAAATGGAAGGACATTCTGTGTTCATGGATTGGAAGACTAAATATCGTTAAGATGTCAGTTCTACCCAAACTGACTTACAGATTCAACCCAATCCCAATAAAAATTCCAACAACCTTTTTTGCAGAAATGGAAAAGCCAATTATCAAATTTATTTGGAAGGGTAAGGGGCCCCAAATAGCCAAAAATGTCTTTTAAAAAGAACGAAGTTGGAGGCTTTCACTTCCTTTTTTTTTTTTTTTTTTTTTTAAGATTTTATTTTTTTATTAATTTATCCCCCCCTTGCTGCTTTTGCTCGCTGGGTCAGCTAACCACGCCGTGCGGGCGGGCTTGCCTTCACCAGGAGGCCCCAGGAACCGAAACCAGGAGCCTCCCATATGGTAAACGGTAGCCCTACTGATTGAGCCACAGCCGCTTCCCGACTTCCTGACTTTAAAGCATATTACTTAGCGACAGTGGTAGCTTTTTTTTACAGTGGTAAAAACGGCATGGTACTGGCATAAAGATAGATTGACCATGGAACCGAACTGAGAACTCAGAAATAGACCCTCATATCTATAGTCAAGTGATTTTTGACAAGGCTGTCAAGCCCTCTCAACTGGGCCAGAACAATCTCTTCAACAAATGGTGCTGGGAGATCTGGATATCCATATCGAAAAGAAAGAAAGAAGACCCCTATCTCACACCTTATACAAAAATTAACTCAAAATGCATCAAGGACCTCAATATAAAAGCAACAACCATAAAACTAGAAGAAAATGTAGGAAAACATTGTCACAATCTTGCGGTAGGCAGTTTCTTAAACCTTAGACCCAAGGCATGAGCAACAAAAGAAAAAACAGATAAATGGGACCTCCGCAAAATTAAACACTTGTATCTCAAAGAACTTTTTCAAAAGTGTGAAAAGGCAGCTGACTCACTAGGAGAAAATATTTGGCAGTCACATAGCCATTAAGAATTTAATATCCATGATATACAAAGAGATCGTACAACTCAACAATAAAAGGACAAACAACCCAATTTTTAAAAAAAAAAAAGGGTAAAAGACTTGAAAAGACAATTGTCCAAAGAAGAAATACAAATGGCAAAGAAACGCTTAAAAAAATATTCAACATCACTAGCAATTATAGGGAAATGCAAATCAAAACTACAGTGAGATATCATTTCACACCTATTTGACTGGCTACTATTAAAAAAATTGGGGGAATGAAGTAAAAGAAAAAAAAAATGTCAGGGGAAGCAGACGTGGCTGAAGCAGTTGGGCATCCGCCTACCACACGGGAGGTCCTGGGTTTGGTTCCTGGTGCCTCCTAAAGAAGACCAGTGAGACAGCAAGCTGACATGACAGGCTGGCACAGTGAGCTGGTGCAACAAGATGACGCAGTGAGGAAACATGAGAGACACAATAAGCAGGGAGTGGATGTGGCTCAAGTGATTGGGCACCTCCCTCTCACATGGGAAGTCCCGGGTTCGGTTCCCAGTGCTTCCTGAAAAAGAAGACGAGCAGACACAGAGAGCACACAACAAACAGACAGCAGCCAGCGAGTGCAAACGGGGCGGGACAATAAATAAATAAAAATCTTAAAAAAAAAAAAAAAGTCACGGGAAGCGGCTGTGGCTCAATCAGTGGGGCTCCCGTTTACCATATGGGAGGCCCCGGGTTCAGTTCCCGGGGCCTCCTGGTGGGGGCAGGCCCGCCCGCACGGTGTGGTTGGCTGACCCAGCAAGCATGGGCAGCAAGGGGGGGATAAATGAATAAATAAATAAAATCTTTAAAAAAAAAAAAAAGTCGGAAAACTAAATGTTGGAGAGGATGTGGAGAAATAGGAACGCTTATTCACTGTTTGTGGGAATGTAAAATGGCACAGCCACTGTGGAGGATGTTTGGCAGTTCTTAAAGATGTTGAATATATATCTGCCTTGTGATCCGGCAATATCATTACTAGGTTTATACCCAGAAGAACTGAGCAGTGACACGAACAGACATCTGCACATCAATATTCATAGCGTCATTATTTGCAATTGCCAAAAGTTGGAAACAACCCAGGTGTCCATCAACTGATGAATGGGTAAACAAATTGTGGTGTATACACATGATGGAATATTATGCAGTATATGAGAAATGAAGTCATGAAGCATATGACAAAATGGATGAACTTGAAGGACATTATGTTGAGTGAAGCAGGCCAAAAGGACAAATACTGTATGATTGTGCTATTATGAAACAAATATATTGTGTAAACTCATGGAGTTAATGTTTAGAATATAGATCACCAGAAAATAGAATGAGGGTAAAGAATGGAGAGCTGAGGGTTAATCTGTGCAGAATTGGTAAAAAGTTGTTTGTAAATCTTTGGAAATGAAGAGAAATGGCGAAAGCACATCATAGTGTTTGTAACTAGCAGAGTTATTTTATGGGTGTGGTAGTGATGAAAGGGGAAGTCTAAGGTCATGTATATTACTAGAAGGAAAGCTTTAAAAATGTAACATGGGACTGTAACATAGTAACATAGTGTAACCTCATGTAAAATACATATATGGGTGATATGTGTAAATATGACTTTTTACAAAATATAAATACAAATAAACTAGAGATGGAAACAAGAATAGCAGCTATGCACAGCAGGGGAAGCATAGATTGAGAGGTGGTGAGTTTTTTTGTTTGTTTTTTTTGTTTTTAGTATTAGAATAATGAAAATGCTTTCAAAATTATTGAAGTGATGAATGCAAAGCAATGTGATTATACCAGATACCATTGATTGAACATTTTAGATGCATTTATGCTTTATTAATATGTGTCAATAAAATTTGTTTAAAAAAGGTTCTTCCATGTTTTTAATACCAAAACCAGATCTTTATTACTGTCTATAAACTAACTGGAAATGCTGCTTTTGTTCCTCAGAGGATATATATATCCAGAATTGTAATTTGAGAAGACTTGACCTGGCATAGCAAAATGTTAACTATAGAATCTGGGGGTATTTGTTGTATCATCCTTTCAGCTTTTTGCATTTGAAAATTTTCAAAATAAATCCTTGAAGGTTAAAAAAAAAAAGATACTGCCTTGCTTTGGGAGAATCTACTTGATGACACATATCCATAGTGGCTTTACTATAAATTTCAGTGCCCAACAGTGGAAACATGAAAAGCACTTTACAGCTACTCTGTCATGGATAAATGAACTTGGTGACTTAAATGACTTTCAATATATTATAGTGTTCTCATTTTAAAACTACAGTTGGTTTACACAAATCAGTTTGGATACTAGTACTAGTACTAGCTGATGAATTGGAAATAGAAATAAATGTATCTGTTGACAATTGTGTGAATTTTCATGGGCATTCAGTTCCCTTAAAATAAGGTATTAAGCAGCAAGAAAAATCTGTGTGAATGGAAATTACTATCAATTACTATCTTATCTGGGCAAGATTAGAGTTTGTTCATTTTGAGAACCAGGTAGGAGCAGACCTTTCAAATTGAAGGCAAAACCAAGGAAGAATTGATGGGAAAGTCAAATGGAGTATATGGGAACAGGAGAAACTGTCCTGTGAGTATGAATACTTAATTTTAGGGAAAGATTCTGTCAAGTGCTAGAAAGGAGTGTAAAACTCTTCCCCCAAATTTAGCCCCTGTCCCTGAGCAAATTCATACTGCAGTGAGGTAAAATCTTAGTTATTTCTTTGTTTCCATTGAGTTACATAGCTTTGTTCAGATGCTCCAAATACCAAGAAGGAATGTGCAGAGGATTGTATTCTTCAAAGTGTATTTTAAATTTACCTTTTTTTTTTTTAAACTGTGGCAGGAGCTAATCTTTTTTTATCATGTCTTTAATAGTATAGCTTTGTGTAATTGCTTAGCACTGCTGCATATTTTTAAATAAATTTATTTTCATATTAAAAAGTTATATAAAATGTATGTTTGAGACATTTGTCATAACCATAATTGAAGAGGGAGAGTGTTATAAAAAATAAAACTCACAATTCTTAGTACTATAAAGTGACTTCAAGTTTCAGAAGCAAAATTAGATTTTCTTTTTCTTCTCTTGTGCCAGCCCATAAACATTTATGCTCATGGGCTGGACAAGACATCCATCCATCCATCACCTGGACAAGCCCTTGGAGTCTGGTTGTCCTGCCTGTGTGTCAGGTTGATTAGTTACTGGGGTGAGGATGGAAATCTTAGTTGCTAGATAACTGTACGTGTCCAAGAGGCTATAAACAGGCCAAGGCTAATATGCCAACATTTAGTAAGGCTCAAGTCTGCTCTTGATCCCCATGTCCCTGGAGCTGGGGTATCTCCGTTCATTATTCTAAGAAGAGTTCCACAGGCTTTAGCCACCTGCTAAAGCTGTCCAAAGGTTAAGAAAGAACCAAACCTCAACGTGCCTGTTGGTGAGTGTTCATGGACTGTTAACAATAGGGTGGTTTGGGCAGAAGCCAAGGTGAGCAAGACATAGCTTTCTCTCAAGTCAATGTGCCCAACTCCTGGCCGGTCCCATGGTACTCCAGGGCACAGCTTAGTTATCCTTGCCAAACCTTGACAAGCCCATACCCTTCAGTGGTTACCTTCACTTCCCTACTCCAGCTCTCTGGTGCCAGGTCTGGATCCAGGCTCAGGCAGTTTAGCCCTTTCAAGGACGTCCAGCAAACCTGGAGGCTGTGGGGGTAGCTCTGTGATACTTTTCCCTCGACATGGCAGTGATGCCAGTGCCCCCAGGAATGCTGAACATGTACCTGTAGGTGCAGATGTGGCTGAGAACCATAGTAAGAGACTTGGACTTATGTTGCATAATAGGTAAAAATCTATAAAATAAATCCTGTGGAGGCCAGACATTGGTATTCAGGTATTTGTATCTGATTTTTACACCACTTTGCATGCAGCTGTAGGAGATTAATATTCAGTTTTAGAGATGAGCAAACAGACTCAGCTCATACATCTAGGTGGTAGCAAAATAGTTTCAAACCAGAGTCCAGAGCCCGTGTTTTTCCATTATCTTATGCTGCTGACCAGTTTTGGTCAAATTCTGAACTTTAGAGACATGGCAGAGAATGTCTATTGGGACTTGTTCTCAAAAATCTGTGCTCCAATTACAAACTTGCCTGCAGGATGCTGGGCCTCGAAGGGCTTCCCTAGCCACTGAGGAGCCACATGTTCCTTCAGGCTCCTTGGCTGGTTACAATGACCAGCATGAGGCAGCCTGGCACAACCTACACCATCAGCCCAGAGCCAGTAGCCTCCAGCCTGAGCACATCCCACACCCTGACTCAGTATAGACTGATGAGGAGAGTCAAGTCTGGTGAGAGATGGGCAGCTACTACCATCCTTGGTGCTGATAACCCAAGGTAAGTCTTACCCCAACTTTTAGAAAGAGGAAATCTATATAGCAGTCTTTCTCTGAAGAGTTGCCCCCTTAAGACACACAACTTAGTCTAGACCATGGAAGCCAGGGGTGCTTGGAATCTTACCCTGCCTATAATATTACTGGGCTCCAGCAGCCAGCCCCCACGATGGCCCAATAAGAGCTGGTATTGAGACATAAATGATGATTGGAAGGAAAAGTAAGGTTAAGCAGTGTCCCACATGGGCGACCATTTCCAAGCCTTTGGGGGTGCTGATAAAGTATGAAATATATATGAAGCTTTGTGGAAGCTTAAACTATCACAGCAGACTTCTTGGTATTTTATGGCAGGAAGATCTTGTTATATGCCCAACAGCATACTGTCATGTATCTGCATTACACTCCCCCTTCCAAGGCAATTTTAACAAAATAAGGGACAGAATAATTTTAGAGCTCATTTCTCCCAAGAAAAATATGTGCTTAAGCAATCAACACATAATGCATACCTTTTTCATCTCCCCTGCTTTTGTCTTGGCAAAGAGATTTTCTGGCAGATGCTGCATCTGTGGATTCATTCTTATTAGGTCAGGAAATAAACACACTGTGGAGAACATGAGGATTGTTTAATACTACAAGAATGAGAGTGCCGGCCACACAGTAGGATGGGCGCCCACCCAGGAAAACTGATAGATCGCAACTGCAGGGCCTACGCTTCGTCACCGAGTTCAGAAGCATCTTCTGTAGAGGAAGAATGGCCCGTGTTCCTCGTACTCAAAGCGGTGGACCCACAGCGGCTGGAAACCCTGAAGCGAGGCCAAGATGGAGCCACCAGTCCACACGGCAGTGTCTCTTTCTGGCAGCACGTTTACTTGGGGGTTGTCGTTGGGACACATGCTGCTCAGCTCCTTCTGCAAACGGTTAGGGAATCCACTGAGCATAGTGCTGCCCCCGCAGAGCAGAATGTTGCCCATGAGGTCCCGTTTGAGGGCGACGTCACACTTGTTCAGGCAGGACACCGTCTGGGTGTGGAGACCCAGCTGCATGGACTTGATCAGAGAAGGCTTGAAGAACATCTCCGCGCAGAGGAACCTTTCCTGGCACAGGAATATCTCCTTCCCATCTGGCAGAGTGTACGAGACCGAATGATCAGCGGGAGGGACTTTCTTCTCTTCGATTGGGTCCAGGGCTACAAAGCAGCATTTCTGCTTGATGTCCTCCACGATGCCCATCTGGTCCTCTGTGAAGTGTTTCCCCGAACAGTTCAGCAGGCTCATCAGGTAAACCGTCAGGTCAGAACCTGCATAGTCTAGTCTCCCGGTGATGCTGGGCAGAGGATACCCCTCATAGATTGGGACCACATAGGACACACCGTGGCCAACCTCCACCACCAGGCCGGAGGTCCTTCCATAGGAGTACATGGAGAGGCGGGACTGGTAGGCGATGTGCATTGCAGGCGTGTTGAAGCTTTCGAACAGCATCTCAGCGTACTTCTCCCGGTTGGTGTGTGGGCTCAAGGGCGGGTCTGACACCAGGACCGCATGATCCTCTGGGGCGATCTTCATCTCCTTCCGGAATAGATATTCCCAGATATCCTGCACCGAATCCCAGTCCACAATGATGCCATGACGCAGGGGATTGACGAGCTTGAGACGAATGTCTGGATCGAGCAGCTCCTGGCCCACGAATGTCTCTTTGCGATTATCGCCAGTTTTGGCTGTCTCCATGTAGGGCTTGCCCACTGTGGACGAGATCTTGTGAGTGGGCCTGGGAAGCCCAGCAAAGCCACACTTACAGTAGCCAGTGCCAAGGTCTACCACCACTGCTTTGGTCACCTCCATCTTGTGCCTCTCCTTTGCCACTGGTGATTTTGTACGTTCTTCGGGCACCGAGCTATTGGAGCGGACCCACACTGCCCGCTTTGCAGGGCCATCCATTAAGGAGGCTGTCTGGAGGACCTGGCTCTGCAGGGAGGTCTGTTCTCCTGCTTTCTTGGCAGGCCCATCCCCAATGACTGCCATCTGTGAGGCCCAGACACTGTCAAGAGCCATCCTGCTCTCAGAAGTTCCCTCAGTCCCGCCAGCCTAAAGGCCTGAAAGGCCAAAATCAGAGGGCACCTTCAGAATCTTCCCAACCGATGACATCACTGATTATGACATAATCCAGTGACCTGGGCTTTCTAGATACTGGGAAAACTGTCCCATGTTAGGGTGGATTGGGGGGAGGTGTTTTTGAAGTGGTTTTTTAATCTAAATTTTGTGATAGACCTGATTCATTCAGTCAACTAATATTTATTGAGTGGCTGCCATATGCAAGACAACTGGTAATCCAGCACTGAAAAAAAGGGCAGACACAAATCTCTGCCCTTACAGAGTTACATTCTAGTTGGGGGGCTAAGGGGAGGAGACAGACAATAACCAAAATAAATATATATTAGGACATGTTAAGCTAAAGAGGAGAGCACAGTGGGGTGGGGGTGGGGAATAGGGATTGTGGCAATGTTAGTGTGGTCTGGGCAGGGCTCCCTGAGACAGTGACATTTGAATCCAGATCCCAAGAAGATAAGGAAGAGAGAGAGAGCCGGGTATACATCAGGGTGAGCAGCTTATGCCCCTGGAGGCAGACACGGGGCTAATGAGTTAGGGCAGGGGTCCGCAAACTACAACCAGAGCCAAACCCAGCCTGCAGCCTGACTTTTGTAAATAAAGTTTTATTGGAATGTAGCCACATTCATTTACGTATTGTCAGTGGCTGTTTTCACAGTACAACAACAGTTGTCGTCCAGACCGAGACCATATGGCCCACAAAGCCAAAAATATTCTCCAGCCCTTTACAGAAAAAGTTTGCCAACCTCTGAGTTAGAGATGAGCCAGGAGACGAGCAAACCAGGAAATGTACATGAAGTGGGAGAAGAAAGGTGGTGTGGGAGGGCATGCCACACCTGCAGGCCTTGTAGGTCACTGCCAGGACTTTGATTCTGCAGGAGGTGGGAAAGCACTAGAGAATTTTGAGCAGAGGATTGACATCTGATTTTAACAGAACCACTCACTGCTATGGTGAGAATGCCACCAAAAGTGACAGTAACTGCCAGGCACTTGTTATCTTGCTCCTTAGGACAAATTTAAGAGAAATTATTTTCACACATGTATTTGTACACATGTTCTTCCTCTTTAAGGGTCATTGGTTAGGGAGTGAAGTTAGAACTTACAGAGGCCACCCTCCCAATGGAGGTTTATAGATGCATAGGTCACCTGTTGAGGATTGAATCATGTCCCTGACAAAAGATGTTCAAGTCTTCATCTGCGTTCTTGTGGGTATGAACCCATTTGTAAATAATTTGTGAACAGTAACTTTGAATACCGCTAAGGTGAATAAGGCTGTGGACTAATTTTTGAACAGGATCTTCGAAGATCCCATTTAGATGAGGCCAAACTGTATCAAGGTAGGCTTTAATCCATATCACTGGAGTTCTTATAAGGCAGAGGAAATTTGGACACAGTCAGAGAAAGCCACAAGAGGAGACCAGGGAGACAGCTCGCCAGGTGACAGAGACAGAGATGCAAGCCAAGGAACACCCAGAATTACAGCAAGCCAGCATCAGAATGCTACAGACTCTGGAGAAATCATGGCCTGTTGAGACCTTGATTTTGGACTAAGTCTCCAAAACTGTGAGACAATAAATATCTGTTGCTTAAGCCACCCAGTGTGTGATATTTATCATAACAGCTCTGGCAAACTAAGACACCATCCAAGGATATCCAGCCAGGCAGTGGTCAAGCTCCACTGACTATAGCTTCACCAGAGGGGTGTGCTTGATGGGCCTGCATGTGACTCAGGCTGCTCGACCACCATCTCACATGCTATCCCTGAAGCTGGACATGGATGCTGATGCCTCACTTCTCCAGAATCCACCTTAATGTTATGAGGCACACTGGGTCTAACCCCAGCCCTATGCTGTTGATAAAAGAGGCAATCACTATAATGACAGGATTTCTCCTTTAGGGAGGCTACTTGGGATGCTCTTGGTTTTTTGTGGGGTGTGAGACTGGACTGAGTCCAATCTTGTGAGCCTTATGGCTATCTGATGGGGGCAGCAAAGCTATCATCTCACATACAAAATCTCAAGTTCTTGGTTCCATGGGTTGTGGATGATAATGGCACTGAATTTTGAAGAAAGGATAGGAAAGTACATTTCTCTAATGCCTGGTTGCCTGAAAAATGGTTTACTTGCCTTTGCTAATCAGGGATTGGCATGGCCAACTCAGATTGACCTACTGCCTGGCACATACAACTCACTACACACACACACACACACACACACACGTCACCAGCTATCTAAAATATTTATGGACTCCCTGGGGTCTCAGGAGAGACTGAATTTTAAGGCCCCTTGAGATGGTCAGGGGCTCTCAGCAGAGAGAGGATTCCTTGCCAAACAGGCACTTTGAACCTCTTTGCTCCTTCCCAAAGCTCAGCCCCCAGTGTGGTGTCCCAAGTACTAAACCTGTGCCATTTTCCTTACGGTGGAAGGGAGAGGAACTCTCCTCAGAGGTGTCCTGGCCACCTCATAGTCATCCCATTGGCAAAGGTGAGATCTTCCACCCAAAATAGTATGAGATACCTGAACACACACTAGCCTTGGGGAAAAGGACACAGCACGTCTTCTAGGACCACACAAGGGTTGCACTTGGGAGCAGGCTCTGTAGTGACAAGTAGGAGAGGTGCCCCTGATTCCCAGGGAAGATGTGATTGGCTTGTTTGAATAATTTCACAGGCTGGCCAGGAAGGGAGACTTGTTGGGTTGAGGACTGGGCGGAGCTGGCCCTGCTGATGGGGGAACAAGCTAGGTGGGGAGCCTTTCCTGCAGGGTGGAGGGCATGTCTGGCAAGAGCAGAGAACTCATGGTTAGGCCTTGGAGGCCCTGTGAGGCTCAAAGGTATAAAGCAGCACTTGAATTTTTAGGCCTTAGAATAAAGAGGATAGAGGACTACTGAGGCCTGAAATCTGGATCCAACCACTTTCTCTCTCCTTTCCTGCAAACCAGTGGCCTTGATGCATCTCTAAGTCAGCATGTCCCCAGTGGAGTTCATTTTCTTCTCCTTCATCCCTCCTCCTCCCCTGCATTCCTGTTTTCTGTGAGGGCACCACCATCCACCAAGTCATTCAAGACAGAAACATGGAGGCAGGGAATAGGGACCAAGCTGATGGGGGGACATAGCACCATCACAGTCACATTCAACTAACATTTTGAGTAGTTTACCCAAGGTCACCCTCAAGAATAGAAGCAGATACTTGTACATCAATGTTCATAGCAGCATTATTCACAATAGCCAAGAAAATGGAAACAACCCAAGTGTCCGTGAATGGATAAACAAAATATGGTATGTCCACACAATGGAGTATCATTCGGCCATAAAAAAGGATTGGAGTCCTGATACGTGCTACAACTTCGATGAACCTCGAGAGCAGTAGACTAAGTGAATTAAGCCAGACACAAAAGGACAACTGTTGTATGAGTCCATGTATCTGAAATATCTAGAATAAGCAAATCCATCCAAACAGAAAGTGGAATAGAGGTTACCAGGGTCAGACAGGAAAAGGCATGGGAAGTTATTATTGTTTAATGGGTATAGAATTTCTGTTTGGGGTGATGAACATGTTTTTGGTAATGGCTGGTGGTGATGGTAGTACAAAATTATGAATGTAATTAACACCATTGGATTGTATATTTGAAAGTGATTAAAAGTGGGAAATTATCGGTTATATGTATGTTACTAGAATAAATTAAAAAAAAACAACTATAGAATTGTACAACACAAAAAGTGAACCATAATGTTAACTATGGACTATAGTTAGTAGTATAATTATAATGATATGTTTCATCAAATGTAACAAAGGTGCCACATTAATGTAAAGTGTTAATAATAGGGGAAACTATGTGTATGGGGGAAGGTATATGGGAACTCTATTTTCTGCATGATTTTTCTGTAAAACTAAAATTGATCTAATTTTTAAAAAGAAAAAAGACTTCAATAGTAAAATGATTAAAAATTTTTAAAAGGACAAGATAGATTTGAACTTCGGAGGCTAGTTCCTTGCTCTTTCCTCATTCTGTACTGTCTTTCCATGAGGAATGGAAGGAGAGTAGGCTAAGGGGGTCCATGGCACAATCTTTAAATGGCCGAAGGCTTATCACATGGAAGAACTTTGGCCTGCCCAGCCTCAGGAGCAGACACAATTAATGGCTTCTTCAGAGAGCTACAGATGTCAAATTATTCACAGCTGGCCAAAATGGAATGAGCAGTCTGAGCCAGATTGTTGAGCGGGATGTTCTAGAGGGGAGTCAATGCCCAGTTCTCGGGTTCTGTGATTTTGTGATACCTCTAAGGGAATTTCTAGGCCATGATGATCATAACTGTAACCCTTATGAACTTGTTACCCACGTAATCCAGTTTCATAGTGCCATGTTCCAAGAAAAAAATTCAGCAAACAGAAGTTCCAGAATGAGTTCTTAGCATTCTTAGATCTTTCACAGCAGGACTTCTTAACTATATCTTAAAATCCATTTTTTTCCAATCCACATCACTGAATGGCTCACCTACGTCTGCTCTTCTTCATTCTCCCTTCCTCATCCCTAGCTGCTTCTCTTCCTTTTTGACTCCAGAGTCTTCACCAGCAAAGCCCTAACATGGCTTTGGGCCTGGGGGTGGAGGCAGTTTGAGAGGCACGTCCCTATGGGAACCTAATGAATTTGTCCCTTTGGATGACAAGCCACCTTAGTTTGCTTGGGCAGAGGTAAGGGATTCATCTCTCCCCCTCCCCCACACCCCACATCTGATCTAATCATCTAATGAACGTGTAATCATTGGGGCCAAGGTCCCAGTAGCCGATGAGGGAAGGCCTCAAATGCTAATTCCAAGTCTGACTCCTAGTGTCTGAGGCCCTGGGACCTCTCGAGCCTCATCTATTGCACTACATTTCCAAAACACCTTAACTACTGGAAGTTTCCCACCTTCTCTCACTCTGAGCCTTTGTTCAGTCTGCGCTCTCTGATGCCCTTCCCTCCTCCTGGCTCCTTGACAAATACCCCCATGTCTTTCGGCATTTGACTCAAGCATCGTCTCTCCTCTAGAGAATCTTCTGGCCTCTGTCATCTTTCACCAGCAGGCAGCACTGGGCTGGCCCCACTACCAACCTCAGTCAATGCTGAGTGGAGAGATGAAAGCTTTGTTGGGGCCTCAAGCTTTGACAACCTTTAAGGAGGCCTAGTGCATTGGTGGACAGACAAGTTAAAACTCCAAGTACAAACACTCCCCAGCTAGCGGCTCTTGGGCAAGTCATTTGAATTCTGAGCCTCGGTTTCCTCAGCTCTGCCTATTTCCCAGGATTCTGTGGAATAACAGGTGAAATGCCTGATAACGGTGCCTGGCTTACTGTAGGGGCTCAATAAACATTCATTCCCTTCTCAGGCAAGAGGCAGAGGAGGAAAAGGTGCTCAGTGAGGGGATGGAGGAGTGGGACATGAAGGGAGGGGCGGGATCCTCTGAGAGCCCAGGGTGCTGGGGTCTCAAAAGCTGCTGGCCACCTGCTCTACCCAGGAGCACATCTGTGTTGGGGGTGGGACAGGCAGGGGGAGCAGATCAAAGGCCGGCCAGGGCCAAGTCCTCCCCAAGATGCCTGAATGGACCAGCCCCCAGTGACATCACAATCCTGCCTGGGTGGTCCCCAAGGCGCTGTCCACAGAGGTAGGCCCTCTTATTTCTCCCCACGGAGCTCTGGGATGTGGATGTGAGAAGTGAGCAAGGAAGGCAAATGGCGACAAGGAACAGCCCTGGCCCCACACCCATGGGCACGGCTCAGGGTGACCCTGGAGAGGCGGGAATGCTGCCAGGCCCTGGCGCTGGCCTCCGGGACACGGGCTCAGCCACTCAGCTGAAGATGAAGCCCAAGAAGGTGCGAAAGATCAAGGCTCTCATCATCGACCTGGGCTCGCAGTACTGTAAGTGCGGCTACGCGGGGGAGCCGAGGCCCACCTACTTCATCTCCTCCACCGTGGGCAAGCGCTGCCCCGAGGCGGGCCACGCCGGCGACAACCGCAAGGAGACCTACGTGGGCCACGAGCTGCTCAACACAGAGGCGCCTCTCAAGCTGGTCAACCCGCTGAAGCACGGCATCGTGGTGGACTGGGACTGCGTCCAGAGCATCTGGGAGTACATCTTCCACACGGCCATGAAGATCCTTCCCGAGGAGCACGCCGTGCTGGTCTCCGACCCCCCGCTCAGCCCCAGCAGCAACCGGGAGAAGTACGCGGAGCTCATGTTTGAGACCTTCAGCATCCCGGCCATGCACGTGACGTCCCAGTCGCTGCTGTCCATCTACTCCTACGGCAAGACCTCCGGGCTGGTGGTGGAGAGCGGGCACGGCGTGTCGCACGTGGTGCCCATCTCGGAGGGCGACGTGCTGCCAGGCCTGACGGGCCGCGCCTACTACGCGGGCAGCGACCTCACCAACCACCTGATGCAGCTGCTCAACGAGGCGGGCCACAAGTTCACGGACGACCACCTGCACATCATCGAGCACATCAAGAAGAAGTGCTGCTACGCGGCGCTGCTGCCAGAGAAGGAGCTCCGCCTGCCCCTGGAGGAGCTGCGCGTGGACTACGAGCTCCCCGACGGCCAGCTCATCACCATCGGCCAGGAGCGCTTCCAGTGCTCCGAGATGCTCTTCAAACCCTCCCTGGTGGGCTGCAACCAGCAGGGGCTGCCCGCGCTCACGGCCACCTGCCTGGGCCGCTGCCAGGAGGTGGGCTTCAAGGAGGAGATGGCCGCCAACGTGCTGCTGTGTGGCGGCTGCACCATGCTGGACGGCTTCCCCGAGCGCTTCCAGCGGGAGCTGAGCCTCCTGTGCCCGGGCGACAGCCCCACCGTGGCTGCTGCGCCCGAGAGGAAGACGTCTGTGTGGACCGGGGGCTCCATCCTGGCCTCCCTGCAGGCCTTCCAGCAGCTCTGGGTCAGCAAGGAGGAGTTCGAGGAGCGGGGCAGCGCCGCCATCTACAGCAAGTGCTGAGCCCCAGGGCCCGCCAGGGCGGCCTCTGGGTCACTTTATACACATTTACAGAATTTCGCATAAAACTTTAACGGGCCATGTCTTGTCTAGTCTGGATTTCTTGCTCTAGTCTGACAGCGTCAGGCAGCAGGGAGTTGGGCTTGGACGTGCCAGCACCTTTGGCTCTGCTGGGTCAGGAGCAGCAGAGGGGACCTTCACTGCCCCCTCCCCACCTCTGCCCGCCCCGTGGGGTGACCCCATCTAAAAGCCCAGAGCGTGGCTCAAAGCCAGATTCCACAGCCCATTCCATGTTGCTTGCTCACCCATTTGACAAAGGAAGAACGGAGGTTAGAGATGAAGGGACTAGCTTGGGTGCCAGAGTTAAGTGGAGGGCGGGAAACTCACCCAGGTCCCTGACTCCTGGCGGTCGCCTGCCCACAACTTAGTCACTGATTGATCACCCCGGGCCCCCTCACTAGCCCTCCCTCATTGCTTGCAGCCCACAGATGTAGCCTTCTGTCTCTGGAGTTTTCTACCCTGTAGCGGTCCTCCTTTCCACCCTCACCAAGACTGCAGCGATTTTTCAGGAATCACAAGGCAGAGCCACCAAACCCAAAGGTGTTGGAAGAACCAGAAGGTCCTTCAGAAATCATGGGGTCCTCCCCATCCTGTAGAGATATGGGAACCTGAGAACCAGAGAGGGAGGGGGATGGCTCGACATCAACGAGTCCAGGTCTCCTGAGTGACCCAGGCCATCAATATTTCCGGAAGGGCACACATGACATGGGTTTTAATGATTAGTAATGCAAACAGCTTATGGGCCAGGCCCAGGGCTGGAGACCTAGAAATGACGAGGGCATGGGCCCTCCCTTGGACTCACAGCCAGTGGGGGATCCTGTGGACAGCCAAGTTGGTATAACTTGGTGCTCCTGAGGGTGGGAAGGGGGAGGTGCTGTACTGGAAAGATGTAAATGGAGACGGGCTAGGCGCAGTGAACATTTACTGGCTTTGGGACTGAGGGAGAGTCTGATGAGATATGTGAATAGCTACCTAGGAGAGGATGGTTCCTACCCCTTTTCCTTACCCCCAACTCCCAGTGGAGCCCATGACCATGTCTGGGATCAGACATTGGTGAGCTGTGTAATCTTGGATGGGTTATCAAATATCCCTGAGCCTCTCACCTGGGCAGAGAGTCCTGATACGGGGCATTTGGTGGGGCTCCCTCTGTCCTGGACCTTGTGCTGGGGGCCGTGGACATGGAAGAACCAGACTAAGGCCACCTAGTCATTCCCTGTGGCCTAGACTTGGGTTTTTGGCCTGGAATCTGAGTACGCTTGGGGCTGGCAGGGCCTTGGTGCCATGCAAGAAACTTGAGCTTTGTCTTATAAAGACGGGTTGCAGACTAGAGGCGCATAGGCTAAAAGAGGCTACTAGACCTGTTTTGTTTGGCCAGCACAGTGTATGCATTTTTTCCCCTCTTAAATGTGAATTCTTTTGAGGGGCCTATATTCTCCAGGTTGCAAAGACCCTACCACTCTGATGTCTTACATACCTGCTGCTTGAACATAACCTTTGCTTAATTAGCCAGCATTAGTTTCTGCATACAACCCAAGAATCTTGACTGATATTGATCCTAAAACCCCACTGAGCTACAGATGATAGAGGGAATCTAAGGTTTGAAGAAGGGAAAGTGATGTGCCCATCACACAGGCAGTAAGCAGTAAGTGCTGACACGTGACCCCTCTTCCTCAGGCTGGCCTTGACGGTTTCCGGAAACCTGTGTCTATCCCCACTCCTGTTTTAGTCTGCTGGGCTGCTGAAGGCAATATACTGGAAATGGGTTGACTTTTACAAGCTTACAGTTCTGAGGTCATGAAAATGTCCAAATCAAGATATCTTCAGGCAATGCTTTCTCCCTGAAGACTGGCTGCCAGCGATCCTGGACTCCTCTGTCATGTGGCAAGGCACATGGCCTCATCTGCAGGTCTCTACCTTCTCTTCTGTGTTGCTTTCAGCTTCTGGCTTGTGTGGCTTCCTCTCTCAGCTTCTGTGGCTCTCTCTCTGGTCTCTCTCTCCATATTCATCTCATTTACAAAGGACTCCAATAAGAGGATTAAGACCCACCCTGGGCCACACCCTAACTGAAATAATCTAATCAAAGGCCCTTAAGTGCAGTGACCTGATTAAAAGATCCCACGTATAACAGGTTCACACCCATAGGAATGGATTACTTTTAAGAACATCATTTTTCTGGGGTACATAACACCTTCAAACTATCACACCCTCCCTATCTTCTTCTCTTCACTCCCCACATCCTCAGCAACTTGTCTCCTCAGTTAACAGCTTGATTTCTGTGGAAAAGCCTGGGTCTGTGGCTTGCAGTTTCAGACAGCCCGCGGACCGTGCGTTTATCAACTCACCCTTCTAAGACCCCAGGACCATTAAAGTGACGGTAGAGGAATATAAATGTGCAAACTGTCCGCAAATGAAGAGGATGGTAGAGGGTAGGGGGCTGCAGCAGGCTGGAGACTTTCACCTGATTCTAGGAGAAGGAAAGTGCATGCAGGAAAGTAGGCAGAGAAGGAAGGCTGGGGGTGCTGCAGACTGAGGTGGGGCTTCCAGCACAGGAGGGCGACTTCCCATTCTGGAGAATGTGGGATTTGGAAATGCCAGTTACCAAGTGTTATAGGTTGAATTGTGTCCCCCTAAAAGACATGTTCAAATCCTAACCCCCGGGTCCCATGAACGTGACCCCATTTGGAAATCGGGTCTTTGGAGATGTGATTAGTTAAGATGAGGCCAAACTGCATTAGGATGGTCCCTACTCCAATTACGACTGGCGCCTTCTAAGAGGAGAGGAATTTGGACACAGAGACAGACACAGGGGAGAACGCAGTCAGGAAGACCCAAGGAAGGACCCCCTGCAGGCTTCAGAGGGGGCGCAGCCCTACTGAAGGCTTGGTTTTGGACTTTTAGCCTCCAGAGCTGTGAGAGAATAAGTTTCTGTTGTCTTAATCCACCCAGTTTGTGGTACTTTGTCGGGGCAGCATGAGGAAACCAAGGGGGTGGGGCAAGGAGAGGGATGGGCAGAGGGGCCTCTGTGTGCATAGTCCTCAGGCAGAGCTAGTGCAGGGGAGAGAAGAGGGAACATCACGTCCCTGCCTGCACCCTCTCTCCTCCCACCCCAAACCACTCAGGTCTAGCTAACATTCCTGAAATGGAGCCTATAGCTGAGGCCTCTGCTTCTCTCTTCCCCGTAACTGGTTTCTCCAAGGGCATCGCATGTGGCCCCAGGGCGGACTTTACGCTCCAGCTCCAGGGGTGGTGCAGGTGATCCAGACTCAGCCAGTCAGAGCATTCCACCTCCCTGCCATAGTGATTGGCTCAGGAGTGAGCATGGGGACCTGACCTCAGCCTACCCTGAGGAGGGAACCACATGCTTTTGGCTTGGAAGGTTGGTGTGAGATTGGGATGGATGGCCCTGTGGTAGCTTCTCTTCTCAGGAAGGAAGCCAGCTTGAAGCTGACCCACCAAGGAATGCAGGGCTCAGGGCAGCTCAGACGCAGAGCTGGTGCCCGCATGACCTCCTGTGAACCTTTGCCTCCAACCATGCCCAGAGTGCCCCCTACCTCATGATGTTTTAGTTGGGTGAGGCGTGTTTGTTACTCGCAACAGGGAAAATTCTAGATGCTTCAGTTTTCCTTCTAATCAATGGTATTCTTCTGGAGAAAGTTTGTGTGGAGGAGGGGCCGGAACTGGAGAGGCTTCTTAGAATTGAAATATTAAGACCAACACTTCAAGAAGATTTTTTATCAGGGTAGGAAAGAACGTCAGATGCACTAACCCTGAAGATCAGGGACCTCACCTAATCATTCTCCTACATTCAGTTGTTCAGCTATTTGTCACCGAGGTTAGACTCTGAATTCCCTGAGGACACTAACTGGGTCTCCCTCATCTGGGTCTTCTCAGAGCCCATTCCAGGGCATGGCACAGAGTGGGCAGTCCGACGAAGCCCTGTCTGTGAGGCAGAAGTTACAAGTGCATTTTCCCCATTTTACAGATGAGTCTTGGAGAGGCTGAGAGTCCTGCTCAAGTTCACCCACTTGATCAGTCACCGTCTTGTGCTAAATTCAAGCGTGGTGATTCCAAATCTAATGCCTCTTGTGCTTGTTTCATCTCCTTGCATGTTTTCAATCTCTTTCCTAAAGGGGGATATATATATATATGTATCTTTCAATAATAATTGCTTTCAATAAAGAACAAATATCATCATCATTCTAAGATTTAAAAGGTAAAGGATATCAAAATTTTCAGCAGAGACAATTATCTTGCCTGAGGTTTCCAGAGACACCAGAAGTGTTAGAGTGACATCCAGTGGTGAAATCCTACCATTTACACAAAACAAGAGGCTGCCTGAGACCCCAGGGTTATCGCTGCTCCTCCAGGCAGCCTGGGCTCCCCACCCCCCTGCCCCAAGTTTACCCTGAGAGTTATCTGCATAAGGTGTTTTTAGGAAATTTACTTTATTACAAGGCAAGTCATTAAGTGTGTTCTATTTGACGTGGGATTCTTTTGCTTTGAGGCTACATTTTCCTGTAATGTGGATTCTAACCAGTGTGTGTGTGTGGGGGGGGGAGTGTGAGGGGTGGCAGTGTGGGGTAGGGGGTAGTGCTGTCCTGTAGCCAGTCCTTCCCGGGCTGGGCTGCAAAAGCCGCTTGGTGGGATTTTGCCAGCCAGTTGTTAAACTGTTGACAGCTGAAATTGGCCATGGTGGGAGTATTTACCCCGCAGAAATCAGCCAATGCTACTAATTACCTCCCCCCCCACACCTCTACGCCAACTCCCTGTGCCAGAGCTTGTTTGGGGGAGGGGAAGGGCAGAGGCGGAAGGTGGGGAGATTAGTGCAAGGGAAATGGTGGGTGGCAGAATCATCTAGACAGCTAGTTCACAAGAAACACAGGGGGAGGCCAAAGTGCATCAGGGTGGGCCTGGATCCGGTCTGCGGGAGTCCTCAGGAGCAAAGGGAATTTGGTCGGAAACAGTAGCCACGGGAGGAGATAGAAAGAGACAGACTGCCGTGTGATGGAGGCAAAGGCGGAGTCATGCCTTGGCAGCCAGCCAGCACCAGGACAGGCACACCAGGGAAAGCATGGCCTGCTCATACATTGATTTTGGACTTCCAGCCTCCAAACTGTAAGCCAACACATTACTGTTATTTATGCCAAAAAAAAAAAAAAAGGAACACCTGGATGGAACTTCCCCTCCAGACTCCTGGGGAGAACCTAGGAATCTGCGTTTGAAAAGGCTCCCCAGGTGATTCTGATAAGACTCTCCTAGTAAAGAAAACTGCTCAGAGGCCTGAGCCCATACTAAGCACAGTGGAAGTGCTCAGAGGTAAACAAGCAACTGTGCCGTGGTGAGGGACAAGCCCAAGGTGCTGGGTGACCACAATGCTGCGCCTTCAGGTCAGAGCGTCTTTCACCCCTGTCCAAGCTCCACCCGTGCTCCCAGGGCAGCTGGGATGCCCGCTGCTCTGGCACGCATTCCCTGGCACGCCCGGGTGGGGTGCGTCCTCCCTGCGCCCTGTCGCGTTGTGTGGCCCTGGGCTCAGCTGCCTTGGCTTTGATCGGCTGCACACGGGCCTGTCTCCACAATTCAGCTGAAAGGACAGACGCCGTGTCTGGTTCCTCTCTGCAGCTTGTGTGGGCTTGGGGCAGGCAGGAGCAGGGGCCGGGAGACTGTGTGCTGAATTTAGTGTCTATAGGTTCCTGCATTTGTATTTGCTAGGCAGTGATCTCTTGTGGTTCTTTCTTCCCAGAACAGTGCAGGATCCCCGAGGTACTGGTTCTCAGCCCTTCCATCCTGGCTACGTGTTAGGATCACTCAGGCAGCTTTAGAAAAATACTCATGCTCAAGCTATTCCCGATCAAATCAGAACCTCTGGGCGCAGAGGTGAAGCACCGGAATAAATTAAAAGGTGCCCAGGTGATTCTGATGTGCAGCCCAGCTGAGGACCTCTGCTCTGGGGAAGCCTCGGAGCCTGGTCTTTCCCTTTCACACCAGAACTATCCAACAGCTTATCAGGCAGCACTCAGCCTAGAAAAACGTTCTTTTCCTGAAACGGAGCCCTAGAATCTGCAGTTTCTGACCCTTTGGCATTCCAGAAGGCACTGCACAGCTTCTGAGCGCCCCCCCCCCCATTCTCTTGGTTTCTGCATTCAGAAATATGTAAAATAATAATTAGGAATCAAATGAATCATAGCAAAAGCAGTAGGACTGTGCTTGAAGAGTGTGAGGAAGTCAGAGAAAAGAGCAGTGCTTTAAAGATGACCCGTGAGCAATTGCAGAAGGAAGACTGAGAGCCACTTGACGTTTCAGGCAGGAAGTGCCCAGCAGAGAAAACCGTGTGGACCAGAAAGGGATCAACAAGCACTTGCGTGGCTGTGAACCTAAATGCTGGACCTCTGAGCACGAGAAGACCCTCTTCTTTTTTATGGCCAACAACACTTTGATTCCCCTCACTAAAAACGCAGCTTGGTACATTTTGATAGCTCCAAGCACTTTCTGCCAAAAGGACTCATTTAAGACTGCAAGTGGTTTGCGGTGATCTGATGTGGACGGTATAATTGCAGCTCAAACAGGAAAACAGCCTCTTGGTTTGAGAGAGCTTCTCTTCCTCTCACCCTGGTGTGTGCATGCCTAAATGTGTACATACCTACCTAGGTACACACATGTACACATACCACAGAGCATGCCGTCTGCTTAGAAGGGTTTATTTCTTTGTGAAGGGTGGCAGTAAGTCAATGGTGGGCAAAAGTCCTGTCTTAAACTTGTGGTTCTCAAATTTTATGGCATATTAGAATCACCCGTGGAGCTTTAAAACATCCTAATGCCAAGGACTTCCGGTTCCAGCAAGATGGAATATTCCCCCAGTCTTCCCTCTTACAACCCCCAAATCCTGGACATAAAAAACAAATAAGCACAGGAAGACTCCGAAAGGTGGAAAGAAGACAGTGAGCTGCCTAGAGAGCTTGGGACCAGAGGAAAGGCACAGTGAGTTTCCTGGGTTCCCTTACTGCTTCCCATATATCCCAGAGATATAAGGCACTCTAGAAGCTTTCAACCCAGAACTGCCAACAGGCATTGTCAAGAAAAGCTTTAAGAAAAAAACAGATGCCCTAGCAAAAGAACTGAGAAAAGGGTGGCCTAGTAACAGAAAACTTCTTTTTGGTAAGACTTGCTCTGCTCCAGCCAAACACCGACAGAAAAGCCATGCCCATCCCAGCCCCTGTGGTGTCATTGTGACCAAACCCTCCCACTCGACAGAAGCAGGCAGCATGTTCAGACTGCCTCAACGGGGCAGTACCAGAAGGTCCAGTGCAAGCTGAACCTCCATCTCCACCAACATCAATGAGTCAGAACAAGCCGGTTGGCACTCAGCTTGCTCCTCTCCCACTCTGGTGACTGCTGATCTTACACCCGCACTGGAGGGCAATGAGGTGGTGAGAGTCAGTGCCCCACTTTTGCCATGGTGGTGTTGGTGAGGCCCAGTGGAAAGCTGAGCTTATTCACCTACCTGGCTATTGAGCTACACTTTAATAGGGGATTGCCGTCAATAAAAGAAGATTAAATAGGATCCAAGGTCTCATAATATAATATTCAAAATGTTCAGGATTCAATTGAAAAGCATTCATTATACCAGGAACCAGGAAAACTACCATGTGAATGAGAAAAGACAATTTGACATCAGTAACAACAACAACAAATAAATCTCAATCTCACACTTTATACAAAAGTTAACTCAAAATGAATCATGGAATTAAAACATAAAACTATAAAACTTATGTAACAAAACATAGAAAATCTTCAGGATCTAGGATTAAGCAAAACGTTCTTAGGCTTGACACCAAAAGCATGACCTGTAAAAGGAAAAACTGATGAATTGGACCTCATCAAAGTTAAACATTTTTGCTTTGTGAAAGACACTTTTAAGAGGAAGAAAAGACAAGCTACAGCTTAAAACACAATACTATTTACTTTAGCACCACAATGAAACTCTTAGGTATATATCCAAAAAAATATGTATAGGATTTATATAGTGAAATTTATAAAACTCTGTTGAAAGAAAAAAAAATGGTGAGAATAAACACAAAAAGGAAAAAAAAAAATGGTGAGATATTCCATGTGCATAGACAGCAAGACTCAATGTTATTAAGCTGTCAATTCTTCCCAACTTGATTTATAGATTCAGTGCAATCTCAATAAAAATCCTAGCAAGGTACTTTTTATATATCAACAAGCTGATTCTAAAGTTTATATGGAAAAGCAAAAGACTCAGAATAGTCAACACAATGCTAAGGAAGAAGAATGAAGTCAGAGGACTGACACTATCCAAGTTCAGGATTTACTATAAAGCTACAGTAATCAAAACAATGTGGTATTGACAAAAGAATAGACAACTAGATCAATGGAACAAAATAGAGAGCCTAACAGAATGTAGTCAACCGATTCTTGACAAAGGAACAAAAGCAATTCCATGAAGAAAGGATACGGTCTTTTCAACAAATGGTTCTGGAACAACTGGACATTCATATGCAAAGAAGAAGAAGGAGGAGGAGAAGGAAACAGAGGGGAGGAGGAAGAAGGAGAAAGAGGAGAAGGAGAAGGAGGTGGTGGTGGTTGACACAGACCTTACACCTTTCACAAAAATTAACTCAATGGATAATTTGCCTAATGTAAAATGCAAAGCTATAAAACTTACAGAGGATAACATAAGAGAAAATCCACGTAGCCTTGGATTTGGTGATGAGTTTTTAGATGCAACACCAAAAGCACGCTCCATGAAGGGAAAAATTGAGAAGTTGGACCTTGTGACAATTTAAAGTTTCTCTGCAAAAGATACTGTTAAAAGAATGAAAAGCCACATATTGGGAGAAAATATTTGCAAAACAACGTATCTTATAAAGGACTTGTATCCAAAATATAAAAAGAATTCTTAAAACAACAATAAAAAAGGAACCCAATTAAAAAATGGACAAATACCTGGATACTTCACCAAAGAAGATACAGATGGAAAATAAGCATATGAGAAGAGTGTCCCCATCATATGCCCTTAGAGAATTGCAAATTAAAACAGCAAAATACCACTATATACCTATTAGAATGGCTAAAAAACAAAACAAAAAACTGGCAATACCAAATGCTGGCGAGGATGCCGGGAAACAGGGACCCTCATTCATTTTGCTGGTGGGAAAGGGAAACGGTAAAGCCCCTTTGGAAAACTCATTGGCCTCTTTTCTTTTCTAAGCTGGCTTTTATAAACAAGGACTCATACATTAATTACATAAGAATAGTTTTCGAATAGTAGACTAATAGTATTAGCAGCAGCGCAGGAGAGAAGAGGATGCGCGGACACGCTCCTGGGATTATAAAAGTCTAGGCGTGTTTTTCCCTTAATTGAAAAAAAATGTCATTTATGACTTCTAACTTAAAGCAAGAACCAGACCCTCCCTGCGTGGGCTGCCGGGGTGCGGGCAAGGGGGCTCGGCTCCCTCATTGATCAGGCTTGTTTTTTCCCCTTCGTTAAAAGCAACTCAGAAAACAAGAGAACAACCAGGTAAGGAAAGAGTTCCCGGAAAAGGGACCGCCACGGCCACGTAGAATACGCGGCGGAACGGGCACAGCGGGTTTACCCGCGGGTGTGTGCACACGGGCTAGGGCCGAGAGGGGCGCAGCAGGCGCCGCCGTGCGCTGTGCGCTGTGCGCTCTCGCTGGGTTTTGCCCTTCCTTAAAAATCTCCTTTCCGCCTAGAAACAGCGCGGGACGAAGCTGATGGCGGCCTTTACACGCAGGGACAGCCAACAGCCTTTCTCCCTTTTTCTGAAAAGACACCAAACGGCAGCCGTGGGAAAGCGGGGTGCGGATGCCCCGAGCTCCCGGCAGGGCCTCGTGCGGGGGTCCCCACGCCCGGGCTCCGGGGTAGTGGCCGCAGCAGGGTCCGCTCCTTCTGCCGTGTGGGGCACAGCTGGGAGCCGGGCCTGGCCAGGGCCCCAGGAGACCGCGCTCTCAAGGCCCTCTGCCTCCGGGGCCTGGAGACTCGAGTGCAGACGAGCAACCGTGGCCGCAGGGGCGGGAGGTGGACGGGGCTCTGAGCTCAGCGCCGCCCCGCCAAGCACGGGCCACGCTTACAGCTCTGCTGCAGCCAAGTCATGTCGTTCCCCTTGAAGAAACGGCCGGAAAGACACAGATCTGGAGAAACCACGCTGGAAGCAGCACCCTGCTTCTTACTTAACAAAACTGCGGCCCGGCACGACGCCCTGGAGGGACAAGCGCGTGGCGGGGACCCAGGCGTCCGCGCACGGCCCTCCCAGCTACGAAAGGGGACCAGGATGATTGGCCTTTTCTTACAGAGCTAAACATAGGCTTACCATATGACCCAGTGCTCCTGCCGCTAGGTGTTTACCCAGTTAAGGTGAAAGCTTGCCTCCACACAAACACCTGCACATGACTGTTCCAGGCATCTCTACTCAAAATTGCTCAAAGTTCGAAGTAACCAAAATGCCCTTCAATAGATGAATGGACAAACTGTGATACATCCGTACAATGGAAAATTATTCAGAGGTAAAAAAGAAATGCGCTATCAAACCATGAGAAGACATTAGAGGAACTTTAAATTCATGTGGCTAAGTGGAAGAAACCGTTTTGAAAAGTCTACATACTATGTGATTCCAACTACAGGAAATTCTGGAAAAGGCAAAACTATATTTTTTGTTCCATGGACTCCTTGCCAGTCAGGTGAAAGCCACAGACCCCTTACTAAGTCCACACTACACTGTGTATTATTTAATAAATACATCACACCTGCACCAACACGTCCCCACAAGAATAATGTTTTTTTGAATTTCAAGTCAAGCTTGTGGACCCCTGGTTAAGACCCCCTGCTATAGAGATAGTAAAAAAAGAGTGGTCAGGGGTCTGGAGTGAGGCAAGGTATGAACAGAGGAAACAGGGAATTTTTAGGGCAACAAAACTGTTCTGGATATGATTACTGTAGTGCTGGATACATGACCTCATGCATTTGTCAAAATTAAAAGGATGTACAGTGTACAACACAAAGACAGAACCCAAATGTAAACTATAGACCTTACTTAATAATAATGTATCAATATTGGCCCATTAATTATAACAAATGTATTACACTAATGCAAGATGTTAATAATGGGGGAGATTGTAGATGTGAAACGGGTGAGGATTATATGGGAATTTTCTGTACTATCTGCTCAATTTTTCTGTAAATCTACAATTGTTCTAAAATATTAATTTTTTTAAAAAGTGGAAGCTAAAATAAAAAAAGAAACAAGCTACAGATTGGGAGAAAATATTTGCAAATATTCAGCAAAGGATTCATATTTAGAATATTAAAATAACTCTCAAAACTCACTTAAAAAACATGAACAATTAGAAAATGGGCATTGAAATTGAACAGACATTTCACCAGAGAGGATTTATAGTTGGCAGACAAAGCACACTACAAAATATTCAAAATCGTTAGCTGTTAGGGAAATGCAAATTCAAACCACAATGAGTTGCCACTACACATCCATCAGAATGGCCAAAATAAAAAATAGTGACAACACCAAAAGCTGGTGAAGACAAGAAACTGGATCCCTCGCACATTGCTGGTGGGAATGTTAAATGGTACAGTTCCTCTGGAAAACAATTTAGCAGTTTCTTATAAAACTAAACATGCAACTACTGTACTCTGCAGAATTGCATTCTTGGCCACTTATCCCAGAGAAATGAAAATTTATCTTCACACAAAAACCTGTATATGAATGTTCATAGCAGCTTTATTCATGATAATCCAAAACTGGAAACAACCCAGATTCCTTCAACAGGTGAATGGTTACTGTGGTGGGTGCTTATCATAGAATCTTACTCAGCAATAAAAAGGAATATATTAATCTATGCAACAAGATTGGATGCATCTCTAGGGGATTATCCTGAGTGCAACATGGCGATCCCCAGAGAGCACATACTGTGTGAGCCCATTTCTGTAACAATGTTGAAATGATAACATAAAAGAAATGGAGACCAGATTAGTAGGCCCCAGGAGTTAGCTATGGTTGGCAGGGGCAGGTGGGTGTGGCTATAAAAAGGTAACAAGAGGGAATCTTGTGGTGGTGAAATGGTTCTGTGTCTTGACTGTTTCAATGTCAATATCATGGCTGTGACATTATATTTGCAAGATGTTACCACTGGGGGCACTGGGTAAAAGATACATGGGCTCTCTATTATCTCTTACGGCCCCAAGCAAATCTGTACTTATTTCAAAATAGTTTAATTGAAAAAGAAGACTTAAATAAATGAAGAGATAGACCAAGGGGAAAAAATATCCTTATGCCCAGGCATACCTTAGATCAGTTAAATCCAAATTGCTGGGGATGGGACTCAGGTATTAGTATTTATTTAAATGTGTCCAAGTGGTTCCAGTGTGCATCCAAATTTACCAACCAATACCTGAGCCAACTTGCTGGAGCATGGAGTGTCAACACAGGAGGACGTGAAGATCTTTGGGATTATACAGATCAACTCTGAGACTAGTTGTGTGGTCTTGGGCAAGCCGTTTCTCCTTATTTAATTTCAGGCTCTTTACTTTCAGAGCTGTTCTGAAGATCAAAGAGAAACTGTAGGTAAGTATTTCATAAATTGTAAAGTGCAATATAAAATCAATATACATATGTTCAGATGCATGTATACATTTACATATACACATACACACACATGTAATATATAGAACATCTACCGCATGCAAAAATTTTCTTTTAATTTTGCCAACAGCCTGGTCATTTAGGAACTGTGATGCTGATTTTACAGAAGGGAGAAGCCTGAGGCTCATAGAAGATAAATAGTAACACTTGTGTTAGGTGTATAACTAGATCCTCTTCCAGCAAAAGTCCACTGGCCATGGTTTTGCCCAAAAAGGTGATTGTCAAAGTCATTTA
The DNA here is from genome assembly GCA_026826555.1 of Tolypeutes matacus. Classification (NCBI taxonomy): domain Eukaryota; kingdom Metazoa; phylum Chordata; class Mammalia; order Cingulata; family Chlamyphoridae; genus Tolypeutes; species Tolypeutes matacus. The sequence continues at coordinate 4,346,288 of JAKSZT010054079.1, forward strand.
GAGTCAAAAGTAAGCCTCTACTTTCACTTCCAAGAGACATAAACAAATAAACAAATTAAATTCCCATACAGAAATTTTGGTCGGACTGTCTGGATAACAGTTTGAATTCTTCACTTCACTTTGTCAATATAGATGAAGCTAAGGGTAAGAGAGAAAAATGGAAGTTGTGGTTAAGAAAAAGAAATGGAGAACATGGTCCCTAAATGATTTATGGCCAGCATGAAACCCAAAGAGAGAGGCCACCTGGGAGAAGAACAAGATAGGACTCGTGGCATCCCATTAGCAAATATTAAATCCCTTTAATGCTTGTGTTTGATTATAAAGGTACTTAAAAATGCATTAAGTAAGGGAAAAGCTGACTCTGGCATCAGACGTGCACAAAATGAAAAGAATGCCAGTGTAAAGGAGAAGGAAGCTATCACCTTTTAATGTGCTTCTGTTATAAATTAAATTAAATTGCTGGAACGTTTGTAAAAATGAAGTTTAAGAGGGATGAGTTCAAAGCATATCAGAGAGCTGAGGCAATCACGGTGAAACATCCACAAATGCAGCTGGAACCCAGGTCACTGGTGTGCTTTTTGGGTTATTAAGATAATTACTTGACTGACCGGCTGTGCATGTAGAAATGGAGACTAAGCACTTCAAGGTCTCCCGCCTCCCAGGATGGATTTGGAACAAGGGATCAGTCTCAATATTGGCCCGTCTGGCAAAGCTTTTCTAATAATGATCTTCCAAGAATTTGGAGCTCTGCACAAACTAGTCAACCACTTTCCACCTCTGAGGGGCGTTTTCCCACCCACTTTTAATCTCTCGTTGTGTGTGCTGGTTCCCAAGCGAATTAAATCCTGAAAGTTCTGACTCAATGAATGGAAGACAGTTCACCAGGTGAATCTTCAAAGATTGGGGGAAGGGTAGGGAAAGGCATCAGGACCTTCCTTCTGGCTCATGTCTTGGGGGCCATGACTGGGTTCAGTCTTAACTTCAGGATGTCGAAGTTTTGAAGAAGTTGGACATGGCATTTCAACACTCTTGGTCTTATTTGCCAGCACTGGTGTAATAGAAAGAAGAAAAATATGGGGGAAAAAAAAACCCCGAAACCATGGGAAGTCTTGGGTGAGCTTCCTGGCACTGGCCTGGGGCCACCTCTCAGGCAATATCCAGCCAGCATCCGCCCCTTCCTCGGCCCATACTTCCCTTCTGCTCTTGTTCCTTTCTTTCTGGCTCTCAGAGAACACTGGCTTTTCTTATCTTCTTAGTTCCTTCTCCATCCATATCTGAACTTTCACTTCACCCTCGTTCTTATATTGCCAAATGGCATGCTATTCCTCAGCAAACAATTAGTAGCTTTCAATATTATAGAAAATATTAAAAAATGGACTTGGATACAGGTTGTACATTTCCTTCTCACTAAGTTAGAGATGCTAATGTTAGTGATGGGAGTTAGCCTTCACAGCTTCAGCTCTTCTCAGTCACAAAGTATCATTGTACCTCCTTGTGGCATTTGATTCTCTCAAGTAGCCTAGAAGAAAGTTTGGGGGGTGGAGGGAAGCCTGTTTAACTACTCTCATTTTACAGGTGAGAAAAACGAGGCTCGGAGATAGGTTCAATTTAGTTATCTCTTGTAGCATGGTGCCTGGTGCACTGGGAAGGTAATACATAAAGGGCCAAATCGCTGGCCGTGGAAAAGGTGGGAAAAGCTGGCGCAGTAGACCCAGTCACCCTTCTCTGAGCACAGGACTTTAATTCTGTGCTAGCCCCTGGGGTGGGTTTCATGGGGGTAGGGGTGCCAGGTTTAGCAAATAAAAATAAGGATGCCCAGTTAAATTTGAATTTCTGATAAACAAAGAATGATTTTTTTTCTTTTTCTTTTTTTAGTTTAAGTGTGCCCCAAATATAGCATGGGGTATACTTATACTGAAAAAATCATTCCTTGTTTATTTGAAATTCAAATTTAACTGGGCATCCTGTATTTTATTTGGCAACTCTCCACAGGGGAAGATAGACTAACAGTCGGAAGCTATAGTGATAATAGTGGGGCCTCTGGGAAGACTTCCTGGAGGAAGGGAGAGCTGAGTTGGGTTTTGAATGCTGCAGAGGCCATAGAAGAAGATGTAGGCAGTGAAGACGCAGTAGGGCCCGCAGAGTTTAGGGAATGGACTTACCTCATCGTCTCCATCTCAGCCTCCTCATCTGTAAAGTGGGAATAATGATGTCTGTCGACCTGGAGTAGTTGTGAGGATAACATGAGTTTATGTGTGTAAGGCATTCATGACAGTGCCTGGCACAAAGTAGGCTCCTGGGAGAGGGGCCAACGAAGTTCACTAGGGCAGTGGAAAAAGTGAGGAAGAGGAAGGGATGTGTCAGAAGTGTAAGTTCCTGGGCCTTGCAGAGTGGAGTAGCAGAGCAGGGACACAGGAGTGGAGAAGAAGAGAAGTGACATTCTTAACAGAAGTGAACAGGAAAGGCAGGGGGTGTGGAAAAAGGGGAAAGAGTAGGTTTGGGGGAAAGTGACCAATTCCATCAGCACCTGAGTTTAAGGTGCCCAGTCCTTAAACAAGGCTAGAATTTGGGAAAGAGGGTGGGGCCGGAGGTAGAGGCCCGCGAGGCTTCAGGTTGTAGGTGAGAGGAGCTAAGGGCGCAGGTAAACCTCCAAAGGACTGAACGAGAGGAGAAAAAGAACTCAGGTTTCCACGCCACCACTGTTCTCCTTGCAACTCACAGGGATTCCTAATATTTAATGTAATTTACACTCAGCAAGGCAATCCCATAAACACCAAGGCAACCATGAAAATCCGCCCGAGTGACAGGCCTGTGTGCCTGCTTGCGTGGACCTGGGCTGCCTCTGCAAGGCAGGCCCTGGGGAGAGACCAGAAGACTGGGGTGGAGGAAAACTCACTTTCTACATTATACCCGTTTATGACTTTTGGTTTTACCCTCCAAGTACATGCATTACCTATTCAAAAGAAATTTATTTTAAATAAAAGAAAAAATGCTAGACATTTTTGGTAAAATATGCACGAGCCTGATAAGGTTGGCTTTTGTTTCCATTCCACTTTTTTTTTTACCCACCTTGGAGTGGGTTTTGTGGAGAACTATGGCTTTTGGTCATTTTCACCCCTGGAAACAACGGTCTAGGCCTCAGGTTGTCTCCACTTGTGCCTTGGAAATGTCCCTAGAGTCTTAGCATAAGGAGGGACTATTGCTCCAACTTTTATGCACATTTTTCATTTCTCTCCGTGCCTGCTATATCAGTCTCTCCATAGACATGGATCGTGGGGCCCAGGAGTCAACACTGTGTTAAAATCCCCTTCACATGTGCCTGGGACTGGCCCAAAGTATCAACCCAAGGTCCTGGTCCACAGCAAGTGCCCGGGGGTGGGTCATTTTGGAGGCCTCAGATTTTCCCACATCTGGTGATGGACATGGGAGAAGCAGAATGAGAAGGCAGGAGCTGTCTTTTCCCTATAGTTACTGCTCAAACAGGGAAGGAACTCTTGGAAATGATCCAGTCAAAAGGTTTTAGATCAGAATATGGAGGCCCAGGGTTGGGAAGTAACTTGCCCCAGGACACACAGCTGGTGAGTAGAGATACTGAGACCCTCGTGAGATTTCCCAGCTTCTGGGCCCTGCTCTTTCCATGCCATTGGAAACCTGTAGTTCAGCTACGTGCAGCTCAGCACATGCAAAACCTTTGCATCGTGAGCTCTCTAATCCTTTAAGAATCCCTTAAAGAGGAACAGTCTTGGCTGCAGGGGCCAGTGACCTGGCAGGAGCACACTCTTTGCAAGAACAACATGATTTTGCTCCCTCTACAAAGAGCTGGAATGAGTCAGCCTCCAGGAACTGCCAAGCCAGTGTCTCTCACCAGCCTGGGAGGAAAGAGCCCCACACTACAACCGTCTCTTCAAAAGGCAGCCAGGGTGGTGCTCTGGTAAGTGGCCTGGCCCTGGCCTGAATTCCCCCAGCCCCCACTTTCAACCCTGTATTAGAAGCCCAGAAGGTCAAATGTATCTCACCAGGAGGTCTGATGGCATTGAGGAAGCTTGCCCAAAGACAGAGAAGTAGTGAATTGCAAAGGCTCACAGCTGGTCCAAGACCAAGCCAAGAAGGAGATGAGTAAAGCAGGAGGAAGGCCTTGGCAGAGATGTTTGTCCCTCAAAACATTCCCCTTCTTCAGTAATAATGGATTTTTAGCTGGGTGTATGGTTGTCCAGTTGGAGAGCACGTCTACCAGCATCTTTTGCAAGTAAGTTTGGTCATATGACTACGTTCAGGCCAGTGACGTGAGTGGAAGTGCTATGCGTAGCTTCCGGATCATCTTCAATTTAAGAGAATCTCCTTGTTGTGGAGCAGCTCTCTTTTCCCTCTGCCCTTGAGCTGGAATCTGAATGTGTCTGTGACTGAGCCTTGACCATGCAGATAAGACAAAGCCCTTGGCATGGCAGAAACATTGGGAAGAAGCTGGTTCCTGAATGACGACATGGAGAAGAATCATGCACAACTTGGAGCATTCACCTCAGGACCAGAGGCAGAGAAACCAGCCTCTGTCTTCTTTAGACTACTGCCTTTTGGGAGTTCTTTTGGATACAAAATCTTATCTTTTACTCTATCTTATAATGGGAGAGCAAAATGGGAGGTGGATGATATTTTGAGCAAGGCGGGAAGGACCATAGGCCAGGGCAGATAGAAGTTCCATCCTTTTGGAGAATTTCTGGCCTGGACACCGGGTTTCTCTGTAGAACTGTTCCCCATTCATCTCTTTTCCATCTCTGACAAATTTGTAGGCGAGCAAACTGGCTCTCTCATATATCCCTCATAATAATCCCATGAACAGGTTTCTTCCCATTTTATAGTTGAGAGCATTGGGACTCAGAATGGGGAGGTAATTTGCCCAAGATGACCCAGTTAATGAATGGTGGGACCATAATTTGAACTCAGGTCTCTGTGACTTCTGAGTCCAGGCTCTTACTTTGCAGCATGTTGCTCCTCCCAATAAGCCAGACTGTATTTCTGAAAACAGGTGCTGACAAGATCTTGGTGGTTTTAAAGTCTTAAGCTCATAAATGGAAAGGGCTTGGCTGTTTCACACAGTGGAGGCTGGCAGGAAGCTGTAATTTCAGGCTGTTCCCAGTTTATAAATGACCAGCGCTCTGACAGTCCATTCACATTTCTGTTGTTTGGGTCTTGGACCATGTTTTCAAAGAGTCAGTGTGATTCATGGTGACATGCCCAGGCTAGCTGGCAGACACCTATATAACTCCTACCCTCAGGCCTGAGTCTAGGGAACAAGGGAAGAAGGTCATATTGGAGATTATGAAACTCCAGTGACCAGGTGTCCCGTGTCCATTCTAAACTGTGCCTATGGCCTGCTTTGCCTCCAGATTGCTTCACACCAAGTCTCAGAGTGCCACTTCCTCTGTACTTCAGTCAAAGCCCCCAGCTCTTCAGTCTAGTCCATTTTAGGTAAGAATAAACAAGGAAAGTGCTCTGATTGAACTAATGTACTCTAATGGTTCTTTTTTTGTTTTTGTTTTTTTTCCTAATGTTTCTTATCTAAGAAAACCTGTGCCACCTGGTATGGTGGGTGTCTGAGTTTCCTAGGGCTGCCATGACAAATACCATGTGCTGGTTGGCTTAGAAACAGGAATTTGTTGTCTCACAGGTTGGGAGGCTAGAAGTCCAAAATCAAGGGGTCAGCAAGGCCATGTTTTTTCCTGGAGTCTGTAGCATTCTGGTGCCTTTCCACAATCCTTGGGGAATTGCCTCACTGGCTTGCAGCTCTGCTTCTGTCACATGGTGCATGCTCTCCCTGCCTCCCTCTCTCTCTCTCTCCCCCCACCACCCCCGTGTCTACTCTTCCAGTTCCTTCTGACTTCTTCCTGCGTTTTTCTCTGGTGTATGTCTTTTTTCTTTAAGACGTCCAATAACACAGATTAAGGCCCAGCCTTAGATAGTTCGGCCACACATAAATAGAACTTTCGAAGATCCTATTCACAAATCAGTCCACACCTTAACTGATAATACATCATCAAAGGGTCCTATTTACAAATGGTTCCCCACCCCCAAACATGGATTAGGATTAAGAGGCCATTCTTTGTTGATGTACATGATTCAGTCTACCACAGTGGATATAAAAAATTTGTATTCTATAGAGTGCCTTTATTAAAGTGCAGGTGTAGCCTGTATACATGCTTGATCAGGCCAGGGAATTAGGCGAAGTTATTTTATTGACCAAGTTTACTTCTTGCAGACAGACTACGTTTCATATAGAATGGCATAAGTAGTATCTTAAAGGAGAGTGAGGCAAGGAAACAATTTCAAGTGACAGGCAGAGGCATGGCCACCTGAACTAACTGCTAGGAGGCTGAACTGCATTTATGGAATCTGGAAAGCAAAGGGATGGTCTGGAAACACAAAGGCTGTGTTATAAGTCTGCTGTGAACCATATCAATCAGTTTGGTTCAGGAAACAGAATCCATTCTAAATATTCTAAGGAGGAAGATATTTAACACAGGGAATTAAGTATTTGTCAAATAGTGGTGAGTGTTGGGGTTGCTGGGTGTGGGCTGGGCCTTTAGGTGCAACGTGGAGAACATTACAAAGATGAGCCACCAGGGAAGCTGCCACTTGGAACTATTAAGTTCAAGAACCAGGGTGTCGGATGTGGCTCAACTGGTTGGGTGTCCGTCTCCCATATGGAGGGACCCGGGTTCGATCCCCGGGACCTCCCGGTAAAAAAAAAAAAAAAAAAAACCCATCACTGCAGCTTTGGCCAGAGAGAAGGAAGATGGAATCAGGAAGCTGCTGCCACTGTCGGCAAGGCCAATGCCAGTGCCGCAGCTGCCTTTGACATCCGAAGAGCTGGAGAACAGACCCTGGTGTTCTGCTGCAGAAAAACCAGATACCCTCATGGGTGGGCTCATCTTGCTTTTGCTTTGCCAAATGTATACAAACATATCTAATCAGTAACACATAATTTGGGTGCAGAGACTGCAAAGGAGGATGAGAAGTGTCGTTTTAGCTTTCTAACCTCTGCCTTTTAGGTAGGCACTCTAGATCAGTGTTATCCAATAGAACTTTCTATGATGAGGGAAATGTTTTCTGTCTGTACTCTCCAGTACAGTGGCCTCTAGCCCAACGTGGCTATTGAGGACTTGAAATGTGGCTAGTGTAATTAAGGAACTAAATTGTAAATTTTATTAAATTTTAATGAATTATTTACATTTAAAATTGAATAGCCACATATGGCTAGTGGCTACCAAATTGGTTAGCACAGCTCTAAGAGGAGGGTGGAATGGAAGTTGAGCAAGTCAATTTGTATATCCTTAACACTGATGATTATCCTTGCAAATCACTGTGAAGGATAAACTCCATGGTCCCTATTCCGTACCTTAAAATGAGAATGACTACCTTGAAGGGTCATGTTGCAATAAAGTAGCTGGGGAACAGTTTAGGACAAGCAATAAATTTAGGAATATGTATACCAGGGGGTTGGGATTAAGATGTGGTGATTAGGATTATCCCAGAGTATAAAGATAAACACACTTGAAGCCAGGGTCTGGCACAGTACTCTTGACAACTCAAGGACTTTACTTTTCCAAGTGTACTGTCCAAAGAGAAAGCTGCTGATAAGTGCTTGGCTTCACTCCAGCCCAGACCCCTCTCCTCAACTCCATATCCATATGTCTACCTACTAGATGTCATCACCTAGATGCCCCACAGTCAACACAGATGCAATATTTATATATCCATCCATCCATCCATCCATCCGTCATCCATCTACCCACCCATCCTTCCTTCCATCCATCCATCCATCCATCCATCTATCCATCCATCCATCCAACCATCCATCCAACCATCCATCCATCCATCCATCCATCCATCCATCCATCCATCCATCCA